>VDFB02018296.1:29086185-29101923 GCA_007258455.2 Sequoia sempervirens | reverse complement strand
CTCTCTCTCTCTCTCAACCCTAAACCCTCTACCTTCAACCCTCAATCCTCTACCCTATACCATCTACCCTCAACCCTCTACCCTCCACCCTCAACCCTTAAACCGTCTACCCTCTACCCTTAGCCCTCTACCCTCAACACTCTCTATCTATCTCTCTCTCTCTACCCTCTACCCTAAACCCTCAACACTTAAACCATAAACCATAAACCCTTAAACCCTATACCCTAAACCCTTAAACCCTCTACCACCTACCCTTAACCCTCAACCCTCTACCCTCTACCCTCTACCTATTGGAAAAAGTGCCTTAAGCTTACTGACATGGAACTCCTGAAAGAGAAGAATCGGTGAGACATCTGGAATATCTTGCTGATAAGCAGTTGTGTTCTAAAGTCTTGAAGGGATTAGATCAGTGTGACCTTAGACCTGTCTTGTGAACAGAAGTCATCGGTATGACTTGAGTTGTTAGAGTGAGATTCCAAACTCATTCTGATGGTAGATGTCTTTCTGAAGGAGATCATCGGGGAGACTCTTGTTGATGGATGTGTCAAGGTGACTTGAACTATCGGTTTGACATTTCAAAATGTTACTGATGGTGTAACTCTTACCAACAGGTTTGGACATCGGTGTAACTCCTGCCGATGAGGTGATCGAGGTGACTTGGTTTGTTAATGATACTTTCTGATCTGCTATCGATAGTATTACTCTTGCTAATGGACCTGCCCCTGATGAAATTCGGTGTGATTCTTGTTAATGTACATGGTCTTGGTGTTCTTTGGGACATCAAGGAGACTTGAACTATTAGTATGATATCTTAGTTTGTCATTGATAGCATTGGTCATGTCGATGGTCCTGTGGTCGGGGAAACTTCGTCAAGTCTGAGCAATAGACCAATAAGAAGGTTGTGGAACGTGCGATGTTCAATGGATAGTTTGGCATCAGTGAGACACATTCTTGTTGGAATTGTGTGTCTCAATCCCATTGGCCTAAACCTCTGAGAGAATGATTTTGGTGTGACCGCTGAGATGTCTGGCTGATCTACTTAGTGATCCTGAACTTTCTGTGAGATCGGTGTGACTCAACCTGATCTATGTTCTCCTTGTGAAGTTCCTTTATCGGTGTGGCCTCTAGTATATTCTGGAAATGAATGTTATTGGCATGATCTAAACTATCAGTGCAAGTTTCCTAACTCCTTCCGACAATAGAATTTTGGCCAATAGCGGTGTGACCTTTGGTCTATCTTTCCAATGAAAGTGATCTATGCAACTTGAACTATCGATGTGACTTCCTGATCTCTTTCCGGTAGTGTTGGTCTTGTTAATGGATTTGCTCATGATGAATGTCAGTGTGACTCCAGTTGATGGTACTTGGTTGGGGTGACATGAAGGTTTTGAAAGAATCTTAATGACAGAGCGTGTTTGGCCGATGGGTTTTCTTTTGGTGTGACTCTTGTCGATGAGGTGTTCTGAACTGTAGCTGAGCGTGAGGTCATCAGTGTGACTTGGGACATCAGTGAAACCTTCTCTGATGGTTGTTGTCTTGCCGATAAGGATAGTTGGTGCTCTTGTTGATCATCAAAGTGACTCAGGCCAACAAGATGGTTCAAAAGGTGTGTGAGCTTAATGACATCGGGGAGACTTGTGGGTTCGATGTGACATCATGAACTCTTGCCAATGGACGTTGTCTTGTCGATGGGCTTGGTCAAGACCTCGGGATGATGGATGACATCGAGGAGACTTTGTTGATCAATGCATCTTTCCAAACTATGGCCAGTAGATAAATTCATGCCAATAGACTTGAAGGCGGATCATGGTTGAATAGGTGCTAACTTGGTTGAACTGCTAAGTTGTACGATGATTGTACAGTTTGATCATAACCATTCTATCTAGTTGGAAATTGGAACTACGACAGTTGGAGAAGTATGTTCGATGTCCAAGACTGTTGACAGTTGGTCCAACAAAAAGAATACAAACTAATCTACAGAGGAAGTTGAACTATTCCTATCAGTCGAGAATGAATGTATAAACATTGAACGTTCTACAGTAATGATAGAGAGAGGAAGATCTAAGCAAGGTTATACTGTTGAAATCTCTCCTGATAGAATTTATTGATTGATCTTTCATTGTTAATCTGCACATATACTGCGTGAGAGTATTGTAACAGTGCGAAGGTTGAAATGACTGAGAGGTTGATCAAGGAAATGTAAAAAAGGGAGAGAGGGAAACAGAACAGGGTTGCTGCCATTTTGTCTCCAGAACGAAACAAGATGTAATCTTTGTGAGAAGGCTATGAGCTAGAGATTGTATTGTAACTCTATTTGTTGTTGAATAATACAATGGCTCAGATCTTTTGGAGTGTAATGTTTTTTACCTGAAATGGTTTTCCCCACCTAAATATGTGTGTTTTAATCTTTTGTACCATCTTTCATGTTTAATGTTTTGTTTTTTGAATCTATTTATGCAAGTTGTTGAAACTAAATTTACATGTGCTTCTCTTAGAAGGATTAATGTGGGAAATCAACTGTGTCTAATTCTGCTTTGTGACATAGTTGTACATGTTTTTTGAGGCAATCTAATTGAAATTAAAGTTACCGAAGGCACTATTGTTCTTGGAGGATTCTCCTAGACAACTAAATTTTCCCAACAATTCTATCTCCTCACCAATAAGCGATACATTTGAGAAGCGTTTGACCAAACGACTATCCTATGTGGTTTGTCTTGAACCAATGAGAGAAGCAAAATGCAAACCGGTTGTCAGTTGAACTGTTGTGACCGTTCTCTTGTGGGAAATGAACAGACCGCTTGTGAAGGGGGTGAACAGTTTGGATTGTGATTGATAGATTGATTGAGCTGAGGATTGTTAGATGTGTGTGTGAATTTCATTGTATGTTGTAGAAGAGCATTGTAACAATGATGTTTTGTACAAGGTTGATCAGGGAAATGTTGCTACTATAAAATGGACATCTGAAAGTGAAGTTTGATCTCTATATGTAATTTTGTTTACTGTAATGGGTCAAACCACAATAGTGGTTTACAAATTTTATGAGGAAGGAAATTTCATTTTTCTTCCTTTCCCCAAACTCAAAGGGTTCGATCAAACTCAATGGTTCGGCCAAACCACCTTTTATGTTCGACCGAACCCCCTCAAATAAGACAAAAAAAAATGAACTCAAGTCACTATCATTTTTTGCTTTTTTCTGCTTTCCATGTTCTCTGTGTGTGTAGCAAACAGCGAATGGTGAACATGAAGAGAAAATGGAAAAAAAAACTCAACTTCATCTCTCCGGCGAACGGAAAACTCACTTCATCTCTCCAAAGTTCATCAACCCAACTTCCAAGTTTGTCAATTTCAAATTTCATAGACTTCAAAATACATTTGTTTGTTAAATTTCTAAACCCTAAATGCGATTTTTTCAAATTTGTTGAATTGAAACTGTATTTGTTTGAAATTTTCTAAAGCCTTTTCAACATACACTATTTCTATGATACATTTCTACTCTGTCAAAAATTTAACATGCCCTGTCTATGCTTCCACATTTTGCATACATTTCTACCAGGGCACCTCCAATTTATTTGAGACATTATATCAAATAGTTCATTAACAAATTTATTTGAGGCATTATATGAAACAGTTCATGGTAATTTTTGATGGAGTATGATAGAAATAGTGTTTCCATTGTATGCACCCTATATCAAACAATTCATTTACAAATTTATTTGAGGCATTATATCAAACAGTTCATGGTAATTTTTGATGGAGTATGATAGAAATAGTGTTTCCATTATATGCACCCTATATCAAATAGTTCATTAACAAATTTATTTGAGGCATTATATCAAAAACACTATTGGAAATTTATTTGAGGCATTATATCAAAAACACTATTTCTATCATACTCCGTCAAAAACACTATTGGAAATTTATTTGAGGCATTATATCAAACAATTCATTAACAAATTTATTTGAGAAATTATATCAAATAGTTCATGATATAAAGTTTAGGGTGCATACAATGGAAAATTGGATAAAATTCTTCATATTTTGCCTTTGAGTCTTATGGCATTACTCCAAAAATGGTTGGTGAACTAAATGTATGATTCGAAGAATAAATTTAGAGGAAAGAAACTAGATTGTTTGAATTAAATGTATAATAAAATAGTTCTATTAGGATTCGAAGGAATGAAGGTATTATTAAATTTTCCAGTATTAGGAAAACATAAAAAATATATTCACTTTTACTATATATATGTATATTTAAAACTATTCTTCATATATCCATGTTAAAACTATTAAAAATTAAATTACATTTTAATCAATTTTAAATTTGTACAAAGAAATAAATGACTTTGAATAAGAGCGAATATTTAAAATATAGCTATCCTCTTTGCAAAATCCAATTTGATTTGAGATATTTATGGACAAAAAATATGGATGAGCATGAGGTAAGTAAGAAAGAATAACCTAATTTATATCTTCCCTCATCAAATAATTCCACGTTTAAAGAGTTTCTTAAGGCATATCCAATTATGAAAAACTATTAAATAGTTATATAATCCATATTAAAGTATATCATGAATAAATTGAAAGGATAAAGAGTAAATCACTAAAAACACATACATAAATCATAGAATTAAATTGATTAATATAAGGAGATTCAAGTGGTTGGATATTTTTTTCCAAGGAGTGGAAGAGGTTAAGAAGGAACCATCAAATAAATATAATATTTTAAATACTTTAAAAGAAAAATACATTTCTTCCTGCTCTAAATTCAAATGGTATTCCTTCTAAGATGATAATAATTGAAAAAGAAGAAAATAATCATTATGAAGATCAAGTACCATTGATAAGTTTTAAGAGATCAAATAAAATATTCAACAACAAAAGAAACAACTACAACCAAGCTACTATGTTAATAAATTCTCCTCTTATGTAGTCTTCATTTCCCTATAAATTGTGGCCTCCTTGTACAAATTAGCTATTGATCACCATAGTGAAACAAATTTAACATTTTGAAATGGTTAAACATTATTATTATTTTTATTTGTATAAGTATAACTATTATGGGTTCATTTCTCCTCTCCTACTCTTCCTAATAAGGTTCTATTTTACAAGCCTCATATAAATGTTAGGGTTCTAACTTCTAAAAATTGAATAGTGTCAACTTAATCTCATTAGACAATGCTCCCCTAGTATTAATGGGGCCAACTTTTTATCTATCAAACTCGGCTATGTTTACATTGAATAAGAATTTGATACCTTTATCCTGATACTTGAACTATGATATCTTGGCTCTAATTTTAGTCCTTTTATCTAAAAATTATTGGTGACATATCCATTCATGTTTAGTTTTAATCATTTATTATTGCAATTAATTATTACAAGGAGATTCTTGAAGCTTGTATTCCATCCCCACCATTTTTATTCTAAATATTTGACATTTTCTTTCAACTTAAAGTCTAAATTTTATCCTTAATGCTATACATATTTTTCAAGGATAACACATATTCATTATATTTCACTAAATGTGTTCGGGCATAGAAGAAAAACCTTCAATATATCTTTAAGATAACTTTGATACCATCAAGATAATCCCACCTTTCATTGCATTAATATCAAGGTTAACTAACCCTTCCTCTTCACATGCTTTTCAATTAGAGTATCCTCTAGTAAAAATAGAAACATTAATAGTGTGGTTATCAAAGAGTGTCTAGGGATGCACACATCACTATTATTAATAAATTATAAGATTGCAAGAAATTTTTATGGAAGAAATAACTATCTACTAGAGAATATAATGTTAGTACATATCTAACTATTACATATTTTAAATAAAGCCCAAAAATCTATCTCATTGCCATTTAATGAGTCAACTAGGTTCAAAATTATTTTCATCTTATTCCCCCAAAATTCATCACCTTTACAACAAAACTTGATTTCATCTAATTTATCTTATTTATTCTCAAATCATATTAAAATCACCACCTTAAACTCTAATAAATATTTGTAACTTATTTATTTTATCTTCATTTAGAAAGGGGTGTGAAGGGGATTTAGAACCTTTTAAAGTTTCTTTCAAAATAACTAGGAATACTTGCATTCATTGCCTTCTTGTTGCTTCTTTAGGATTAGTGTTATGAATTTTGTGCCTCATTCTTAAAAAATTCCTTATATCAAACTCATTTAGCATTTCCATGATCTTGAGCATGGGAAAGGTCAAATATACAAATGAGGTAGACACTTTCGATTTTTTATTCCTTTAATTAGGTCTCTTCTAGGGAAACCTTTAGTCTTTTCTAACACCCACAAAAAATATGATCAATGTGTGATTATTTTTCTTTCCACTCTATAAATTTTTGATGTGCTTGGATATAGAATTGAGATGATTCACTCACAATGTAATGATAATAATTTAGTATATATGAAAGAAATAAGAATATTATTTTATTTTAACTAAAGAAATTGTGTGTACTCTATCTTGAAAATTACTAATTAATTTTGAATTATATACTTATAATTTAAAATAAGAGCATCCTTTGTAACATGGAATAGATAGGTTAATTTTAATGAAATAAAATATGTTTTTATATTAAGAAAAAATTACAAATATATGGAACTAATACATTGAGAAATTGACTAAGATGTAACTCTGTATGAGAATTAAGATGCTCTCACATTTATATATACTATTGATTAACATTAGAAATTAATACTTGGCTCATATTGTATACCCACCCTCCTGTGGTCTGAATGATGCATTTAGATGGAGAAGGATTTCAAAAGGCTCATGGTACTTGTGGACCCCTCAAAGGCATGATATATAACACATGAACTTTATTTATGAAATTTGGTCTTTAGTTGTTGGCTTCTAGTATGAATGTTATCTATAAGGTGGAATTCTTAATTGAGACTCAATCTTCCATTATTGGTTTCTAGTGTGATTATACAATATGCTCGCCAAACTATATTAATTTCTAATGTTAATTATTCAAAGAAGGTTTTTTTTCATAAGAAGAGACCTATGTTCACATATTCAAAGGCATGCTATTATTCACAATGCATGGCACTTCTTCACATCTCTACCAAGTTCTAAATAGATACAGATCTGCCATTTCCATGGAGGAGATTGATGATTTAAAAAGAAAATATCATGCCATTTCTTTCTTGAGAAATCATGTTTGCATTCATGATTTGCAACTTCCATCTTCATGCAAAAATAAATTTTGTTATCGTTATGTGCCTGATATTAACAAATCAAAACCTTCATTTGAGCATGATCGCCAACATAAAGGTAAACGAGTGGAAAAAAAAGAAAGCTCGGTTAATGGCTTTCAACATGTTGGTGGAAAATCTGCATCTTTTTGAAAGTGTTCTCCTAGCTTATCAGTCTTATGTTTAGTAAGGTTTTGTAATCTCCACTGTGTTATGTATGCGGGTCATGGGTATATCTAGTATGATGTCTTCTTTTGGGTATTTGGGCATAAGAGAATGTGCATACATGTAATCGATGTATTCAACCAATGTGCTTTGTAACATTGTAATCGACAATTGGTCATTTGTACTAGACCTCACCGGTCTTTTGATATTTTGTAAAATTTGTTACGCTAGATCAGAATCGGGGTTTTCTTGCTGGTTCTTTCCCACCAGTTTGTTCACCTAAACTAGCTATATGTAAAATATTATATATAAATAAAATTATAAGTGGTCTCCCACTTTTTCTTTAAAAAAAAAAAAGTTATTATAAATGTCCACATCTTTTTCCTTGACACGGTTGCTATTTCTTAATGATTTCTTATGATTTTTCATAATGTTGGTCAATACTTTACTATAAATATTCTATAGTCATGCTCTTAAATGTCATAAGAATGTGTCATAAGAGGGTTTCATCTTATAAAGTTATAATAATAATATATGCATTTAGAACATCTTAGACACCTCCCTTGAAGCATTCAACAAATGAAAAATAACTACCAACACAAAGTGAGATGCCTCATTTCCTAATATGAGGACAAAATAATAAATCAAAATATTAGGATGCAAAGTTGACCCTCCTTTCCCAATACTTGGCTAAGTTTATCATCTATTGAGGAGTGGATCCCAACAATAATTGTGCTTAGTGCTTACTACTAATCCAAGGAATACCTATTCATTTTTTCTTTATTGTATGCCTAATGACTCCTCATCTCAAGTTAAAATGTGGGAATGGATTTTTATGCCCTCCCTATGACTAAATGGCTACAAGGAGGTGAATATGATATGGTGGAAAAACCAAGATACAAGTTGGTTTAGTTCTCATAAACCTCTAAAAAATAAATTGAATTCCTCACATCCTAACTATTAGAAATACCATGAGGGGTTTAGATCCCATTTTAGACAAAAAATATTCTTATAATCGACATCACTAGTTCACTTGGACCAACTAAAGAGATGGTGAACTAAGGGAAACTTAGCTGTATTGATAGATTAAAACTTAGTTATTTCTCTTTCCATTGTCCCCTCTCCACAAAACACCCTTATTTAAGTAGATTATATTAAACCTATCTCACATATCACCTCCCAATTCTTTAAACTTTTCAAACTTCTTATTCCTCATACCTAATAATCTATCCTTCAAGCTCAACACTTCCCACCTCAATCAAATTGATCACCTTGCTTCCCTAATATCCCTTTGGTTGATGTTCCTAGACCTCATCAAAATGGTAAGTGGATAAAATTGTGGAATGATGTGATTAAATCTATTGCACTACCTTACTATGATCTTACAATAAGAATATGGCTAGAAAGAGATATAAAAAAAAAAAAAAATATGGATCCAAATAGAAAAAAAAAAAAAAAAAAAACTTTTTGGTTTTAGCAGCTTACTAATAACTTTTCTACAATGAGTGGTTGCTTTCGTTGAAATAAAACTTAGAATATTTGAACTTAATTGTGGTAGAGGATCTCAATTAATAGATAGGCTATATTGGATGAAAGGATATAAGCGATACAAATTATTTTTTAGTTATCTTGAACATATTTACATTCTCGAGAGTGGATAATATCTATCATTGATCAAGAGAGGTAGTTCCATGACAACTCTAATGATATTAAATCCATTTTCCTCCAACATTACAAATAATTTTTAATTGATCTAGTTGAAGTAGATCCACATCAATATATAGTGAAAAATTATGGGCATCAATTATATATTTTTGAACATATATAAAATGGTATGGTTGGATTAGTGAGATATTTATAACAAGTATGCAATATGAAGTCAAACTTTATTAGATTTGATTCTTAATAAATTAGTTTTAATGATCTTTTCAATTTATAGCCATGCAATCTATAAGTTTAAACAGTTTGATGGTATCTAAACTTTATACATATAAAAATATGATAAATGTGTCCTGATTATTTTGCTTTCCAATCTATAATTTTTGATGTTCTCTCTGCCATATAATTGAGATGATTCACTCCATATTGTAATGATAAAATTCATCCTCATGTATGAGATTTATATTATCTTCCATTAAATTCATCCTTTATGAGATTCTTATGGAATATTACATACTTAGTGTGAATTTAATTTTAGACATATCTTAACTAGATAAATTTAGGTTCAATGAAGCAATAGAACTTTTTCACTCTACATAATCCTATTTTGAAGTTCATTTATGTTAACAACTATTAAATTAGATATTTTTATCCCTAATTATTTTCAAATAATTTTACACTAATCTTTGTTTTCTTATTCTTTCTTTCATTGTTTCATTTAAAATTTGAACCATTTAAGGATGCTATGTTATATATTATAGTTTTCTTCCAATTCTTTTAAATTGTTACCTATATGAAAATATTATTGATGAGTAGATGAATTATTACAACTATTTTAGATTTTTATTCCCTTTATTTAGATATATTATTTACCAAAGTATCATTGCTCTTTTAGGTGTACTGTATATATATATAACATGGAAAATGCAGATCATGTTCCACCTGCGCCAGACTCTTTGTTTGCAAATACCAATAATGAGATTAAAAAATTGAGAGATTCATTAGCACAGGGTGCAAACCTGAGGATATATAGTGAACCATGCATGTTAATATTGCATAGTCTAGAAAAAATAAAAGATGAACTTGAGAGGACTAGTGCATATTCCCCAGATAGAGTGACTATTATTCTTTCCCGCATGCGGGAAGAAGTACATGGTGACATTTCCCTTAAACAAATACAGGATAGTGTCACCAAAGAAATGATAAAAGCCACTTATTTTCCATTTTATCAAAATGTGTGTAAGGTTAGGGGATACCAAGTCACTAGATGTGTCAATCATGCTATGGCCTCATTGATCTACCCATGATTTCTTGCAGCACATGGTCTATACCCAAACAATGACCAGATTCCATTGTATTTTGTTCAGTAGTTGTATGTTGAGGTCCATTTGGGCCTCAAAGTTAACTACCTAGACATTCCACCATATGTTGGTCAGGGGCATGGTAGGATTGCTGATAGGCCCACCTATTGTCGAGAAGATAGACCACCCCTAGTGTTTAGGGTATTGGTTGGTGAGAGGTCTCTTGCTCTCACCCCAACTCTAGACCCATAGCAGATGAGGTTGTCGTTTCTTCCCAAAAGGAAGAAATTGACACTGTAGGTGACATTGCGGTTGCCACCACTAGGATATCTGATGATCGTGTAAGTCAGTATTTGATGTCCAGACATTCCCAATCCACGCCATTTTCAGCACAGTGGACCACCATGGATCCTTTTATAGTGGTTGGCATCCCTAATCCTACACAACTTGATGCACTTACAAGAGATATGGCACGCATGACTCTACATTGTTTGGCTGAGGACCTGTTGGAGGCATATGCCAACATTGCATCAGACAATGGGATCGATATAGAGTATGTTAGAGATCATTTGATATGCAGAGGTTGTTTAGTTCCAGGATCCCATCACTCTCAGCCAAGCACTTGTGCACATCAGGATCCACCTACAGTTCATTCGGCAGCTGCACAGACTATGGGTTTTACTGATATGTTGATTGGTTATGGTTCATCATCGCCGATGCCATCTCACCTTCATAGTCCTCTACATTCATCATTTCTAGCACGACATGTGATAGATCAGATGGATGCAGATATTGATTCGTCGCTTGACCATTTGGTGGATATGGTGGAGGCAACCATTTCAGAGGACTTAGGTCATTTGATATCAGATGATGTGCATGTATGTGTGCATGTGCATGTTTCAATTCTTTTTTCATTATTTTTTTAAAAAAATTTAACTAGATATTCATGTAAGTTGATATATATATGTATATATATTATTACAGGTGGACATACCTCATATCACTCCTAGCCTTGGTCCAGATCATGTGCATGATCGATGTGACTCTGTGGATGAATCTGCTGCCAGTGGACATGTGAGTTTTACATTTTTATATAATCACACGTGTATATGTACATGCAATATAGATTGATATTTAAAAATAACTTTCATTTAAAATTTATTTAATATAAATTATATGTATTTAACACATCTTGTACACAATTTTATTTGCAGGGCTTAGCACATCCATTAGAGCAGGACCGTTCTCATTCAAATGGCCATTCGACTAGGAGTAGACATTCATATTAGGCCATGCACACTAGATTTATGATCTTTACCACATGTATTTCATTATATGATGATCTTAGTATTTGATATATTTGATGATCTCTAACTTACATTTGCTTATATGATATACATACATTTGCTTATTTGTTGATCTTTTAGTATTCATACTTTGATGATCTTTAATTTTACATTTTTCTTATATGATATGTACATATATTTGCTTATTTGTTGATCTTAGTATCTCAACATTTGATGATTCTTAATTTGCATTTTTCTTATATGATATGTACATATATTTTCTTATATGATATATACATACATTTTCCTCATATAATATGTGTTATGTTTATATGTATTGAATCCCTTTTACATGTATGTACATGTGTTTGCTTATGGTTTAAACATGTTTACACATAATATATGTATGCATTTGCTTTAAATATTGAATATACATACATGTTTCTTATTTTATGATCTCTTACAACTTACATTTCCTTATATTCAATATACATTTGATCTCTAGTAGAATTTTAGGGAAATCAATGCCACTTTATAATTAAGTTCATTCATGTTGATCACAATAAATATTTTTTTTTAAATGACTTAAGCAACATGAACTATTGAGTTGAGAACAAGATATAATCTTTTTGACAAGTAACTTGAAATTCAATTCAAATATAATTTTAAGAAAATTCAATTCAAATTATATCGAGCTATTATACGTTTTTTACAAGTAACTTGAAATTCAATTCAAATATAATTAAGAAAATTTAATTCAAATTATACCTCTATTATACATTTTGGACAACTAACTTAAAATTCAATTCAAATTATACCCTAATATACATTTTTGACACTTTAACAAAATTCTAAAATTACTAGATATGTTGTGCATACCTATGCATTAAATAACAACAAACTCCACAATGAAATAACTTGTTTGTTTACTACTTGATTAATTTAAACTAGGATCTAGTTATTCCATGTATACTAGAATAATATTTTTCCCATCCCATATGCATATAAATAGAAGCTTATTTTTCATTATTCTGGATATATCAAATTGCAAGATTAATTCTCATTTATATCACTTGGAGCGCAAATTTTGTAGAAGAAGCTTTTGCACATTTATCAAGGAGGAAAATATTGAGCTCGACAACTTTTCATTTTATCAATCAAGGAAAAAAATTTGGAGGATAATTTAACTAAATTGGTAGAGAACTTGTTTAGAGTCATCTTTAAGTTGAAGAAGAAATGGGACAACAAAGAAAAAGAAAAAATGCATCTCAACGAAAATTGTCAAAAGAAGAAGAACAAAAGAGGCGTGATCAAAACTTGGAAAATTATCATAGAAAGAAACAAGGTACATGCTTGTTTCTTCTCTCTCTCACTCTCAAGTGTGTGTTTAGGACTTTTACTTTGAAAAAACATGAGTATTCATTTGATGGGATGGAATCCATAATTTGTGCATTACTCCACCCAATAATTTGGTTAGTACACCTAAACATAAATTTGTATGTGCATACATTTTGCATTGGATTTCTTCTTAAAATTATAAATGTTTAATGTATGAACATTTTTCAACTTACAATACCCCAATTTAAAATGTACTCTTAAACTAAAATATTGTACATTAAATCCTTCCCTACAAACCTTACACTTATCTTTTACCAATACCTTTGTTTAATTTTTTTGTCATCACATTATCATTGTTTGTTGGTATGTGGTGACTAATCATGCTATATTGTATAGCCCATGGTATACTGTACACCCCGGCCCCTATCCTTGCTGGGGTTCGGGGCCGAGCCGCCCTGTGTGGGGTTCGTGAGGTGGCACTTAAAAGTGGGGGTTCTGGCCAAATGAGAAAAAGGTTTCTCCTCCTACTTTTCAATGTTGATCTAAAAAGGAAAAAATCAATGAAAAAGGAAAATCTAATTTTGTAGAACCCGTAAAAATCCGGAAGCTTCTAAGCTTGATAAAAAGGGTTCAGATGGGTATTTTAGGATGAGGAAAAACGCGATTATTCGCAAGATTGTAATAAGTTTTACACTGGATAATAAAAGTATTGGATGGCTACAGTTTGGTGGATGTAGCCCGGATTGGGTGAACCACATTAAATATTTGTGTTATGATTTATTCTATGTGTGTCTTAGTTTCTCTATTTTTATATAGATCTACATTTAATTGTTAGATATCTGCCATTTCTAACCCTAACAAGTGGTATCAGAGTAGGTTGTGTTTCGATTATTGTTTATAGGAAAGATCTCACGGTTGAGTGGGAGCAATGGCAGACGAGGGTAAGAAGGTTGAGAAGTTTAATTAGAAAAACTATCAATTATGGAAGATGTAGATGGAGGACTATCTCTATCAGAAGGATTTATGGCGTCCATTGGAAGGGAAAACCAAGAAACCCGCAGCAATGTCAGATGAGGACTAAGAGATTTTGGATAGAAAGGCTCTTGGCAGTATTCGTCTATGCCTGGCACAAACAGTGGCGTTCAATATTACAAAAGCAAAGACAACTCAAGAGTTGATGGAAACCCTAAAAAAGTTATATGAAAAGCCTTCCGCTTCGAATAAGGTATTTCTTATGAAGCATTTATTGAATATGAAAATGGTAGAAGGTGGGTCAGTTACTGATCATTTAAATGAGTTTAACATGGTCACTAGTCAATTAATCCTTCTTGGTAAAAAGTAAACTTTGATGAAGAAGTTAGGGCTCTTTTGATTTTGTGTTCTTTCCAAACTGAATAGCTTGGTAATGGTTGTTAGCAATTTATTTCGTTCAATACATTGAAATTCTCGCTGATGTTGTTGGTGTTATTTTGAGTGAAAGGAAATTGTGAGGAAAAGCAAAGCTCAAGGAACATCCACATCAGTTGTTTTGAATGTAGAAAAAGCAGTAGAACAAAGAAAGAGAAAAACAATTATGGAAATCATGGGAAGTCACTTAGAAAATCAAAGACAAAAGGTTCCAATCTAGAGACAAGAGGGATTACCGGGTACTATGGTAAGCTTCCGTCATCCTAAGAAAGATTGTTGGTCCTCGTATTAACAAAGAAGAAACAAAAGGAAGGAAGTAAAGAGGAAAATGTGGTAAGTAATAAATCTAATGAGGATGCTTTGATTCTTTCCCTTGATAATGTTGATGATTCTTGGGTGTTAGATTCAAGGGCTTAATTTCATGCTACCCCCATAGAAGTTATTTTCTTGATTATGTCTAAGGGGATTTTGGGCTGGTTTATTTAGGAGATAATGAACCATGTCAGATTGTTGGAAAGGGAAGAATCAAGATTAAGTTGCAGAATGGGAATCATTGGCTACTATGTGAGGTAAGGCATGTTCCAAAGTTAAGTAGAAATTTAATTTCAACAGGGCAACTAGATGATGAAAGTTGTGTTGTTACATTTAGTGATAAAAATTGGAAGGTCACAAAGGGTGCCTTAGTGGTAGCAAAAGGTGTGAAAGTAGGCACCTTATATCTTTGTAAAGGTCATACTATTCCTTCTACTTTAATTGTTATGGAAAAGGGTCAATGTTCAGGAACAGTTGCTGCAGTTCAGCAGGTAGAAGATCATACAGTTGATGTGGACTTTTAATCAGCACTATGGCACAATAGACTTGGGCATATGAGTGCAGAAGGTATGAAAGTACTTCATTCAAATAATGTTTTACCAGGTCTAAAATGTGTTAATATGGATTTATGTGAAAGTTGTGTGTATGGAAAACAAAAGAGGGTTAGTTTTCTCAAGAATGGGAAGCAAAAGAAAGATGAGAAATTAGAGCTGGTGCATACGGATGTATGGGGACCAGGTTAGGTATCTTCTCTCGGTGGCTCTCTATATTATGTTACATTCATTGATGATGCAACTAAAGGTATGGATTTCTATTCCTTAGGCGTAAATTTGAAGTATCGAAACTTTTAAAAATGGAGAAGTCGGGTTGAGTAACGAGACAGAAAAAGGTTAAAATTTCTTAGATCCTGATAATGGTAGAGTATTGGTAAAGAAAGAGTTTGAAGATTATTGTTCCTTTAATGGTATTTGTGGGTAGAAAATGGTTCCAAGGACTCCACAGGAAAATGGAGTGGTTGAGCGCATGAACAAAACAATAATGGAGTGTGCATGGCCTATGAAATT
>VDFB02018296.1:28876020-29086085 GCA_007258455.2 Sequoia sempervirens | reverse complement strand
TTGATATAATATATATAACTTATTCTTATTCAAATTTTTACGTCAAGTTGCCTAACACTGATTTTTCTAAATTTTTTGCCACTTAAAGGCCTATTTTTTCCATGATGATCTTGCACATACCCCTAAGAATCTTTTATTCTAAGCATCTTTTCTATTTATGTAGTTTAACTACTACCTTGATGTTTTGTACAGGTTCTTGTCACTCCAGAATGTCAATGTACTACTCTTGTGGAAGATTGTGCCCTGAATGCCTCCAATAGGAAAATTTTGTAAAATTTAAATTTTCAAATGTGAAACAATGCAAAAAGGTCATAAATGTGTATGGGAATAATCTATATTTAGTGATGTTTTTGGAAATATGGGTCAAATGTCTGGCATTGTATAAAGAGTATGTTTAAAATGTAAAGGGGTCTATATTTTGGAAACTCATAAGTTGAAATAGTCAAGCAGGTGTATGCTTTGCTATTGTTATTCGGAAAATTATGTAAGAAAATTTTGTACTTAATCGAGCTACAACCAGAAGTTTTCTTCCTTGTTCTTTCCTGTTAGTATGCTTTTTTGAACCAGGGTTTGTAATATCTATTATTTATATATAATAAATTATAGTGGCTTGCCACTTTTGCCAAAAATAGAAATGTAAAAAAGGTCATGTGAAGGTCATTTCCAATGTAATTGAGTCTTTGATCTAGTGAAGTGGATTGGGTAAGAGTTTTCTAATGCAAGAGCTAGGTGGATTTAAACAACAAAGTTACAATCAAAGATGATTCAAACTGGAGTTTTATCCTCAAACCCAAACTTGGGTGCAACTTCATTAAAATGGACCCATTTTACAAAGAGACTCATATTTAAACACTTCCCAAACCTTTCCACACCCTTTAAACTCATCAAAAATTTCTATTAGGACTTGCACAAGCTTGATACCACCTTAAATCTTGTTGCCCCCATGTTTCATTAACATTAGCATGTTGTAACCACCATTTTTCACCTAATTTCACTCATTTTTGCCATGCATTGCAACTCACCAACTCAACTACAGACCTTTCCAGCTCCTTAAACCCACATATTCATCTTACACATTCCAAATAACATCTACCATGGCCATACCATCAAGCTACAAATCATACAATAGATGGTATGGCCTTTTAGCACTTTGGACTCTTAAGGGAAATCACGGGTCCAATGTAGCTCAGAGTGATTCAATGTATTTGGGTGCAAAAGAGGACCATCCCTAGTGTAAACATACCCATTCAGATGTGTTGGAATATTTTATTTGGTCGTATGAGTTGTAGAATGAAAGTTGCACCACTTTGCAACTTTACACTACTTGCATCTGACAACTTTTCCCTCAACTGAAAAATTTTCACCATGAGAAAACGCCTCTAAGATAGCAAAAACTGAGAGAGGTTATTGTAGATGGTCCCAACATGATCCCATAGACTCAAACGAAGAGTCTTTAAGTATCACAGTTTCCTCGAAATAGCCCTTCAAAGATTGATGCTTTTTAGCACTTTGGACTCTTGAGGGAAATCATTGGTCCAATGTAGCTTCGAGTGATTTGGCATATTTGGTGCAAAATAGGACCATCCCTAGTATAAAAATACCCATACAGACATTGTTGAACAATCTGTTTGGTTGTATGATTTGCAGAATGAAAGTTGCACCACTTTCCAACTTTATATTGCTTGCATCTGACAACTTTTCCCTCAACTAAAAGCTGATCACCACTTGAAAATACCTCTGAGATAGAAAAAAATGAGAGATTTTATTGCAAATGGTCCCAACATGATCCCGTAGCCTCAAACGAAGAGTTTGTAAGAATCACAATTTTTGAGAAATATCCCTTCAAAGATTGTTTCCTTTTAGCACTTTGGACTTTTAAGGGAAATCACTGGTCCAATGTAGCTTGGAGTGATTTGGCATATTTGGATGCAAAAGAGGACCATCCCTAGCATAAAAATACCTATCTAGACATGTTGGAACATTTTGTTTGGTTGTACGAGCTACAAAATGAAAGGTACACCACTTTACAACTTTACACTGCTTGCATCTAACAACTTTTCCCTCAACTGAAAACTCATCACCACGAGAAAATTCTTCTGAGATAGAAAAAACTGAGAGAGGTTATTGTAGATGGTTCTAACATGATCCCATACCCTTAGATGAAGAGTCTGTAAGAATCATGGTTTTTGAGAAATAGCCCTTCAAAGATTGCTTCCTTTTAGCACTTTGGACTCTTAAGGGAAATTGCCAGTCCAATGTAGCTCAGAGTGATTCAGTGTATTTGGGTGCAAAAGAGGACCATAAATAGCCTAAACATACCCATCTGAACATGTTGGAATAGTTCATTTGGTTGTGTGAGTTGGAGAATGAAAGTTGCACCACTTTGCAACTTTACACTGCTTGCATTTAGCAACTTTTCCCTCAATTGAAAACTCATCGCCATGAGAAAACGCCTATGAGATAGAAAAAACTAAGAGAGGTTATTGTAGATGGTCCCAAAACTATCCAATAGCCTCAGATGGAGAGTCTGTAAGCATCATACTTTCTGATAAATATCCCTTCAAATATTGTTTTATTTTAGCACTTTGGACTCTTAAGGGAAATCATTGGTCCAATGTAGGTCAGAGTGATTCGGCATATTTGGGTGAAAATGAGGACCATCCCTAGCGTAAACGTACCCATCTAAATGTGTTGGAATTGTCTATTTGGTCGTACAAGTTGCAAATGGCTTGCATCTGACAACTTTTCCCTCAACTGAAAACTCATCACCATGGGAAAATGCCTCTGAGATAGCAAAAATTGAGATAGGTTATTATAGATGGTCCCAACACAATCCCATAGCCTTAGATGGAGAGTTTGTAAGCATCATGATTTCTGAGTAATAGTCCATCAAAGATTGCTTCCCTTCTACACTTTGGACTCTTAAGGGATTTTGCCGATTGAACATAGGTTGGACTACTTTGGCCTGTTTGGGTGCTAAAGGGGACTATACCTCACCTAAACGTACCAATAAAAACATGATGGAATAGTTATTTTGGTCATACAAGTTGTAGAAAAAGATTTATTTGTGCCCTCACAAGTAGTTTTCAACCTCCAACCAAACTCCAAAATTGATTTTCATGCAAAAAAAAGCCATGAGACCATAGCTTGTTGCGAAAAACTAGTAATTTTTTGGAAATCAACATTGCTATTGTATTGGAATTCACAAAATTTCCTTCAAAAAACCTATTTTCAAACCTTGAAGAGATTTATATACATGTTTTGAATTCAAATAGACTCCCCAACGTCCACAACCACGTTGTTAATAATGCACTTTTATGCAAATTTTCTTTCCAAGACACCTATGATGAGTAAAACTAGTCAAACACCTTTATTTAAACCCTACTACAACTTCTAGACTCCTATCCTGCACTTCCCTTTACAATTTTAATAATTTTCCTTCAAAAGACTACATGGCAATTTTGACAATTTTGAAGCAAGAATGCATTTTTGGCATATTAGACCCCTAGACTTAAAACTTCATCTTAATACATATAAAATGGTATTTATTGACTTTATTTAGCATAAATAGATACACCTAACCTCTCAACCTATCAACCTTAAAATGTGTAATCTTGCAAATAGTAGATTAGGTGGGAAACTAGAGAGGAAGAGTTGATGGTGAGTGGCCTAGTGAAGGCTAGAGAAGAAGAGTTTGAGGAATATGGTGTTAGGACATGGGATTGTCCTTGGTTGTCATATTTGGTTGTGTGGAAGATGTATGCTATTATGGGGATGGTTCTAAGCATAACGAACTTGAGAAATATTGTGAAGAGAAGAGTTGAAGGGTAGAGATACATGTGTAGTTGGCAAAAGCTCATGGAAGAGCATGAAACAAAGATATTAATGTATGGATGTTTAGCTTTGTGTACTGAATTTTTTGTGTATAGGTGTCAAAGCTTGGGAAACACCATTTTCAAGTGTCAATGAAGACAAAAATTAGCAAGAAGATCCATTTGAGAAGGATCAAGCATCACAAGACCAAGACAAAGCAAAGCATGAAGGGTACAAAATCCCTTGGAGGAATATTTCTATGCAAGTGACTTGGAGTACATTTGAGGGGATTGTGAATAAGATAAGAGTAGACCTATGGAGTGATTTATGGGGCATAAATATTTTGTACCCAGGGATTTTGGTGTCGGAGCACCTAAAACATGTAAGCTTTAATGAACTAACAAGGCCATTCCTCCTTCTGTATAGGTTGTACCTCAGAGGAATGGGCCTAAATTAGATAGGGTTAGGTGTGGGAACAATTTTTTAGGGGTGATAAAGGGATTAGAGTTGTCTGAAAAGGCTGCCTTGTTAAGAAATGCAAATTTTTGTGCCTTTTTAGTAAGGCTAGAGAGTGAGTTTTTAAGAAGTTGAATTAAAATAGGTTGTAAATTGTTGGAAACTATTGGAACAAGTGTATTTAATGGTTTTTAAGAGGTTTGAGTGATTAAGAGTAACCCAAGAACAATAAAAGTGTGAAACCCTAGTTGGAAGGGGCAAAAATAAGGGAAAATTGGTGATTTTACAAAGAAAGTGTAAGAAAAATTATGGGGCAGCATAATACAATGATATTTTAAGTTTAAGTAGAAAACATTAAGAGGGATTGAAGTGGTTTCAATATTGAGTGAGGTCAGACCATAAAAGTTCCAATAAGCCCTAGTTAAGAGGAAGAAAAGTGAGGGTTTCGCACATGAGGGTTTTAGAGAGCAAATGGAAACCTAAAAATTGTAGAATACTATGTTTTGAAAGAACTTTGAAGACTTTTTGGAGGTATTTTGAGTTTTTTATGAGGTTAAAGGTTGGTTGCTTTGAAAAAGAGGCCTAATTGAGGCCTATTTCAACACTAGGAGCCAAACTTGGACAAGTTGTTCCAAAGGAGTGAACATTGAGTTTTCAGTATGTGAAAGAGGACCTTAATGGGTGTCTAGATTGGTGAATAGCAGAGAAGGTTGTTTTGAAAGGTTGTGAGTTAAGTTGGGAAAAATGGTCTTCCCAACCTACAAGAAAGATCTAGTGAACATTTGGAGAAACTAGCAAAGAATGGTATTGTGAGAAGAGAATGAATTGAAACTCATTGAATGATGAAGACAAGTTGTTTTACTACCCTGTTCTGCATCAAATGCTTTGATAGACATGTATGGAAAATGTGGTAGCATAAACAACGCAGTGAACTATTTGAAAAAATTCCTTAATGAAATGAGGTCTCATGGTGATGGAATGCCATGACAATCAACAAGGAAGTCAATTGTTTGAAAAAATACCTCAAATAAATGATGTCTCATGGTAAAGGAATGCCATGAGAATCAAAATTGCTTTCATTTTCATGGAATTTCATTGCCATGAGACCTCATTTCTTTGAGGCATTTTTTCAAATAGTTGATTTCCTTATTTATGCTATTGCTTACTATTATGCTTTGATAGAATTTTTCCAAGCATCCACAGCTTATTTGAAAGAACTTTTTATGGGCTCTTAGCCATAGCAAAAATCCAATGAACTGTTTGGTAAAAATATTTAGTAGACATGTATGAAAAATGTGGTAGCATAGACAAGGCAGTGGACTATTTGAAAAAAAGCCTCAAGATTAACCATTGGACATTGATATTTAACCATTGCTCAAGATTAAATTTTCAAGGAGTTTAATCATGCACATGAGGAACAAATTAAATTTCGATTGTCAACTTCTATATATTAAATTATCCAATAATCAATTGTATGTCCTTATACAAAAATTTCATCGACGGTAACTAAAACAAAGTTTTACAAAATGTGGCATATTCCATCTCAATATCTATTCAAAATTTACATGCCAAAATGTCTATCTCATCATAAACTGTTGGTGGATCATCAAAATGGAGCTTCTTTGAAGCACTCTTTGGCTTTGAAGGTAGCTACATAGGAAAAACTCAAACCACAATTGAGATTAGTTATACTATATAATTTAAAATTGAATAATTAACATCAAAATCAATATATATTTAATTCTAATTAAACTCTAAAATTGAAATATTGATTACCTGAAATATACGTCTCTTCAAAGGGTGAGGAGTCCTAGAATATGCCCCTCTCAAAGAACTAGCCAAACCAAATTTTGAGATGTCAATCTATATATGTGAACAAAAAAATAAAATTAATCCAAGTTAGCATACAATTGTCAGTAATAGGAACATATTTACCAAGCACAAAATAAAATAAACACATACCTCTTTAGGTTGATCTTTTTATTTATCCCCTTCAAGTATTTCGACACCTCCTTGAGGTGTTTCAAGACCTACTCCTTGAGGTGTTCCAATACCTACTCCTTCAAGTGTTGTGACACTTGTCAACAATGATGTATAGCTCATAACCGCTTGTACATAAAAATGACAAACACATATGAAACTACCAATCTATGTCGATGCATATATAATCAATATAAGATCTTAAAATTCTTAATTCAATTGAATTTGAGTTCAATTACCTTCCCCTTATCTAACATTGCACCTCCATAGTTTGGACAAGGTTGCACCTTGCTCGCACTAGGTATTTCCTACAAGAGGAAAATAAGATAAACATATCAGTTATTATATAATTTCATTTATGACAATTCAAATGACAAGCAAGTATATAGTAAAAAATTATAAATAAGTGAGTGCAAAAATATATACTATGTGCATGTTGAGGCCAAATGAAATGGCCCTAAGGGTGCTATCAATCACCTGTGTGAGCTCCTCCTTAGATATCAATTGTTAAATAGACCATGTAAATAAATACTAGTATTTGATACTATCTCTTATTAATATTAATTTTAAAAAAAAAATCAAGTTATGAATTTACAACTTGAATCTTACCTGTGTCACTATTTCAACATCCCCCTCTCTTGCAGGAGATGACTCTGTAGGGTGCACTCCACTCTCCTACGTTCGATCTATAATTTCCACATCATGGAGGTCATAATCAAAAGTGTCCAAGGGATTCTCAGTGGGCTATATAAGAGGACACAAGCATATCTGGTGGCACATAGCGCAAGTATGTGGCACACAAATATGTGGACTTGAGGAGGATGATGCAACAACACTCGATCCATTGCCAACATCACCATAATGTGGTTGAGCTACTATAGAAGCATGTGAAACCAAAAGACCACTCAAAGAGTGAATAGCCTAGATAGTCTATGTGGCTACATCCTAGGTAATATTTGGATGATATACTAGAGGTGGCAGAGGAAGGGGAGGAGGGGGAACATATGGGTGTAGGACTACTCTAACTTCCCTTGGTCTATCTTGGGGCATACCTCCACCGATGCCCTGAAAGGGTTTAATGTCAAAGTAATTGACATGATGCCCTAATAGAAACTCAACGTATAATTTTTTAATAAAGTAAAATGGTATATCACAATTGTTGTTTAGTGGTTTATCAAAAACCATACACCAAGGATCCCAAAAGTTATCTACAATATCCTTTTTCATGCACCATTTTATAGAAAGTTTTGGTTTATTAACATTAACTGGCAAACCAGTGTGGGGGTTAATGAATAAAGAGGCTATTTGGGCTTTTGTTATTTTTAGATCTTTCACATCATCATAAGACAATCCACATGCGTAATATTTCCTCATATCTTCTTGCCATGAATGAAAGGCATTATGTTGAGTGGAGAGGGTTTCTATATTTTTAATTATTTCCTTCGATGTGTTTCTCATCTCGAATAATCAAGGGATTGACTTATAAACATCACAAATGCCCCTCAATTGCTCCAATTTTTCACCAATTAAGTCTTTCCTTGGGCATTGCTTTAGAGCAATGTACTAACACCCAAGCTAAAAAAAAGTCAACTCAAGATTTTTCACATTTTTGGGTCGATGGAAAATGCAACTTTTTTCACATTGCCACTTTTTGGCCCATCATGATCCTGCACATACCCTTATATATTTATACACAATTATTCCCTAATTTCCCAAAAATACATCATAGGTTGACCTTAGGTCTTAAGAAATAAAAACTCACCAGTAATTTGAATTTATTTTGATTTTTGTGCCAAGAGGGACTCATTCACCCCTAATGGAAAATGGGTCCCACTCAAGGCATGTAAATGGGTGTCAGGAATTAAGTTTTCTTAAATGATGTTTGTCAAGTTTATATTTAAAATTACAATTAATTAAGGCCTGTAAGTGCACAAAGGGGCCAAATAAATCATAAGAAATGTGTATAATTTATTGATGACAAGCCTAGAAAAGTATGAAAGTTTGTTACAAGAATTTACAACACTTTAAAATAAGACTTGGTAAGTGATAAAAAGGGGGTATGTAGGTGAATTATAATAAGAAGAGTCTATAAAAGTGTGAAAATGTGTTACAACACTTCACAAAACTTTTACAAGACATCATAAATTCTTAATGATTCATAAAGATTCAAGACCTAATGTGAATATGTGGGCCACATTGCAACATTAAATCAAGGTAAAATCAAGCCAATTAAGCACAAAGAGGGACAAAACAAGAAAAAGTAGAAGGGTTACTTTTTCCATGTACACATGAAAAATCCCCTTGAGCTCACTATAGAGGAATTTATTGAATAGCAACAAGATCGCAAAACAGGCCACATCATTAATTCTTTGTTGAAAATGAACCCTACGCAATACATGCTAGCTTTAGCAAAGGAAGGGGCTAAAATCCCTTTAACATTTGATGTGAACTCGCTTAGGGAACAACCCTTAGGAAATGTGGCTTCAAATCCTCAAGCTTCCATCTCAAAACCCTTGACACAAGGTGTGACTCAATCCATCATTCAACCAACC
Source organism: Sequoia sempervirens (assembly GCA_007258455.2). Classification (NCBI taxonomy): domain Eukaryota; kingdom Viridiplantae; phylum Streptophyta; class Pinopsida; order Cupressales; family Cupressaceae; genus Sequoia; species Sequoia sempervirens. The sequence goes on along the minus strand of VDFB02018296.1, from coordinate 29,077,284 downwards.
CCATCACATGTACCAAGTTAACCATTGACAACTAGTCTTATAAATAGACTAACAATCAACCTTGGTCTCACTTCCAACCTAGGAGGTAACATACCTTTTGGTACACAAGACACCACCTTTCCATAAAACATAAATTGGACACCAACATTTAGTGCCCAACCACATTCTTCCACCACCATTCTTGAAAACCATCTACATCCACATGTGCCACTTACATTCCATAACACAACAATAAACTCAACATTTCGAGTCCAACCATCCTCCTCCACCACCACAAGTACCACAAGTTCTCCTAACATTACACAAAGTCAAGTGAGTCAAGTACCCCAAGTGGAATAAAAAGGGCAAGTAAACACCATAATATAAGGTCAACCCTTAATGTAACAAGGTCCATCTACATCAAACCCCCAAATGAATACATCAAAACAATTGGTTCCAAAAGCCACTCAAACCAACCCATCTATCATGAATCAAAATCAACGAAACACATTGGTCATGAACCCATCAACCAAGAAAACACCTTAGCACCAAGTAAAACACAAGGGAACCCTCAACATCACAACAATCAAGAGAAACCTTCAAACCAACTAATCCAAAATGTGTCATTGATATCGCAAAACCAAATGACACCATCATCACAACCATTGGTCCCCCAAGCCATGCAACATCAAATGGAACCCCAAACTTACATTCCTTCACCCCAATCTCAAATCATACAAGGAGTGATAACGCAAAAAAACCCCCAAAATCTCATCACTCAACAACCATCTCACAATAAAATCAACCCACAACTCACCACCATGTTCACTCAAAATCTATCTCACATACCCCAAAATCAAAACACTTCTTTGTTGCAAGCACAACTAGCCAAAACTCAAGCTTTGCAACAAAAATCCTATCAACAAGTGTTGCAAGAACAACAAGCTCAAATCTCAAGCTTTGCAACAACAATGAGCCTATCAACAAGTGTTACAAAAGCAACAAGCTCAAGCACAAGCCTTATGATAGTAGTAAGCTCAACAAAAATACTTGATTGTGCAACTACAATAGCAACAAAAATAACAAGCACAACAATAAGCATTGCTAGCACAACAATATGCAGCCCAACAACAACAAGTGCTTGTGCAACAATAAGGCTTGTACTATAATCCCCAACAATATTCCAATGTACAAACAAAAATCATAAATACAAATCCACAAGAAGTATATACACCTCCACCCCTATCACCATCACCTTCATAATATCATAATCTACCCTACACACCATACAACACCCCCTCATACCAAAATCCCACCTGCAACTCATCTACAATCCCATAGTATACCACATATGCTCCTCCACCAAATTATTAAGATGAATTGTCATAAAAAATAAAGAAACTCACACAGCAAATCTAGGACATTCAAATTTGGAAAAAAAAACCACATGTGTAACAAAACTTGTGTCCATACCCTTTCGATAGGAACATTGGGATGGTACCTTTCCCACCCAGATTTGAAGTCCCAAAATTTGATAGGTATATAGGGTGGGGAAATCTAGTGTATCACATCAAATAATTCTTGGTAATGTGTTTGGAGTTGCTTACAATGATTCCTACTTGATGCGGGTATGTGCAGGATCATGATGGGGCAAAAAGTGGCGATATGTAAGTGATATGATGGCCCATGTGGCTGATGATTTTTTTTTAACCCAAAATTAATGAAATGAAAAGGGTTTTTCAAGGAGATTCTCATATTTTAGCCAATATAAATTATGCTTTACTTTGAATTCAATAAATAATTATTATTAATTTTCTATTTGAATTACGACTAAACTCTTGATTGATAGGCTGATTGAAAAACATTTATAGCTTTCAAACAGCGTCACATTTTTTGAATTAGAAACATGCATCACATTCTATGCTTTGCATACCATAGGATTAAAAAAAAATATTGAATTTCATGAAGTTTTAACCAAGTTAAGGTGGTCAGACATACAAGTTTTTATATTTTCTAAAAGTTGCAATAAAAAATTCATAATTACTTATTTAATTGAAAAAAAATTACAAAAAAATATGCATCACATCAGGACATGAGTCCTCTACTTATATCTAAAATCTTATAAAAAATATTATCATTTTATTGTGGTTAGGGTGGTCAGACAAACACCTACTTCTTATTTTTCCCTGAAAATTAAGTACTACTGCATTGAAATTTCAAATTTTAACCAAATAGATTTTTTTTCTTTTAAATAAACCTAGTAGTTTAGAAGGTACATTCAATTTTCTACAAATTATATTCTTACATATTTTTGAAATAATATACATAACTTATTCAAAATTTTATATGAAGTTTCCTAACTCTGATTTTTCTAAATTTTACTACCACTTAAGGGTCTATTTTTTCCATGATGATCCTGCACATACCCATGCACCATTTTTCATGTAGGTTGGCAGGTTTGGTAATAGATTGGTTCTCATAGTTTCCTTTGAGAACTAAAAACTTCCAAGAAATAATAGATAGGTTCATAGACCATTTCTCCTTCAACCTAGATATGTATGTGAGCTTGGAAGAGTCGTATACCCTTGATAAAATCAAGGGGGAATCCTTTACAACCTTCCTACAATGATGGAGGCAACAAGCTAGAAAGATAAAATGGCCTATCCCTGAAGAGTAACAAGTAGGAATCACCATTGCTAATGTTGACACAAAATTATCCTTTCAATTAAAGATGCAATGTGTCACATCTTATGATGAGCTTATCCCTAGGGCCCTCAACATTGAGAGAGCCCTAATCACACAAGGGAGAATAGAAATATCTAAAGTCAACCACCTATCTATCAATTCTAATGACAAGCCCCACATTTGGGCTAAGAGCAAGAATGTAACAAACAATGGTGTTGTTGATGGTAAAGTAGTCATAAGGGCTCCCTAACAAACCAAAAATCCACCAACCAACACACAATAGAATGTAAAACAAACCAACACACAGCCACGAAATAACCAAATCAATAACACAAACATCCAACAAAGAGGACCACCCAATAGGAACAACTACCCATAAAAACACAAGTAAACACCATTGGGGGAGCATATCAAAGTAGTCATGAAGAAATTGGTGTAATCAAACTTAATCAAGCTCCCCAAATACCAAAACTATCAACAACCTCAAGTTAAACCACCTTGGTATAACGAAAAGGATCTTTGTGACTTTCACAAGATCAAAGGACATAAAATGACAAGTTGTATGAAGCTAAAGAATAGTATCCTAGATTTCATCGAAAGTGGGGACATGACTGTTGATCAACCAAAAAGTAACCAAGACCTAAAGATATATAAGAACCCAACACTAGATCATAACAAAGGGAACAGAAATGGAAAGGTGAAATATTACACTAACATAGGTCATGCATATTTCAATGTGGTCACATCTTGCGACAATTTCATAATAGTCATCACTATCAAAGGACCTAGTGTAGTGTGTGGAGTCACCACACAATGTGGGAAGGTCTTAATCCAAGGAGCTTCATCACAACCTTGGGCACAACACTTCCAATGAAAAGCCCTAGTAGCTACAATCTCCTAGACCAACTAAAGAAAACCCCTACACAAATCTCCATCCTAGAATCATTGAAACTATCTAGGCTACAAATAGGGATATATTAGAAAAGGCCTTATCAGCTTCCTTCATACCTGATAATATGGATATTGAGCACTTCCAATCCATGATATGACATATCACCAAACCCCATCTTCTTACCTTCTTTGAACAATACCTCCTAACATAGCCATCACACAATCATGCTTTGCACCTTGAGGTTGTTCATAAGAATAAAGTTAAAAGAGTACTAGTGGATGAAGGTGTGTGTCTAAACATTTGCACCCTTCACTTAGTCAAAAACTTGGGTTACTCATAGGATTCCATTGAAAATACAAAAGGAGTAAACATAAGGGCCTATGATGATCAAGAGCAGGTGTCTCAAGGCATAATCAAGCTACCTATCCAAGTCCTCAATATTTAGATTCCTTACAACATTCTTCTTGGTTGGCCATGGATACATGTCATGCAAGTTTTAGCTTCCATGTACCACCAATGTGTCAAGTTTCCCTTTAAGGATGAAGAAGTTACCATCCATGGTGATCCTGAGCCATTCTACTATTATAAGAACCTTAAGGATAAATTCTACAAAACCCCATAAATACAAAATTGATGAAGGGCCCACATCCTCCTCCTTATTTGTTGACCCCATCTTCCTTATCATCTACCTAAGACTCCAAAACACCCATTATACAAAATATACTGAACATCAAGGCAGTAATAAAGGATAATGGATGTGGGGATTATAATCTGAAGAAGGATAATTTTGTGCTTGGAGAGTTACCTCTTTCCCCTAAATCTCATGGGAAATCCAAACCTATCAACAAGGTAAATGAAATAATAAAGTTAGCCTCTACCACCATCACCAAGTGGGGAGACTTAAACAAAGAGGTCGCAAATGAAGAAGATGTATCCAAATTGTTGTATCAAGATGGAAAACCTATGCCTGTTCTTCCAATGGAAGATGATAGCAAAGTATTATAGATAATAATGGGATGGTGGTATAACAAGAATGAAAAGTTGGGGCATAATGACAATGGTTTACTAGAACACTGAAACAAAGGGAAAATGGGAAAAGAGATTAACCAAAATGGGACAAGAAGATTCACTTATTTTCACTAGTGTTTCATTCAATTATGAGGGTTATAATGTGTAAATGAGTTATATATATTAAAATTAACCCAAATACCAGTCAAAAGGTAAGTTTTAAGAGGGTCAAAAGTTGTGTACCTACTGTAAAAAGTGATTTTTGGGGCCTCATTGAGGACTCATTCTCCCTATGGAAAATGGGTCTTGGCTAGGGTTTGGAAAAAACAATTTTATAGGTTCTATTCTTCAATGTTTGCACTCCCAAATCCTAGTCGGAGACTTTCAGAAACTCGGAAATAAATTTTGTAGCTCAATTTCCATGATTTTTCAAGAAAGGCGACAACTTTGAAAACTTTTCAATTTTAATCTCCAAATGATATTCAATCCTAAAACATGCAATCACACATCAAACCTAAGAGAAAAAAATTGTTTGTTAGGGAATAGGATTTTCCTTGTCAAACCCCTTTTTGATAATTAAACCTTAAAATGAAACAATGCATAAATGAATGATGGATGAAAAACAATGTGTAACAAGTCTACAATCCTCATTGAAACCTTGGATAAATCTTCAAATGTACATATCTTGATCTTTATCATAAAATTTGATATGAAAGAATGCTTGAATAGGATCTCCAATGCTACATCAATACATTAGCTCAACAACATGCATGATGCATTATGCCTTTGACATGATGATTGAATCTTGATTGTTGCAATAATCTTTAATAATATACTCTTGAATTCCTTAGAAATACTCTTGTGTACTCTTGATCTAATAAATTTTCTATTAGGACTTGAACACTTGAAAACTTGCATAAAATTTCTTAGATTGCTTAGATGAAACTATGTGAAATAGCCTTGTGTTAATAAATAACTTAAGATTACTTTCCAAAATTGAAATAACACAAGTTGAAATCAAGTCTAGGATTTGAAATCATTAAAATATTGCTAAAAATATGTCACAAGGGGGGTCCTAGGTCTAAGTGAGGACCTGTTCGCCATGTGGTGAATGGGTCCTAGATCACTTAGCTAGGACACACTTTGGGGATTATGAAATGTTATTTCAAAATAGGGTCCTAAGACCTAGTGAGGACCCATTCGCTAGGTGGTGAATGGGTCCTAGGTCACTAACCTAGGACACAAACCTTCAAAAATTAAGTGTTGTGTAATATCATTTATGAATGTTAAGTTTTACCCCTCAAAATATATAATTAACTCTAGCCTCAAGGATTTGAATTAAAGGGTCCAATCAACGTTAATTAATTAATAATGTCTTAGATTAGTGTGAAAGTGTAAAGATACACTTTACAACACCCTAAATAAGGCACATTTAAGTCCATTTAGTTTAGAAGGGCCCTAAACTTAATGTGAATGTATAAAACACATTACAACACTAAATCAAGGCAACATTAGGTTCATTTTAATTTATTAATTATTCCCAAACTAAGGAAAAAGAGATATTTTTTCATTACTATAAACCCCTTGTTCTTGAGAAGCGTCCATAGAATCTTTGCTTATGATGTACAGCTAGCAAGGTGACCCTTCTTAGCAAGGGTACTTCTATTAAATGGGTCAATGCTTCCTCTTGCTTACCTACATCATGTGATAATACCCTAGATGACTTTCCACCTGACATCACTAACTTGTTTGAGGATACCTCCATATTTATGATAACCACAACATCATTTACCCCAAATAGCTGAATCTCTAAACTGAAGCTAATACACCCCCAACTAATCAAATAGTACCAACGACGACCACTAATTCTAGGTGTGTTAAAAAATGATGAGGAAATCTCTAAATTAATGGGACTCTGTGACAACTTGTCATGTGGGGACCATAAAGCAGGGTTTGACATAGAGCTAGATACATAGGCATATTATGGGAAGACGATTGAATCCCTGAGTCACAATATAAATGACATGAGAATAACATGTAGATCTTTAAGTGAAAACCACACCATGGCACTTTTTGATCAAAAAATAGTAAAAAGAATGGATGTGTGTAAAGGTGAAAACCTCTCTAAGGTACCTGAGGATGAGATATTCAATCTTCCTCTTAGTGCAATGTGTCTAGAGAAATCAACAGTACTGGCAGAGAAGGCTACTCTAGTGAATGTGGGGATGGAAGAGGCACCTAAGATAACCTTCTATGTAAAATCCCTATTAGATGAATAGTAGAAAAATTTAGCAACATTCTTCAAAGAGCGAAGAGACAACTTTGCATGGTCTTACACATATATGTTTGGGCTCAATCTTAAAGTGGTTGTACACCACCTAGCAGTGTATCCTAAAGGAAAAACCAGTGAGACAAAAAATAAGAAAGATGCACCCTCATATAACATTATTGGTTAAGTTAGAGTTGCATAAATTCCTTGGCATTGGATTTATCTAACCAATTGACTATTCTGAGTGCGTTTTCAACCTAGTGCTAGTCTCCAAACCCACTAGGGGCATTATAATATGCACTGACTTCAAGGACTTAAATAAAGCATGTCTAAAAGATGATTTTCCTCTTCCAAACATCAATATCATTGTTGATTTAATTGTTGGACATTAAATGTTATCACTCATGCAAAAAAAATTAGGTTATAATCAAATCAAGATTGCTAAAGAGGACTAACATAAAACAACATTCACATGTCCACGAGGAACATACTGCTAGAACATGATGCCATTTGGGTTAAATAATGCTAGAGAAACCTATCAAATGGAGATCTTAATCTTTCATGATATAATCCATAAAATTGTTTTGAAGACTATGTGGATGATATTCTAGCTAAATCAAAGACAAGGAAATGGCATATAGAAATACTGGGACCAATCTTTGACAGGCTCGAAGAATACAATGTACGACTAAATATGAAAATGTGTCTTTGGGGTCACATTAGGCAAGCTTCTTGGATACATAGTGTCACATAGAGGGATTGAGATAGATCCAACCAAGGTAAAAGCAATTCTAGACATGGATCCACCACAAACATTGAAGTAGATGTGAGGTCTACAAGGAAGGTTACAATATATCATGAGATTCATAGCCCAATTGTTAGATAAGATCCACCCCTTTTCTCGCCTCCTTCACAAAGGAATAACATACAAGTGAGATGAGAAATGTGATAAAGCCTTTCAGCAAATCAAGGATTATCTACTTACATCTCTAGTCCTCATGCCACCAATACCAAACAAGCCTTTGATCTTGTACATCTCAACCATATCAACAACATTAGGTGCTCTTCTTTCCCAACACAATAAAATAGGAAAGGAAAGGGAAATCTACTATATCAGTAGGACTTTGGTGGGATACGAGATGAATTATTCACCCATCGACAAAGCATGCCTAGCGGTAGTCTTCACTTCCTATAAATTTGCACACTATATACTTTCACATCAAATCAAGATTAGAAACACTAAAATCTAATAACCATTCCTCATGATATTATGAGGAACTACAAACAAGTAATACTTCATCAAAAATACATGAAATTTTCTCAACCGATTTTTTTCCTTTTTGCAGTCATCATTACCTTCTTTCCACTTCCAACAATCTTTTTTGAGATGTTGTGATTTATTGTAGTGCCAACATTTTTCCTTGCCCTTTTTTTCCTTTTGACTTAGATTTGGATGTACCTCTTGAGTTTTCCCCTTTTTTGTGGATTGACCTCTAGCCACCATTGCATCTTGTGTGGAGGTTTATATGTTAAATTTTCTCCTCACTTCTTCAAACAACAAATCTCCCACAAGAAAATAAAATTCTATGGTATTAGTTGTGCTAAAGCTAATGGAAGTGACTAAGTGATTCCAAGATTCAAGCAATAAACAAAATAACATAACTGTGTTGTCTTCATTTTTTATTTTTACACTCATAGTAGCTAATTAGCATATAAGAGTATTGAAAATATTTAAATGATCAAAAATTTGTATACCTTCTTTTATTGCAAGCTATACAACTACCTCTTCAAGTAGATCTAAGTTTTCAAGGATTTTGCCATGTAAAGACTATCCATTCTACTCCATAAGCTTGCTACTATTTCTTCTTCAACAATATTAAAAGAATATCATCTACTAAACACAATTGAATTGTGCTAAGAACTTTTGTATTTAGATCCTCTCAATCCTCGTCATTCATAATTGCAAGTTTCTTTGATTTTCCTACCAATGCCTTATGCAATCTTTGTTGCACTAACAAATCATGTATCTTGAGCTGCCATAGCTCAAAGTTATTTTTTCCATTGAATTTCTCCACCTTTAACCTTGCATTTGAAATCTTCATCATTTGATGCTACAAAACAAACACCAAATCCTAACACAAACGGTCCAAAATAACTGATCTAATCATACTTGTTGTGGAAATAGAAACATAAAACCCACAAACTTAAATAGCATTGCAACAAAAGTTAGTTGCAAAGAAATAATGAAAAAAAACAATTGAATAACAAAATAATAGACAAGACATAGATTTACGTGGTAAAACTATGACACTATGTTATAAAACATCCATAGATCAAAGTATTAGCATTCTTATTTGACTTTAAGATAACAAGATATTTATAATATCTTCAAGAGAACAACCACTCTCAAATTTTAAAATAAATAAATTTCTTCTTTTTGTTTTAATTATTATTTTATTTTATTGCTTTGTCTTTTTAAAGAGATATTTTTGATATATTCTTTTATATAGTCATTATACAACAGGTTGGGATTGGGATTACTTTGGTTAGTTGAGATTAATTAATTGGATCATTCAATCGGTTTCAGGCATCTAATGCTTCAGTGCTGTAGATGTGATGTTTACTTAATATCACCTCAGAAGTAAGTTTGTCCTTTATAAAGAGTTTTAGGCCCGTTGTATTAGGTATCCCATATCATCCTGTATTGGACAGATTGGTATCAGAGAGAGGGTGGAGTCAAGCAAATAGAAGATTGGAGTAAAGAGCGAGAGATAAAGGCATGTATCTTTACCCTCTGTTATGAATGAAATAAAGGTCTTAACTCCATAATGGAAGCGGTGACTGAAGCTTTATGGAATTTCTGATATCTGATCTGGCATATATTGCTGTTAAAAAGAGATTGTATGAATTTATAATGTTCAAGAATGGTGTGCAAAAGAATTTCTATATGTGCTTGGTACAAGTATATGTCTATATATATTTTCTTTAGTCAAGGAATGAATCTTTGATATAGTTCACACTTTTGATATTTGTCTACGTCCTTGGTCATTTGTGAACCTTCGGTATTTGTCTATGTCCATGGTCTGTATCGTTTAGTTCTTAGAATTTATCTCATGCCGAGCAACGCGTCCAGCTGTAAGTCCCCATGACTGGCCAAGTTCAGATAAGAAAGAGCCGTAGAATAGAGACAAGTCGGAAAATACCAACGATAGGGGTAAACTAAATGTGTATAGCATCTATAAAGTGGGGAATACTAATCTTTTTATTTTTCAGTTTTTTTTCATTTTGAAGATAGATTATAGAATATGATCCGAAACGTTGATGCAGAAAAGAACACAATTGAATTTAGAGAAAACTCTCTTAACAATCTACAAATTAAGGATCAGTTTCCTCTGGATTATTTGCTACTGTTCTAATAATAGAACTGGTACATAGACTGGTATATGACGGATCGCCAGATGATTCCTTAACATACCTGGTCATGGATCAGATTGTCATCCAAATTTCCCACGAAGAAGACGTGGAAGAAACATTTAACTGGACTCTTAGATCATCTAGACGCCAGAGAAAGAAAACTGATCAAGTTTGAGAAGTTCTCCGAAAGAGACGCTTTTGAATAAACAGTCAAACACCTAGCCCAAATTGTAGAAGACATGGCGAGACATGCACTAGCTAAAATAGCTAGAAAGATAGTCGAAGGAGCATTTACCAGGTTTTATCATTGAAAAGATAGCGGGATACGAACCTTTCCAATTAGGTCTGGGTTTTATTCATTTTTAGATTTAGATTTTTTTTATTTTTTATTTTTTTCAATTTTAGATATTTTATAAGATTCTAAATTTTCTTAGATCATATAATTTGATTTCTATATTTTTATTTAATTGTATATATGATATTTTGGCTAGGTCTGGAATTTGATGGTATTTGTGAACTTTTGTTCAGTTTTAAATATTTTTTGGATTTTTTTTCAATTTTAGATGTAGATCATATAATTTGACTTTTATATTTTTATATTATTGTATATAGAATAGAATTTAGAATTTGATGGTATTTATGGGCTTTTATTCATTTTTTGATATTTTTTGTGGATTTTTTCAATTTTAAATATTCTACAAGACTTTAAAGCTTCTTAGATCATATAATTTGACTTCTATATTTTTATATAATTGCGTATATGATATTTTGACTAGGTCTTCAATTTGATGGTATTTATGAACTTTTATTCAATTTTAGATATTTCACAAGACTCTAAAGCTTCTTAGATCATATAAGTTGACTTCTATACTTTTATATAATTGTATATAAGATATTTTGGATACATCTGAATTTGATGGTGTTTGTGGGCTTTTATTCAATTTTATATTTTTTTTTGGACTTGTTTTCAATTTTTTCAATTTTACAAGACTTTAAAGCTTCTTAGACCATATAATTTCACTTTTATATTTTTATATAATTGTATATACAGTATTTTGGCTAGGTCTAGAATTTGATGGTATTTGTGAGCTTTTATTCAATTTTAGATTTTTTTGCGGATTTTTTTTTTAATTTTAGATATTTTACAAGACTTTAAGGCTTCGTAGATCATATAATTTGACTTCTATATTTTTTTATAATTGTATATATGATAATTTGGTTAGGTTTAGAATTTGATGGTATTTGTGGACTTTTATTCAATTTTAGATAAATTTTTTGGACTTTTTTTCAATTTTAGATATTTTACAAGACTTTAAAGCTTCTTAGATCATATAATTTGACTTCTATATTTTTATTTAATTGTATTTATGATATTTTGGCTAGGTTTAGAATTTGATGGTATTTGTGAGCTTTTATTCAATTTTAGATATACTTTACAAGACTTTAAGGTTTCTTTATTTTTTTTTTTATAGATGAGTGTTACCAGAAGTGAGGGGGTAACTCCCGTGTACAATTTGCATCGAGCAGCCCTAACAACTTTCACTCTGCCATAGAGGACACTAAAACTACCAACACCAAGAAGGGAACCTGAAAAACCAATCGGAAAAAGCCCCAGCCACGCCAATTAACCAGCCCAAACCATGTACATACAAAGAAGCTAACTATTACTCCCTACCACCTAATCACCTAGGCATTGGTTCAGAATGGCCAACTGACCACCCAAGACAATCAAACGCCGAAGGCTATCAGAGTCGATCCAGGACCGATCCGAGTGCATGAATGGTGAGAAAGCATCCAGATCATTGTTTTTGACGCCAACGCGAAACACTTCCCAGGAATCCGCCATAAAACTCTTTGAGGCCTCTGCTGCTGTAGCTTCCAAATCTTCGTCCAACTCTAAGTTAGGATCAAAATAAGCTTTCAAAAAACTAACCCAACCTCCTGCAGGAAGCTCCATCGTGGCATTGGCCACGGCGGTGACGAAGGAACCCGAAACAATTCTATTCAGCCTCACTACCACCCATTCCTTAGACTCGTGGACATCCGCCAGAGCGCCGCAGATGTTCTCGTAGATCCTGTCGTCGCACTAGTGTTGGTGCTCCCTGAGCACCAAAGAAGAAATGGCCTTGCACGATCCCACCGCCATGTCGTGCCGCTTTAAGAATAAACAGGAACACTGACTAGCCAGTGACTCCTACGCGCACACACAGGCGACTCCGAACTAAAAGACCATGGTTACCAGAGATTCTTGAGCGCCCTGTGACTCCCGGGCAGAAGACATTAATAGCTGTCTAATGTACCTTTTCGCCGTGTGGAGAGGGACAGATAGGGGTCCAAGCCGCACCAATCTGATAATGCAGCAACCAGATCCGCCGGTCGGGGCAACCAGAGATCTGAGTGAGACAGGGCCGTCATTCCAAAAATCGCCCGTATCGGGAAATCTCCATAGGGACACCGATGTGAGGTTAGATTGACGCAGCCCAAGACCCAAGAATACCATCCGCCAACATTGACCCAGCCATCGCGGTGCCTAAGTTGCCCCGTGAGCCTATACTAGGGTGTAGTGATAACACCCTTCTCCACCGCTACCAACTCCAGGAGGCCAACCCAGCGATCAACATTGGAGTCGATTATTAACTCATCCATTTGCCCAACCCCCGCATTGGCCAAGCAGTCGGCAGCCTTGTTTGCCTCCCTGTAAGCATGCCCAAGTTTGTAATTTTTCATCCTTTCTAGTTGAGCCTTTATTTGGTTGACCCATGCATCAAGGATCCAACTTGGCGAGCGCCCACTCGTGATTGCATTGATGCAAATCATAGAGTCCCCCTCGATTTCTATTGACTTTATACCTTTATTGATGCAAAGTTGTACTCCCATCAGAAGAGCCTCAAATTTCGCAACGTTGTTGGTTCTTACCCCCAGGTTCTTAGAGGCAGCCCAGACACACTCGCCCATATGATTTCTAATTATGCACCTAGCCCCAGCCGCCCCGGGATTCCCTTTAGCAGCCCCATCAAAGTTTAGTTTCCAAGGGAGATCCACGGGCCTCTCCCATCGAACTGTATTCCTGTCGACCTTGTCAACTGTAGGGGGGCGGGCCCTAGGCCTTTTTAGATTGACCCACGTTTTCTGTATTTCTTCATCCCATTTTGTGAATTTAGACCGTGAATTCACTCTTGTCCTATTATTAGCTACTTCAATGATTGTAACCTAAATTTTGTCGATCAGCCTGGATAGGTGTAGAGCCTCTCCCCTAAAAATTCTTCTGTTTCATTCTTTCCAAATGTGCCAAACAACCAATGAAGGAGCCAATACCCATAGGCTTTGCCAGTAACCATTTTTGTTGCCCAACTTCCATGAGTTGAGGAACTCGCACAGTGATTTCTGTCTTAGGCCAGGTACGAAAAAAGAGTTTTGGAGCCAATCCCAACAAGAGATTGCAGCCAGACATGTGAGGAATAAATGGTCTGTGTCCTCAACATTATTTTCACACAAGACACAGCGAGAAGGACCAACAAAGCCTATTCTTTTCAGTCGTTCCATAGTTAAGCACCGCTTGTGTAAGGCGACCCATAGGAAAGCCCCAGTTTTGGGCAGCATAGCTTGGTCCCAGCATAACCGCGCCCACCAATCACTCCTTGCGCCAATTTCTTCTTGGATTCGGTACCCCAATTTAGCTGAGTATTCACCTGATTTCACCCCGCACCACACGATGGAGTCTTCTTCATTGGAAATCAAGACAACGCGATTGCTTAATTCTTCTGTAATTGCCTGCAATTTTGGTTGGTCAAGGTGGAGATGATGCAAGCTGATCCAGGGCGATTTACCACCGCCAAAGGAAGCAGAAGGAGAGAGGTACCGGGCAAGTTCGATTCCCCCCCTACTCTCCAGATTTCCCACTTCACCATCTAAATCAAATTGATCGGCCAGACTCCTATATCTGTTCCAAGAGTTCGTCTAGAACCTTGCGCAATTGCCATTACCTATTCTCCATGTTATATGGTTCGTGATTATTGAACGGCTGTTACAGATGAACATCCAAATTGCGGAGCCACCACTTAACGCTGCTGCAGTTAAGATCCTTATAGGGGAGCCATTATCCAAATATTTGTTTTGTAGGATGCAACACCAAAGTTTCTCCGGGTGTCTGTACATTTTCCACACCATTTTTGTACCCAACGCAAGATTTTTCCTTACTACACTTCTTAGCCTTGCGCCTCCATCGAATTTTGACTTGCATGCTATGTCCCACCCAATGAGAGCAATCCGTTTTTCTTTTTTTGACCCTTCCCAGAGAAATCTTTTTAGTGCTGTCTCTAAGTCTGCTACGGTTCTCTTTGGTGCCTTGTAACAGGCAAGCGTGAAGATAGGGATTGCCGCGAGCACGGATTTGATCATGGTCATTCTGCCGGACAAGGATAGCCACTTGTTCTTCCATGAGAGTGCCTTTGTTTTGCATTTGTTCATGACTTCGAGCCAATGTTTCGATTTGCTAACCCCTTCAAAAATCTGCACCCCTAGAAATCTAGCCGGGAGTTTATCAATACTAAATCCTAGACTCGCAGCAATGTCCATCTGAGTCTGCACTTTCGTATTGAAGAAGTAGATCCTCGACTTCTCTTTGTTCATTATTTGCCTGAATTGTGATTCATAAGCCTCTAGTGTTTCTTTGATACAATTAGCCTCCCGCAGGTTTGCTTCGCCAAATAACGTAGTATCATCTGCAAATTGAGAGTGCATAATGTTTTTGACATTAGGGGCAATCGCAACTCCCCTCCAGGCCTGCGACAGTCATCTCTTTTTGATGGCGCAACTCAAAGCCTCAACCAATATTACAAATAGAAACGGGGACATGGGGTCCCCCTGCCGCAACCCATTTGTAGCCCCAAAGAAACCATTAGAAGATCTGTTCACCATTATAGAGAACCTCACCGTGGAAATGCAATGTCTGATGAGGGAGCACCAGTGATGATTAAAGCCCATGCATTGCATTACCTTTAACAGGAATTCCCAGGAGACTTTGTCATACGCTTTGCAAACATCTAGCTTTAATACCATTCCCAGAGATTTACCCAATTTTAACGAATGCACTGCTTCACTAATTAGGAGAATGCTGTCGGTGATCTCCCTACCAAGGATGAAACCATTTTGTTCGGGGCCGATGACCTTGCCTAGGATTTTCTTAACCTTGTTTGCTAGAACTTTTGCAATAATCTTGTAGACAGTATTGCAAAGGGAGATTGGCCTGTAATCTCCAAAGGTTCTGCATTCAGATTTCTTAGGGATTAGAGCTATTACCGAATTGTTGATGTCTTTTACAAATCTCCCTGATTTCCTGAAGTCTTCCAACAATCTCCACAAATTGGTCCCTAAGAAGTCCCAACACCTCTAGAAAAATCCTGCTGGGAAACCGTCTGGACCAGGAGACTTGTCGGGATGCAGCTGGAAAAGAGCCGCCTTAACTTCCTCCTTTAATATTGGCTCTGTAAGCATCTGATTATCAGCTTCGTTCACCCTTTTACCAATTGCTTCCAAAACATCCCCTTCCTCGATTGGACTAGGATCTTCCCCAAGTAGCTTTCTGAAGAAAGCCACGGCCTCCAGTCCCACAGCTTGGGAGCCGCACTTCAAGGAGCCATCGCTTGAGTACACAGCCTCAATTTTGTTAGCCGTGTGTCTTGCAAGCACGGAGGCATGAAAGGATTTGGTATTGGAATCTCCTTCTTTGAGCTAGACTTCCCTGGATTTGTCCCGCCAAAAAGCTTCCTCTCTTTTTAGTAATTCAGACAATACGTTCTTTAACTCCTTCTCTTTGGTGTATTCCTCATTGCTCATGCCATGTCTGATGACATATTCATTCAAGGCTTGCAGCTTGAGCTCCACTCTAGCCTTTTCTGTGAAAATGTTCTGGAACTTCTCTTTGTTCCAAATTTTGAGTTTGGTCTTCAAGAATTGCAGTTTTTTGACAAACTTAAAGCTTTATGAGCCTCCCACAAGATGCCCTTTCCACCAAGATTCCAATAGTTTGTAAAGATTGTCTTCGCGCCACCACATGTTCAGAAATCTGAATGATGATCTGGGTGTGTCTGAGCCATACCCAAGGTTCAATTCGACCGGAAAATGATCTGATACAAAGATTGGCAGAATGCAAGCTTCGATAGCAGGGCACAGCTTACGCCACCCGCCCGAAATCAAGAACCTATCCAGACGCTCAGCGATAGTCGTGAAATCCTTTCTCCTGTTGGTCTAAGTGAAGACACCATTCGAGGTTTGACAGTCTTCCAGTTTGGAGCTGGCAACGAAATTCCTGAAGTCGGTCATTACCTGTGATTCGGACCTAATCCCGCCCCATTTTTTGGACAGTTCAAGAACCGCGTTGAAGTCACCACCCACCACCATATTGGCTCCAGTATGATCATTGATGAAACCAAAAACCTTCGACCAAACACAGGCTTTCTCCTTTGTGCCAATGGGGCCGTAAATATTGCTAAGAATGAAGGGGCAATCGAGGCTCATACTAAGTATATCAGCAGCGAGCCAATTAGCGTGTGAGCAAAGTAGTTTAATCAAAACCACAAAATCTTTCCAGATAACCCCAAGACCACCCGATGCGCCAGAAGATTCATGGAAGAGGCCATTCCACGGTCTGATGAATCTTAGGAAAGAGGCAGCTTCCAATTGGGACAGTTTTGTTTCTTGAAGGAGAATTATGTCGCTTAAACTATTTTGTAGGTGACGCCTGATGAGGCGTCTTTTGTCAGGGGCCGTTAGGCCCCTGACATTCCAGGTGGAGATCTTCATTGATTCCCAAGGGAGGCCAGTCCTCCCTTGGTACTTAAGAATTCTTTAATGCTAGGATAGTTTTTGGCTGAGGCCTCTTCCTCCCGAAGCTGTTTGGTCGATTCTCTTCCGCGCGCTTTCCTTTATTTGCCAATTTTTCCCAAACCCAAGTGTGAGATTGCTGATTGGGAGATGCACCTTTCATTGATTATGTCTAACTCATCTTCTGGTTCCGAGTCAGTTTCAGATTCATTCAGAGATTTGTAACCTTCCAACCAGGCTTGCTTTGGTTTGGCCAATACTAGTTTTTCCGCTGGTGGCTGGGGAGGAGAGGGACTTGAGGAACCGGTGAATTCTTTGGCATAGTCTTCGTTTTTCTTACCCTTTGGCTCCCACTGTCGTGGATTTGGCATCTTTGCCTCAAAAGGGACGAGTTGTCGACAATTATTTGCCCTAGTCGCTCGCTTGGAAATACCGTGATCCTGCCCCTACTTGCAAGACACCTCTTTGTGGCTTCTTGAACTGCATTTTAAACAGAATCTTTTATCCTCTTCAATCTCCACCTCCTGTCGCCAAGTTTCGCCATCGACCAGGAGGATTAAAGACCGGGGAATAGTTTTAACTGCCGCGATTTGCAACCTTGCATATTTGTATAAATCGCTATCAATGATTTCCAAATCGATGTCCATTAGGGTTCCTAATGATCTTCCAATTTTCTCCAAGCAACCACCGTTCCAATATTTGAATGGGAGATTGTAAAGACGAATCCACACTGGGTGCTCGTAGGTCTTGAGCCGAGTTGGGTCAAAAATTTTCTCCCAGGGTTGCATGTATAGTGTGAGATTGCCCAAGTGCCACGTCCCTGCTTCGGTAACATATTTCATTTCATCTTCATTCGCAAAGACTGCCACAAAGAAATTCTTAGGCAAAAACCTAAGAAGCACCTCAGTCCTCCATTCCGATCTTGCCCACTCTCTGATTTCAGCCCTACTAGGGTTCCTGCCAATGAATCGGCAAATGATTGCGAATTCATTCAAGATTTTAGCATCCTCCTTTACCTCCTGAGAGATGTCGATTGACGGGGTATCGGGTTGACCAATAGGTGTAGGGTTTTGTTCCTTCTAGCGAGCAAAGGGGGAAGCAGCCGAGTCATCAATACCGAAACGGCTTCTCTCTGTTTTCCTCCACACTTTTTTATTCTGATATTTCTATTTGCGATTACGAACCCTAGGCGGCCTCACTGTATCCCCATCAACACCCCAACGAGTGTCTCTTGAGTCAACAGAAAGGGTATGGTGCGTCCTGTGAACGGGACCTAGCACTTCCTGATCTTCTCTTATCTTTCTTTGGTGGGCCGAGTAACACTGATCGATCCATTCGCCATTGATAAACACCCATTGTGGTATGTGACCATCGACCTTTGGCTTTGCTTTCTCTGGTTCTTCGCCGATTACTTCATCTGCCTAGCTTTTCCTGCCTACATCCTTTAGCCCGAGAAGATCCTCGCGCCTCGATTCGCTCCTGCCCTCTGCCATTTTCCTTTATTCGAAACAAATCAGACTTTAAGGTTTCTTAGATCATATAATTTGACTTCTATATTTTTATATAATTATATATATGACATTTTGGCTAGGTTTGGAATTTGATGGTATTCGTGGATTTTTATTCAATTTTATATATTTTTTTTACTCTTTTTCAATTTTAGATATTTTACAACATTTTAGAGCTTCTTGCATCATATAATTTGGCTTCTATATTTTTATATGATTGTATATACCATATTTTGTTTAGGTCTCAAATTTGATGGTATTTCTGGACTTTTATTGAATTCTAGATACTTTACAAAACTTTAAAGTTTCTTAGATCATATAAGTTGACTTCTACATTTTTTATATAATTATATACCTATATGATATTTTGACTAGGTTTGAAATTTGATGGTATTTGTGGGCTTTTATTCAATTTTAGATATTTTACAAGACTTTGAAGTGTCTTAGATCATATAATTTGGCTTCTGTATTTTTATATAATTGTATATATGATATTTTGGATAGGTCTTGAATTTGATGATATTTGTGGGATTTTATTCAAATTTAGATATTTTTTGTGGACCTTTTTTAAATTTTAGATATTTTACAAGACTTTAAAGTTTCTTAGATCATATAACTTGACTTGTATATTTTAATGGACCATATATATTATATTTTGGCGAGGTCTATAATTTAATGGTATTTGTGGGATTTTATTCAATTTTAGATATGTTTTGTGGATTTTTTTTCAATTTTAGATATTTTACAACACTTTAAAATCTAGATCAACTAATTTAACTTCTACATTTTTTTATATAATTGTATATATGATGTTTTGGATAGATCTAGAATTTGATGGCATTTTTGGATGCTTTCATTGAATTTTATATATTTTTTTGGACTCTTTTTCAATTTTAGATATTTTACAAGATTTTAAAGCTTATTAAATAATATAATTTGAATTCTATATTTGTATATAATTGTATATATGATATTTTGGCTAGTGTGGAATTTGAGAGGATTTGTTGGCTTTTATTAAATTTTAGATGATTTTTGTGGACTTTCTATAATTTTAAATGTTTTACAAGACTTTAAAGCTTCTTAGATCATATAATTTGACTTATGTATTTTTATATAATTGTATAAATGATATTTTGGCTAGGTCTACAATTTGATGGTATTTGTGAGCTTTTATTCAACTTTAGGTATTTTTTGTGGAGTTTTTTCAATTTTAGATATTTTATAAGACTTTAAAGCTTCTTAATCATATAATTCAACTTCTATGTTTTTATATAATTGTATACATGATATTTTGGCCAGGTTTGGAATTTGATGGTATTGGTAGGCTTTTATTCAATTTTAGATATTTTACAAGACTTTAAAACTTCTTAGATTATATAATTTGAATTCTATATTTTTATATAATTGTATACATGATATTTTGGCTTGGTCTAGAATTTGATGATATTTGTGGATTTTTATTCAATTTTAGATATTTTACAAGACTTGAAAGTGTCTTAGGTCATATAATTGGACTTCTATATTTTTATATACTTGTATATATGATATTTTAGCTCAGTCTACAATTTGATGCTATTTGTGGGCTTTTCTTCAATTTTAGATTTTTTTTTGGTTTTTTTAAAATTTTAGATATTTTACAAGACTTTAAAGCTTCTTAGATCATATAATTTGACTTCTATATTTTTATATAATTGTATATACAATATTTTGGCTAGGTCTAAAATGTGATGGTATTTGTGGGCTTTTATTAAATTTTAGATATTTTTTGTGGACTTTTTTTCAATTTTAGATATTTTACAAGACTTTAAAGCTTCTTAGATCATATAATTTCACTTGTATATTTTAATATAATTGTATATATCATATTTTGGCTAGGTCTGGAATTTGATGGTATTTGTGAGCTTTTATTCAATTTTAGATATTTTGCAAGACTTTAAAGCTTCTTAGATCATATATTTTGGCTTCTATATTTTTTATATAATTGTATATATGATATTTTGGCTCTAGGAAAATTCAATGATTCAGTGCCAACAAATTCACCTCCAACAATTCATAGCCATGACAAATTCATTTGGTGAAAATATTATAGAAAAATTATTAATAAGTATAATATAGTATTTTAATTTATAATATCAATATATATCATTTTATAATATTTACTATAAAAATATATTAATTTATAATTATATAATAGTTTTTTATTTTTATAATATTTTTAACTAGATTAGCTTGAATTTTTTTTTAATATGAATTTAGAAACTTGTCCCTTAAATAGAAAATTTAAGATTTTTTCAATTAATATTAATTATTATCATTTTTTTTTCATTTTACATTACATTTATAATAATATATATAGAATATTCATATGATTATTGAGATAATAAGAATTGTCATTTCTTTTTTTAAGAAACATCATTTAAACATGATAATCATGATGGTTACATAATCATTGTATAAGTATGCGAAATTTTTGTTTCGTGTTTCCTATTCTAATATACTTAAAAAGTTGGGTTTTGTGATGGTAAATATGAAGAGACCACAATAAAAAGTGCATCTATCAATCTTCTACTTCTTCAACTTGTTCATTTACATTGCTTTATTAAAGATAGAAGTTAATATTTATTTCATATTTAATTTGTATGATTAATAAAATTGTAAAACATATTTTAATATAGAAGATTTTCTATAACTTTCTTCATTAATTAATATATTTTTGACAATTTATATTTTTTTCTGACATTTAAATGACTAAACAATTTTAAAATTTTCAGGTGACCATCAAATTCCAAAGCTGTTTCCAACCAAATTTATATAACAGATAAGGGTGACTGCCAAATTCCAAGGTTGTTTCCAACCAACTTTCCTTTAAAATTCTGAGATACAGAAAAAGCCAGAAAAAAAGAAGATACTTTGATCTACCCCTGAGCAAGAAAGTATTTGAAAGATTCTCTGAATAGGAAAAAGAACACAAAAAGGAACAAGACGAGCTAGAACAACAATCTAACCCAGGAATAGACCAGTTAGAAATAGTTTAATGGAAGTATTGGCCATAATAGTTCCACCATTCACACAAGCCGTAGCATCTATAGTAAAACAGAATAGGATAAATCCTAGTAAAGACAGCATACAACAAAGTATAGTTAAAGAAGCGCATGAGAGGATAAAGGCTGGAGACACCAGTAATACTATAATAGATTTTATCCTAGATAATATGGAAGCCAGAGAAGTCCAATATAGAGAAAAATATAATGACAGTTTTGGTTTTGTCAGAACCATAGAAGATCTGAACACAGTAGTTGAAAATTTAGATCTTAGTTTTGGGCAAAAGTTAGTGAACCCTGTAGATAAGAAAAAACTAACAGAAAACATAAATATAATAAAAAAAGAGCTAATAAACCAAATAGGAGCTAGACAAACAGGAATTAGATACTTTAAATCTGACTTAGTAAAGTTTAGAGTAGAACACTTGGATAATTTAATAAAGGAAAAAGGAATAAATCCTGACCAATATAAAAAAGAATTCCAAGATAAAGTCCTTCTTGATCTTTCTAGTTATGCTAGCTTAAAATCAACCCATAAAATAATTCATGGCGGATCAGCTAGCAAACCAGACACTAAACCACAACTGGGTAAAATCCGAAAGGAGGATATCAGACGAATATAAAAGGAGAAAGCTCCGGAAGAGGTTGAGCAGGTGGAAGTGGAGACCCTGCTAGGAAACTTAGGAACCTCGGAGATATAAGTTCCATAATAATGTCAGAACAATCACCAGGTAGAATTAACAATAGGATAGACAAACTTTCATAATAAAATAGGAATGCATGTAGATTTGCTTGATAGCAAAAATCTGAGTTCTTTCAGGGAACCAGTAAAAATAAAAAACCAGGACCTTAAAGAAAGAAAAACTAGGAAAATAGTAGCCTCTAAATTCAAGATAGAGTGTGAAAATTTTAAATACAGTTGTAGGAGGAAAAAGGATGAATCAAATCATGATTCTACAAAACAATCTCTACAAATAGAGATAAAAACTCGAGATATTCAGAATAGCCAGCAAACCAACGTTAAAAAGCAGTATGAATGCCTAAAAAGGAGTTAGAAGATTATTCTAACAAGAAAGAAAAAATGGAGCAAGAAGACTTGAAGAGACTCCTGCAGAATGAGGATCTGTTGAGAAGTAAGAACAAAGATCTGCAGCAAAAAGTTGCAGAAAAAGAAAGTTGAAATCTAGCAATACAGCTAGATTGGAAGAAGCAGCAGCAATCAAAAGAACAAATTCCTGATTGTACAATTCAGAAAAAGATAGGAAAAAAATTATATCAACAGCACAACAGAACGCTGGAAGTGGTTACATCAACATCCAGAACAATGACAAGAAGATAAAGACAGCTGTGAAGAAAGGTAGCCTGCACATGCCTTCAGAGGAAAAAGAGATTTCTAAACCAAAACAGTTCTCGGCAGAAGTCCATAACTTACAAGAAGATTTGGTTAATGATCAATCTTCAGACTTATCTCAGATAAGCAAAAGTAGAAGCACAAAAGTCCATAACTTACAAGAAGATATGGTTAATGATCAATCTTCAGACTTATCTCAGATAAGCAACAAAGTAGAAGCAAAAAAAGTCCATAACTTAAAAGAAGATTTAGTTAACGATCAATCTTCAGACTTATCTCAGTTAAGCACAAAAGAAGTTTATGGCACCATGGATGTAATTAGAAGAAGAATCTTCTAATAACCAACCACTGATCGAAAACCAGGATAAAAGTCAGCAACAAAAACTGTTGACACAAATGTCTAAAAGAGATTTCCTAGAATCTCTCAAAGTTAGACCAACCATCAGCAAATGACACAAGGTAGAAGACAATAGAGAATTAGAAATGATCTTTGAATGGAAGAAAAATCCAAAAGCTACAACCAGGAAAAGAACTACAAGAGACAGAACTAAGTATGAGTCTCCAAAAGAGATTCAGAAGGACGAGGATCTAGATATTCTAGAAAATCAAAGATTATCCTAACAGCAGTCTCTACAGCAACAATCTGATTTGCAAAAATCAGAAGAAGGTTCAGAACAATAGAATAAGGAGCCCCCAAGTTTAACAGAAGAAGAAAGAGAGATTCTGAATACTGTCAAAAAAGGACCAGTATCTTGGTAATGCCGAAGAAAGGGGTTTGAAGAAGAAGATTCAGGAGCCAAAAAAAAAGCTGAATAAGATCAACAAGATAACCCATGTATGATCCAGGAAAAATCTGATTCATTAATATTGTCTATACAGGATGATATTAAGATCTTTTGGATAAAACCAAAGATCAGAACCAGAAACTTCAGTTACTGCACACTGGAAAAAAGAATCAGAAGTAAGAATCTCAGTTGCTGAAAACTGAGAAAGAAAGTCAGAAAAAAGTAATAAAACAGTTTCCATCATTTAAACTACAAGAGTTTGCTGAAAGGGATGGAAATACTACGAAAAGAATTATATTACCCGCTAAAGGTAAGAGGGATTTGACAAAAGAATTCAAGGAATCATTTCTTGAAAAAAAAGAGAAGAGTAAGATAGATAATGTCTATCTTAATTATCAGGAACAGCCTGAACAAAAAAGTAAAAGAAGAGTGCAAGAAGAATCTGTAGAAGTACTGATTCCTACAGATACAAAGAATTTTGCTTTCCTAGGCCAAAAACAAGAGCAGATGCAGATAAAGGATTCTATTCAAGAGAATCCAAAGAAGACGAAAACTCGAAAACTGCTACCTGATAAGAAAGAGAATTTCCAGTCAGAAGAATCTTCCGAGATATACATCTAGAAGAAAAAAGTAGCAGTAGCCGATCAATGCCATGAGAAAAATCAGAAGAAAAACAGGCCAATGATTAAGTCATTAGCAATAGTGAAGTAAAACAGATTACCTGAATGGCGAAAAGAAAAGCTGGAAAATAATCAGAAAAGATTCTCCAGAAAAGAAACTCCAAAGCCCCAACAATGGTCTTAGAAAATAACCCAGAATAATCAGAATAATAAATATTCTGGTAGAAGGCGATGAAGAAATCAAGAGTTATTCCAGGAATGGCTTCCAGTACTAAGGAAGAACAAGTCAAGAAGCCAGCAAAGGTTACAGGAGCAGAACCAGTATACCCACCAGCTGAAGCAGTGGAAGCATTCTCAAAATTTGATGAGTTTCGATTTTCTTACTATTTCATTCTACGAGACAAGAAATTTGAGTTGCAAGAGCCATTGCAACTTGTGATTATGACAAAGGATTGGAACAGGTGGAAGTAGAGAAAGAATGATTAAGGAAAGAGGGTGAAGGAGACTATTATTAATGATACTTTTCGGTCAAATGTGAAACACATCACATCTTTTGTACAACTTGCTTTCACTGTCATCAAATTTGAGGTTTTCGATGGTTTCTTAGGAACTTTGTGTAGCCTGCTTAGCGAAATGAAGGCCACCATTGGTGAGAGAGACAACACCCTACACAGGCCACATAGTGTGCTTGGTAAAATGAAGGTATCGTGAGCATATTCACCCCATCATATAGAAAAGGCGGGAGAAGTTGAACACCCTACACATGGCTGCATATGCTTTGAATCCAAAATGTTATGTGGAATGACTTGGTAGAATTCTTCCCATTAATGATCAGGTGAGGAATGGCCTCATGAAGGCTTTCAAAAAATATATAATCTAGAGGAGTGGATTAAATTTAGAGAACTAGATGGCTACAAGCCCTCGCAAGGATCAACAAGCACACTTTGGCATGGCCAAGTGAGTTGGTGGACGGTATATGGTCCTCCAGGACCGTTGCATGCAATTGGCATTCATCTTCTCTTATAGGTTTTTAGTTTCTCTATTGCTGAGAGGAACTGGTGCACATATAATTTTACCCGACCTCTAAAGAACAGACTCAGCCCTATGATGTTGGCGTGTAATTTCTTCCACGTGGTCAAACTTCCAGACCTCTGACCTCTGACCTTCCAGACTCTTCTGCCACCGACCATTCTGGAGAGTTCTCACCGACTTGGCAATTTGCTTGTTCTGTATTCTGGAAAGCTCTAAGCCCTCTATAAATAGAGGCAGATGCAATGTGGTTCTTCACTCCTTAGCAGAGTCCAGCTCCGCAGAGCTGTTAGAAATATTAGTTTGGTGTTTAATGTATGAGCTGCAGCTCAGTAAATCGATATATTGTTTCATTTTGTTTAATACAAATCTATCTCTGTTCTGCTGTTCCTCTGCTCTGTTTCTTTCAACTGGTATCAGAGCCGTAAGGAAGGATCACTGGCTGTGGAGAGATTGTCAGGTTGAAGACCCTGGAGAGCAGAAGATTGTGGGAGATTTGCTGTGAAAAAGTTTGAGAAGATCCCTGAGTTGCCTGGAGAAAGAGCGGCTGTACGAAGACCCAGATTATGAAGGAGTTGAGATTTCAAAGTGGAGGTGTAGGGAGTGCTGTGAATTCAAGCCGCCCATACAAACTACAGAAGCTGTTGCAATCAAGAAGATCACTGTTTGAGGAGCTGCTGAGAAATTGCAAGGAGGAGTAATAGAAAGCCAGAGACCACCGCCCAAGAGATTTGATGCTGTCCAAAAGGCCTGTAGCTGTAAGAGTAGATGTTGAAGAAGATTCAGAAGAATCTGCCAGCAGATCGTTACATAGTAGACCCAGTGTTGAGAGGCCATTTTGAAGAAGGAAGTCATTACGAATTTGTTGCTGTGCAACAGCCAAGCACTAAAGTGGAGTCATAATGCCATCGTCCATGAAGAGAGATCCAAGGACGTGTTGATGTATTTGCGCAAGGCAAGGGAGATTTGGAGAAGCAAGTGCTGTTGAAAGATGTTGCTGCCAGATTGCAGCCAATGAAATAAAAAAGAGGTGCAGACCTAAAGCAAGAAGCGTAGGAGCTAAAGGCTGCAGCCATTGAAAGCAGAAAGTTTGTAGAAGGGTATTCCCAGTCATGAGAAGTGAAAATGAAGTAGTCGATGTTAGAAGGAAGAGGTGAAGTTTGATGTGCAAGAAGCCAATGTCCATCATCCACAAAAAGGCTGCAGCCGCCATCAAGGAAGTTGCTGAAGTGAAAGTCAAAGTTTTAGTCTCAGATTTGAAGATTGTCGGTGCTAAACAATTTAGAGTGATCCTGTTACCATTTGTGACAGACGTCAAAAGGCAAAGGAGAAGATCTTGTCACCGTTTGTGACAGATGTTAAGAGTTTATTAGGATCCCCGAGTACCTGCAGTGTGACTCTATGGGAGGTGCTGTAAAAAAAACAAGTGTTGAGCACCTGAACCTATGATGGACTGGTAACCAAATGTGCCAGAGCTAATGGGTAGAGCATCCCAATAGCAACATGGGATTTCCTAGTTTCGATCGTTAGTTCTCAAAGATTTTAGATACCACAGCATCAGTGAAAGAGACTTAGAATGTAATGAAATTCGTGGTAGAAATTAGGGGGAGTGTTGGCGTGTAATTTCTCCCACGTGGTCAAACTTCCAGACTTCTGACCTCTGACCTTCCAGACTGTTCTGCCACCGACCATTCTGGAGAGTTCTCACCGACTTGGCAATTTGCTTGTTTTGTATTCTGGAAAGCTCTAAGCCCTCTATAAAAAGAGGCAGATGCAATGTTTGTAATCACTCTTTAGCAGAGTCCAGCTCCGCAGAGCTGTTATAGTATATATGTAATGTTTATTGATAATTTAATATAATGTCTTCTGCTTCTGTTCTGCTCTCCCCTGTTTTGTTTCTAACATATGAAAGAAGAAAATGTTGTTGCAGTGCATGGTGCTTTGATTGATCACAAGATACTTCAGTATAGGCAGAATCTAACATAATGGTGGGCATGGTGGGTTGGTTGTAGAGGAGCCATGGTAACTTGATGAGGAACACAATGTGCAGATGGGATTGGATCATACAGTTCAACTTTGATGACTTTGATTTTTGAGCTTGTTGCTCAAATGAAAACATCTGTGGATATGTGTTTTTTTTTGGCAATTTAATTTTGTCATTTTGATGCTTGTCACTTTTAGATAGAGACTAGTTGGTACTTTGAACTTCCATCATATTGCCTAGTTTTAATATTTAGATTTTTAATGGATTCAGTGACTATGAACATTGATATTCGAATTATTACATTTTGTCATTTTTCTGTATGAATTGCAGTTGAACCTTGGCATAGTTCACATATCAATTTGAATATATTAATTGTTGCATTGTGTTCTTAATTTTGTACATTTTGTATAAATTATGATATATATTAATATATATAATAATTTAAAATTATATATACTAATATATATGCTGTCCTTCCACTATCTGCAAAATTGGATTTTTTTCGCCATCCTCAAAACCTGTCTCTGCATCCTTTTGTCCCGATCATAGAAATTCAGAGAAACACTAAAAAAATCAGTAAGTTCAAGTCAGTGTTAACTGACATGAAAATTGCTTTGAATTGTTTGGAAACATTCTTAAACACGTAAACCTAACATTTAGGAATGAAATAACATTTTAGGAATGCTTGGAAAAACAAGAGAAAGAACTACTTGAAAACCCAAAGATTGTAGAAGTTTTCTGCTTGAATTGCCTTAAAACTCATTCAAATGTTCTAACAAGGTTGCAGATATGTTGTGAGAGGAATGGTGGAGGGTCGGATGGGTTTAAAAAGGCAGACTTTCCATATATTTACTTGTGTTTGGACTCTCTGCATGTCTAGGCACAAGAATACTATTTTTGGCATGTCCGTGTGGTAGATTCGCTAAGTACTAGCTATGAGTCTGCATTACAGTCCAAACACTTCCGCGAGTAAATGTGCGAATCGCTCACCATCAATTCTTTCTTGTAAGTTTTGTGGGTATTTGGTGAGTTTTGATATAATGATTTACATGTCTAAGGGTATAGATCTGTAAGTTTCTGGATTAGATTGTGTAAGTATTTTTAACATCAACATTTCGAATCACATTCCATGACCCATCATCAGAATCAACTTTATCTGACAACTCTGCTTCTGCATAAAAGCAAATAATATGGAACAATGGCCTAAGTTGCATTTTCTCATGGTTGATAGATCAATCTCTTGGCATTTCTTAATTCGATACCTGAACATGCTCCATTTCTTTGAATTTAGAGTTGATGTATTCATATTACTTCATATTTACTCATTTGTCTCTTGGCTGCAGTCAGAGGGTGTGGAGGATCCTTTAATTGTGGCATCTGTTAACTTTTCTCGTAACTTCTCACCTATTCTGGCAATTCTTGGAAGAGAAGGGTAAGGACCATTCACATTTGACAAATAAAACATTTTAGATATATTGTACATAATCCTGTCTTTAAACCTTGAATCGCTGGAAATATACATGGATCAATGAAGAAGAAATGCTATTCTCCTGCTTTATCAAACCAGAAAAAATAAAAAAGCTCCATCCTTTCTACAGGGGAATCATTCCCCATACTCTTCTCCACATGAATTTCAAATTTCCTTAGACGATCTTTAAATCAATGGATTGAAGATTTTAACAGCCAATATAACAGAAAAAATGATAGCAGAAAAAACTTAAAATTATAAACTGTCATACACAGAAGGAAAATCTTTTTATTATTGTTTAAAAAACAGATCAGCTTGTTTGAAAAACAGAGCAGCATCTAACATTGCTCGATAGAGTTTAAAAGCAAAGAAAGCTTAATAAAAAAATAAAGAAAACTAATAATAGACTGTTTTTTACAAGCGGTAAACATTGTAGGAAAGTTAAAAAACTAACTAAAATTGATTAAAACAGGGAAACATCAGATTGCGGTGAAATGTTAGTGTCATCTGGTAAATCTTCAGCGTCATTTACCCAACATACTCCCTCTGAGAGGGCTTCCAATCTGATATTTGAGTGTCAAAAATTGATCTTTTGCAATTGTGTTAGTGAAGATATTTGCTAACTATTCTCGAGTGCTGATGTGTTTCAATTATACTTCCTTATTTTGCACCAAATCTCGGAAATGTTTTGTTCTGCTGTGATGGACTGGATTCTTGGCCATTTTGATGGCACTAATGTTATCACAAAAAAATATTGTGGGCTAAATTTGCATCTCTCCAATTTTTTCAAGAAGTTTTCTAAACCATAATGCTTGTGTACCTATTGAGGTGATTGCAACATACTCTGCTTCTATAGAAGAAAGGGCAACTATACTTTTCTTTTTTGAGCTCCAAGTAATAAAACCAAAACCAAAAGAAAAGCAATTACTAGATGTAGACTTTCGGTCATCCAAACTACCTCCCCAATCAGAATCACTAAAACCAATAAAATTGAACATTTTAGAAGTGTAGTAATGAATACCAAATTTAGAGTTCCTCCCACATACCTCAAATTTCTCTTGGCTTCCATTATATGTATTTCAGATGGCTCTATCATGTACCTTGAAACAAAATTGAATAAGTAATATCAGGTCTTGTGTGAGTGAAAAACATGAAACTTCCAACAATGCTCCTATAAACCGTCTCATCAACTATTTCAGCACAATCATCTTTACATAACACAACTCCATGAGCAATTGGAGTGGAGACTAGTTTACAATCAACCATATCAAATTTCTTCAACATGTCTTTGGCATACATCGTTTGAAAAATGAAAATTTCATTCTCACTTTGATAAACCTCCATTCCTAGAAAATATTTCATGAGACCTAAATCTTTCATCTCAAATTCATTCATCATAGCAACTTTGAATTCATCCTTCATCTTAGAACTACTACCCATATACAACAATAATCAACATACAAACATACAATAAGAATATCATTACCTTCTTGTTTGTAGTAAAGGGTAGGTTCACTCTTACTTCTTTAAAAGTCATTCTCTTGAAAATATCCATGAATCCTAGCAAACCAAGCTTGTGGTGTTTGCTTGGGGCCATACAAAGTCTTCTTCAACTTGTAGCCTTGATGTTGTTTTCCTTGCATTTTAAAACCATGTGGTTGTTTCACATACACTTCCTCTTCTAAGTACCCATTCAAGAAGACACTTTTCACATCCATGTGATGAATGCTCCATTTCTTTTGAGTTGCTAGTGAAATCATCATTCTGATAGTCTCTTGTCTCACTATTGGTGCAAATATCTCTTCATAATCAATCCCATACCTTTGTGTGAAGCCTTTCACAACCAATCTTTCCTTGTGTCTTTCAACACTCCCATCACTATTGTACTTAGTCTTGTAGACCCATTTAGTACCAATCTTTCTCTTGTCATGCATAAGCTCTATAAGTTCCCAAATACCATTCTTGTGAATAGAATCTATCTCTTCTTTCATTGCTTGCTCTCAAACCTCATTAGTACTTGCATCTTCAAAACATGATGGTTCAAAATCAGCATTGGAAAGTAAAGAAAAACTTACTATCTCATCTCTTAGATTTTCTTCATGTGCTTGATTTGTACTTTGATAAATGTCACTTAAGCTTCTTACCTTCCTTGTAGAATTTAGGCTTAAGCTGGAATTGCAGTTGGAAATGAAGAACCAAATGAAGGGCTACTTGGTGGACTTGTAGCACTTGGAATTGAAATCTTATTGGATCGCTCATGATCAATATCATCAATAATACCATCATTCAAAATAGATTTTGACATCTTAACATATGGCCTTTTTGATGACCATAAACTCCCCCTTCATCAAAAATTACATCTCCAGAGACAAAAATGCTATGGGTGAGAAGATTAT
Organism: Sequoia sempervirens; assembly: GCA_007258455.2. Lineage (NCBI taxonomy): Eukaryota > Viridiplantae > Streptophyta > Pinopsida > Cupressales > Cupressaceae > Sequoia > Sequoia sempervirens. The sequence continues at coordinate 29,046,033 of VDFB02018296.1, read as the reverse complement.
ACAACATATAAGCCTTAATTTTCTCACTATATCCAACAAAAATACATAAATCACTTTTTGGATCTAAATTTTACCTCTTTTGATCAACTACATGAACATAAGATAAACACTCAAAAACTTTGAAATGCTTTATATTAGGTTTTTTCTTATATTAGGCTTCATAAAGAGTCATTATATTGAGTGCACTGGTGGGAATTTGATTGAGAATGTATACTATTGTAGCAACTACATCACCCCAAAAAAAGAATTGCTTAGTCCCTTGGTTGATAGCATATTGGCCATTTCCACCACTATACTAGTTTTCCTTCCAGCTACTCCATTTTGTTGAGGTGTGTAGGAAGTAGTGAGTTTCCCTTTGATGCCATACATATAACAATAATTTTAAAAATCTCATGAAGAAAATTCTCCTCCTTGATTAGTCCTCAAGCATTTGATACTATATAGGAGCGAATTTGCATCCCTTGTGTAAATTCCCCTTTTGCATACACTCACCTTAGAAAATCAAACCCAAAGGAAAAATTCCACGTCACCCATTTGAAATGCATCCACTTGGCACATGTTTTGTGTGTCGATGGGGGAATTTTCATCAAGGAGGCGAGTGCGGTGCACAGACGTCTACGCAACACGTTGTTGTCCGTGATAGATTCTTGCCTAAGTCTAAAAGGGCATTACACTCCTCATTGGGGATGGTTTGTAATGCCTCCATGCGACCAACTGACCCAAAAAAAGTTTAGTTTGGCCTTCAAAGACAATCATTTCACACTCACTTCATCTCTTTCACATTCAATCAAAATCTCTATCAATTTTGAACACTCCATTTTCTTCACACTTTTGGGATCTCTTGAGCATACTCTTGAAGCATTCTACTAGCATTTTGACAACTCCATTGAGCATTACAATAGCTGGTTACTTTGTCAACTTCATCCTTGCACATACTACTCTACCATAGAAGGTGCAAGCTTGAGTCTTGCGAGACCTCCCTTGTCACCGCTACAGTTGTGATGACTTTCTCAAGTTCGTTACCTTGCATTATCCCTTCATTGGCCTTGACTGTCTTTGCATGGAGGTGGTATAACATTACTTTACTTTTGCATTGTGACTTGATAGAGTGGCTTTTATCTTTTGTAGTGTTTAGTGTATTCATTTCTATTTCCTTTATCATACATTCTATTATGTTGCTTTTCTAGCTATTTGTGGAAGTGGAAACACCAAAGTGGGGGTTTGACTGAGGAAAACCTTATACAACCCCAAAAATTTTCCCTTCTTGTTTGTGTGTAGGTGAATGTGTACATGGATTTCATTGGTGAACTAGTGCTTCAGTGAGTTGATATCCATCACCCTTGTTTTTATCTAATTTATCATTTTTGTGCCTACTTTTTGTACTTTATCATTTTGTTTATTTCATTAAAGTTAGTTAGCTAGGTTGTTAAGTAGGTTTTTGGTATTTCTTACTATACAAGTTAGGTTTTTTGGCCATATGGACGTTAGTGTGCCAGGGAGACACTAGCGTGCTATGCTATCATCCTAGATCTGCACTGTCATCCTTGCATAGAGAATTGTCTGAGGTATAGTTTAGACTCTGAAAACTAGCTTGTCTAGCCCCAATTAGATTTCTGGGTTTGTATAGTGATAGAAGCATTTGAGAGTGCTCTTCATTCTCGATCCTCATCCTAAATCACCCATTAGATTAAGGTAAGATAGGGCTTCCCTTTGCTCTTGGCTCTTCATGACCTAGAGCCTTGACGTGGTTGGTCCCCCTCTCTTACATTTTTGGTGAACTTGACGTGAACAACGTTTGTCTATTTTCCTATGTTGAGACTTTTCCCTACACCTGGTGATGGTTGTAAGCCTGAGTGTTGTGAAATTTTATGAGCATCACAACTAAGTCCATGACTTCCAAGTACATTTTTAGTTGATGTGTGCAACACCGAGTGATTGAAAAGATGAAGGTCACTTCTAGTTTCACCTCTAGTTTTTCCACTAGTTTAGTTACTAACCATAACACTAGTTTTCCTACAGGTTATGTTGATGAGATGGGTTTCATGGAAGAGACCATGCTCATGTGCCTAGCCCACCAACATCCCCTACAACTTCATTTGTAGATGAGGATGACATTATGCATATTCCTATGGAAAATGTTTTGGCATCAGATAATAGATTGCTAGACCTTGTGAATCATTTAGAAAAAGCACCAAGCATGGCCAGTAGGCTTACTAGCAAGGTGAGACATTTGTTAGGGAAATATTAGACAAAAATATAATTTCTATGTGGCCTTTCAAATCTAACTGAAGCTTATATCCCTCCGTATAGGTCTAGATTAGGTGCCACCCAAGGGGAAGTGTTTGATGCCTATGAAAGATAAATGGGCGTTTCATTTCCCACCACGTCTGTATACATGGCCGAAACAAGGGCCTCAATCAATGTCTCTTCTTCTTCTCAAAGGCCTAACACTCTTAAGGTGAGTAGAATACCCCTTAGGTTTAGTTTCACACCTCCTACTGCCTTTGGCAGTGGGGGCTCTTATGGAATGATCGGCGGTGGCTCTGGTAGTGGAGGTGGTACTGGTGGAGGTGGCTTTGGTGGAGGCCATGGTGGTGGTTTTGGTAGTGGAGGTTTCTCCAGTGGAGGCCCTACTGGTGGTGGTGGCTCCAGCAGTGGTCACAACAGTGGTTATGGAGGTGGCTACAGAGGAGGTTCTGGTTATGGTGGTTCTAGAGGTTCCACTAGGCCTATGTCATTGCCTGACCCTATTTTAAATTCCCTTCTATAGAACATGGGTCAGATGTAGAACTAGTTGGAAAAACTTTCCTAGGTGTCCACCCAACCTATTTTTCAGCCTTTCTTCCGACATAGCCCATTGTCAGTAGCAATTCTGAGTACTCCCTTCCCACATGGAATAGAGATACCCAAGTTTGAGAAATATGGCAGCAAAGGGGATATGCAAAAACATGTATAAACCTTTAATGCCATGTGTACGAATTTCTTCCATCACGACATTTTGATGGAAAACTTAATTTCCTCAATCTCTCAAGGATACATCACTCGATTGGTACTGTTCCTTTCCCGACAATTCTATATTTTCATTTGATCAACTTGTGAATCAATTTCTCCAATAGTTCCAAGTTAACATTTTTCTGAAGATGACTTTCTCAAATCTCGTCTAATGTAAGAACCCTAGGGGATAACAAGAAGATAAGTAATTTTATAGAATGATATCAAGCACTCTTTCACAAATCTTGTTCTCGTTGCCTGACTCTAATTTGCAGAAGGTGTTCACAAGTAACCTACAGAGAGCTTGACAGGAAAAAAATTCCCTAATGAAATATCGTTCCTTTGTGTATCTATGCACTGTGTTGCAAGAATATTAGCAAATGGTGGTTCAATTTGGGGGATCTTCCTCACACTCATGTTTAGAAGGAAATTCTTTTGTATCCATCTTAGGAAAAGGAATTTTTTTTGTGAATGTAGTCACTGAGACAAACAATAATGGCCTTAGATGCAACAAGAGGTTTACAAATTTAGCGAAATATTATTCTTCCATCTTGCAAAATTTATTGAAGGATAAAATCATAACTTTGGAGAAGTCAACCTCTCAAGGAACTTTATCCTGATTGGTATGATGTGAATGCTTTTTGTCAGTGCCATCGGGTTAACGGGCATGATATTGAATGTTTTATGCACCTATGTCACAAGATACATGATCACATCGATGACAGTACAATTCGTCTCAATGGGACAAAACAAAATGTGAATAAATCGGTGGCAAAGGCCAATAGTGAGTTGCAGATCTACACGGACCCATTTTCATCTCACTCTGCTAACTTGATTATTGACTCCTCTAATCCTTCTACTCAGCCCTCATTGTACATTAATATGGAAATTCACCTCATAGGACATGCCCTTTAATAACAAGCCTTCTTCCCTCTACATTCCTGCTCACCTCAATGGAAACATTGTGACAAGGGTCCTATTTGACCCCACAAGTTGAGTAAATGTTATTACAAAGGAGACATTGTGCTAAAATTCATTGTGAAGGTCCGAGGAGTATGAAGAAACAAAGTCTACCATTTGTATGCATGATAGTCTCTCCGTTAAGCCATATGCCTCAATAACTCTTTTTGTCCTAGTTGGACCTAGGGCTATGGATACTACCTTTGATGTTATTCTAGAATCTGATTGGTTCAGGATGAAGTTAGGCATCCCTTGTCTAGTTTCCATGAATGGAATCACTTATGTTATTCATAAGTGTCTAAAATTCTGCCATGAAGGTGTTGTGCAAGTTGTGCATGACACTGGATATCAACCATTGGTATCCTGTGGGGGCTATTCATTGGATCATTTTTGGACCACCTCGTTTAGTTTGTTTCCCCCTAGAATGGACCTACATTACCAAGACTATGTGAAGTATAAGACTAGGGATAAAGGGCAGCCGAAAGTGACCCCTCTAGTAGTGCATCACCAAGCTGCCTCCTCTTCTCAGAAGGGAAAGTAGAGACATGCTCATCCTCAAAGTGCCTCTTCTGCTCCGATTTCTAAAGAAGAGGTTTGGATGTCTAATCTTGGATTCCACATAAGAAATCTAATGGTGCTTGCTTGGTGTAAAACCAATATTAGGATATCAAACCTTCCTACTATAACTCGTAGACCTTGGACCTACCTTTATGGTAGGAGGAATAGTCCTCATAGGGAATGATCTACGTCTTAGCCTCTACATCCTTCTACTGCTCCTACTCTTAAAGCAGTGAATGGGAAGAGTCCCATCATCGAGGGACTAGAGCTGACGCCCCCCGTTGTCTCTCAACCTCTTCCTCCTGCTCCCATTCAAGATTTTGTCCCTCCATCATAGACGCCTATGATGGACAATCCTATGGCTAAGTAGGAGCCTTCTATCCCATCCCAGCTCCCAGTCTCTAGCTCCAAGAGTTGCAAAAACTGCCTTTGGCATGAGAGCAAGCATCAACGAAAGGCTCTAGCAGCTGAGTAGGCCACTCTATAGAGGAAGAAAGAGGAGTCAACCTCCCCTATTAGGGCCTCCTATTGTGTCCTCCTCTCCCATCCCCTATGCTTCCATTCAATCAAATTTGGTTCTGCTTTCGACTCCTGTTATGAGCGTGAGTGCACTTGACCCCAAGAAGGTGCAAGTGTTTATCACTCCTTTAGTCAAGCCACCTATTTTGATGTCCCTTCTAGACATCCCACCATTCTCAAAGCTTGTGGACATGCCGAACATCTCGATGGTGTCTATCATGGTATTCTCCTCTTCCTTTGCAACTCTTGCCTTGTCTGTGGGGGGTTCATATCCTTTGATGAAGCAGAAGGTGGAGGTTGGCCCTTCTAGCAATGGGGGGTGTAAGAGGATCCCACCTTCATTAGAGGGTATTTCCATGCTAGCTTGTGCCATCCTAATGATGGAGTAAGTCTCGACTTCCCCTAAGTTTGTCACTGCTCTTGAGTCACTTGGTGAGCCTAGCGATGAATCTCGAGTGCCATCCTCCCCATCCATTGAGGTAGCACATGGCACTCTTGTGAAGTGAATTTTCAACACTTTGGGCAAGGTATTGGCCTTGTCAGTGATCTTTTTGAAATCATTGGCCATTGCTCCACAAGAGCTGAGCAGAGAAGACCTTGTGGGGATGTCTCCATTGGCCCTTGTTGTGAGAGGGTCAAAAGCTCCCCCCTTAATATTCCACCACTGCAAACTCATCTACATTCACTGTATATAATGATCTAGATTGGGAAGTAGATGACCTCTTGGTCGATGAAGGTTTGGGGGGTGCCTCTGGGTATGTGTAGGATCATGATGCGCCAAAAAGTGGCAATATGATGGGTATGTGGATGATGACTATATTTTTTTAGCCAAAATTGATGAGACGAAAAAGGGTTTTTAAAGGAGATTCTCATCTTTCCACTGATATAAATTATGCTTTACTTTAAATTTAATAAATAATTATTATTCATTTTCTATTCAAATTATGAATAAAGTCCTGATTGATAGGCTGATTGAAAAACATCTATAGCTTTCAAACGGTATCACATTTTTTGAATCCAAAACATGCATCACATTCTATGCTTCACATACTATAGGATTAAAAAAGAAAAAAATGAATTTTCTTGAATTTTTGACCAAGTTAAGGTGGTTAGACATACGAGTTTTTATATTTTTTAAAAATTTGTAATAAAAAATTCATAATTAATTATTTACTCAGAAAAAAATTACAAAAAAATATGCATCACATTGGGGCATGAGTCCTCTACTTATATCTAAAATATTATAAAAAATGGTATCATTTTAATATGGTTAGGGTGGTCAGGCAGACACCTACTTCTTATTTTTTCCCTGAAATTTAAGTACCACTGCTTTGAAATTTCAAATTTTCACCAAATATATATATATATGTATATATATATATATATATTAAACAAACCTAGTAGTTTAGAAACTACATTAAATTTTCTATAGATTCTATTTTTACATATTTTTGAAATAATATAGATAACTTATTCAAATGTTTACGTCAAGTTGCCTAACTCTGATTTTTCTGAATTTTTTTCCACTTAAGGGCTTATTGTTTCCATGATGATCCTGCACATACCCCTCTTCTTTACCTTTAGATTAGGTGTTTTTTTGTTGTGATGTGTTCCCCCATGCTTATGTTATGTGTTCTTGGATGACCCTTGTCAGCCTTGTAGGTGCTTGGATACAAGAGTGATTATGTGTTGTAAACTTCCTCTATTTGTGGCATCATTCTTCCTCTATTATGTGTATTGATTTTCAACAAATTGGGGATGGTGCATAGTGTTAGAGGAATTTAGGCTTCCCTTTTATGTTGACCCAATTTTTTATTTTACTTTGTCTTCTCGTGCATTCTTCATATGGTCTGATATAGTAGGGGGTTGATGAAAGTTCATCTATATACTATTACTATACTTACATATATTTATGAGCACCTCTGACCCCCAAATATTAGATCACCCCTATGTCCTTTATCTATGATGTCATTCTTTCCTTTTTCCTTTTTTTATTTTTATCTCTTCTCTACTTGAGTTGTGAGGTTGTGGTGCCTATGTGTTGTTCCTCATGTGTGGGAAAACACCACCATGGTGACATCTCGCTATGTCACGTGGGTGACAACATCACTTTTTCATTCTTACCTTTCTTTTCTTAGGATGTCACATGCCTTTGCGTTTAGCATGCACCACCCTAAGGAGGAGGTTGACATGTTATCTTTGATCAGAAAACTCATTTGGTGACTAATGAATCTTCTCTCAAAATATTTTGCAAACTTTTTCAAAAATTACATTCTCAACAAGGACCCCCTAGCAGAATGTGTTTCCTTTGTTGTGGGTTTGTAAAGAAAGAACTTGAAGAACTTTCCTCCAAGGAGGGAGAAAATTTTCCTGTGGGAGAAGCCTCAACCTTCCCCTCACGAGATGGTATTTTCTTCCTTTCGAATTCCTTGATGAAGTGAACATCCTCTGAAAGGATTCCTTCATGGTGAATAGATTTGCGAAAATATATTCTTGCACTTTCAAACAATGCCTCTTGAGTGGACCAATTTTCTTTTGAAGGGTTCTTGAGCGATCTATTCAAAAGATTTTCAATTTTTTGACTATCTATGTGACTATCTGCTTGTTTGCTTGCATAGCTTCTTTTTGATTTCTGACATATTTTATCTGTGGATTAACATGTTGCTTTATAGGTACACCTATGAAGTCCTTTCTAGTCTGACTTTGTAGAGTCCTCTTACACTAGGTTTCCTTCATGAGAGAGTACTTGGGGGAATGCCTTCTTTGTAGGTCTGAGGGCCTATGAAGCTGTTGCATCTTGTGAGATTTGACCATCGTTGGTTTGCGAGCCTTTGGTTACATACTTTGTGCAACTTTGTAGTTTTGTGGAGCTACGGAGTCCTTTTGTTTGAACCTCCTTAAGAGAGAGTACCTATGGTGTCCTTTTCCTACCCTGTGCTTTTGAGTTCACAAGATTGTGGTCTACTTTCTTTATAGTTCAAGCATATATTTCTAACTCTTCAATCTACTTCACGGAAAGCTCATTGATATTCACACTCACTAAAGTGGGGGAAAAGTATATAGGAGTGAATTTGCACCGCTTGTGTAAATTCCCCTTTTGCATACTCTCACCTTAGAAAACCAAATCTGAAGGTGAAATTCCATATCACCCATTTTAAATGCATCCACTTAGTTCATGTTTTGTGTGTTGGTGAGGAATTTTTCATTAGGGATGCAAGTGTGGTGCGCTATCTTCCTTAATAGATTCTCGCCCCTAAGTTTGTAGGGATGTTACACTCTTAATCAGGGATGGTTTGTAATTCCTTTGTGTGACCAACTAGCCCAAAAATAGTTCATTTTGGCCTTCAAAGACATTCATTTCACACTCACTTCATCTCTTTCACATTTAATCAATCTCTCTAGAAATTTCACACCATTTTCTCCACACTTTTGGGATCTCTTGAGCATACTCTTGAATCATTCTACTAGCATTTTGACAAATCCATTGAGAATTATAGTAGTTGGTTACTCTAAATTTTTCCTTGCATGTGGTGCTCTACCATAAATTTGTGAGCTTGAGTCTTGCGAGACCTCCCTTCATAACCGTTGCGGCTGTGGTGACTTTGCCAAGTTCATTACCTTGCATTCTCCCTTCATTGGCCTTGACTACCTTTAGATGCAGTTGGTATAGCATCACTTATACTTTTGCATTGTGATTTAATAGAGTAGCTTTTATCTTTTGTAGCGTTCAATATATTCATTTCTATTTCTTTTATCATACATTCTACTTCATTGCTTTTCTAGCTATCCATGGAGATGGTAATACAAAAGCAGGGGTTTGATTGAGGCAAACCCTTATATGGCCCCAACAATTTTCCCTTCTTGCTTGTTTGTAGGTGAACATGTGCATGGAGCTCACTAGAAAATTGATGCTTTAGTGAGTTGATATTTGTCACCCTTATTTTTATCTAATTACTTTATCATTTTTGTACCTACTTTTCATACTTTATCATTCTATTTATTTCATTAAAGTTAGTCAACTAGGATGTTAAGTAGGTTTCTGGTATTTTTTACTATACTTTACATTTTCTAGTCATAGAAACACTAGCACACCAAAGAGACACCAATGTGTCATGCCATCATCCTAGACCCATGCTATTGTGCTTTGACAAAAAGTTGTCTAAGGTGCAGTTTGCACTCCAAAAACTGGCTCATCTATCTCCAATTATATTTTTGGGTCTGCAGAGTGACATAAGCACCTGAGAATGCTCTTCATTCTCGATCCTCATCCCAAAACACCTATTAGAGTGAGGTAAGTTAGGGCAGCCCTCTACTCTTTACTCTCTATGACCTGGAGCCTTGACTTGGTTGGCCCCCCTCTCTTATAGTTACTATACCTTTTTCTCATTTTCCACAAGGTTTCTAGACCTCTTGAATGTCTCAAGGGTTTCATCTTAGATCTTCAAAAAGTAAACCCCACTTTCATGAGTAATCATCAATAAATGTAATGAATTATGATTACTTACCCAAACTCTTTATCTATATAGGACCACAAATGCTAAAAAAAGTGGATAATCATCCCTCCATGCATTGCATTTTGGAATTTTCTGTCTTGCATGTTTTCTTTTAACACATCCTTCAAAACTTCTTTATGTTCTTCAACCTTTGGCAAACCAAAAAGTAATTTTTTTGATGTTAGAATCTTCAAACTATGAAAATTTAAATTCATGTACTGAAGATGCCACAACCAACATGTGTTCTCATATGCCATATTAGCAAGATTTTCGCTATGTTCTTCAAACTTCAATGGGAACATTCTATTCTTTGACATAGGCACAATTGTAACCACCCTATTGCTTTGATTATTATTATAAATTATGCATTGTCGATTTTTAAACACCACCTTATATTTTTTCACACAATTTCCCAACACTCAATAGATTATGCTTTAATTGTAGAGTGCAATAAATTGTAATGTCCCTTTTTTAGCTAGTGTTAGAGTTTGGTGGATTAGCCTATCATTAGGTGCTCGTAGGATAATTTTGGCATTCCTTTGGTGGGAGTTTATGGGTTCCTTAGATGGTAGTTTATAGTTTTCTTCTCTTCAGTGCTAAGTAGTGATATTCAGAGACAACCTTTTGGTGTTTTAGGCTCTATTTACAGACACTATTTATAGTAAGCCAGTCTAGTGAGTAGAGGAAGTAGTGAGAACTATCCCATGGTATTACATAGAATCAATATTAGGTTAATATTTATGGAGTTATGATTTATTGATTATTATTAAAATGTGAACTTTAATAATAATTAAATATAAAGTGTATATGATTAATGGTGTTGATGACTTTATATTTTATATGATTTTAATTAATCATAGTCATTATTAATGCCATTAATGAAGGGGATGCCTCACATGGGAATAATATTATTTTATTCAGGACAATAAAAGAAAATGAAGATTAAATATTCAAATATATTAAAAGACAAGGGGATCGTGGCTTTTCGAGGAGATATAAAAAGGAATTCAAAAAGCATTTTATTCATTCATTCAGGTATGTGCAAGATCATCTTGGAAAAAACAGGCCCTTAAGTGGCAAAAAATTTAGAAAAATTAGACTTAGGAAACTTGACATAAAAATTTGAATAAGTTATCTGTAATATTTCAAAAATATGTAAGAATATAATCTATAGCAAATTGAATGTAGTTTCTACACTACTAAGTTTGTTTAAAAAAACTATTTGGTGAAAATTTGAAATTTCAATGCAGTGGTACTTAAATTTCAAGGAAAAATAAGAAGTAGGTGTCTATCCTGACCACCCTAACCACAATAAAATGATAATTTCTTTTATAATATTTTAGATATAAGTAGAGGACTCATGCCCTGATGTGATGCATATTTTTTTGTAATTTGTTTTCAAATAAATAATTAATTATAATTTTTTATTACAAATTTTTAAAAATATAAAACTCGTGATGTCTAACCACCTTAACTTGGTCAAAACTTCATGAAATTCAATTTTCTTTTTAATCCTATAGTATGTGAAGCATAGAATGTGACACATATTTTGATTCAAAAATGTGATACCATTTGAAAGTTATAGATTTTTAATCACCTATCAATCAAGACTTTAGTCATAATTTGAATATAAAATGAACAATAATTACTTATTAAATTCAAATTAAATCATAATTTATATCGTTGGAAAGCTAAGAATCTCCTTTCAAAACCCTTTTCGTTTCATCAATTTTGGGTAAAAAAATAGTTGTCATCCACATACCCATCATATTGCCACTTTTTGGCCCATCATGATCCTGCACATACCCATTCATTGATACAAGTTGTGAAATTTTTTGAGCTTTGTGTGGAGAAGAAACAAGGGTTTCTTGCTACAAATCAATCTTGGAGAATGTTAATTCTTCCAAATTAAGTGATCTAAAAGTGTTCAATACCACCCAAGGGTTGCTTAATAGGTGGTTGCATGCAAGAGTCAAAATTTTGCTTACAGGAGTATATTTCTAGAGGACTTTCAAGGGTTTTGTAAATCAAAATTGATTGTAAGAAAAAAATTCCAAATTATTGTCTTTTTCATTTGTAAACTTCATGATTAGCACATGGCTTTCATTAAGGATGGCCATACTTCTCTTTTCCAACTGTACATTTCATATGTAACATGTGGGTATCTTATGAAGATCAATGCCTAAGTATTTAGCCTCAAATATTAATCCATTCTTGGCATCTAAGTTGGTCAATGATTGTGCATCAATTCCAAGGTGTTATTTTGAGGGTGTGGAGGAAGGTGTCCATGTTTGCAAGCTTCGAGTTTGCTAGTTTCTATTACAACACCTTGACAAAGTGGTAAATTTTTTTTGGGTATGTTGGATTTAGATATTATATGATATACTTTGTTGTTATAGACATACTTCATGATACGATGAAGAGTCAAAGGCACCTAATGGATCTTATAAATCCAAGGTCTTCCTAAAAGACAATCAAGTATGAAAGATCTTGAGGCATAACATGAATAGGAGTTTGTAATGTAGCATGTCCAATAGGTAATAGGCAAAGTAATTACACCAAGTAGTTGCTTTCCTACATTATCAAATCCTTGAATCGATAAGGAATCGGGTTCAATTCGTGATTTATCCATGGAAATTTTATCCAAAAGGGTCACACTACACACATTGAGATCCAAGCCATTGTCAACAAGGGTTCCTTTTATTCCTATCCTATTGTAGATAGCTATTATCATGAAGGCATTGTTTTTCTTTCTCATCTCCAAGTGAGGTAGCTCATGTTGATGAAAAGAAATTTCGATGTTAACTATTCTTTCCTTGAATAGGAGCTACTACATCAGTTACATTTGTATTTAAAGAGGGAACCACAATTTGTTGCAAGGCTGTTTGAAGCATAGTATGATAATTAGGTGAATATGGAATTAGGTCCCATAGGGATATCTTTGTTAGAGTATTCTTAAGTTGTTCAACAAGATCATATTCTTTCCCACTATGTGAAGGAAAATGAGGAGCACTAGGAAATATGGGATGAGGCAAAGGTATTGGATGTTGAAGGTATTTTTTTTGGTTGTGGATTGTTTCTAGTGTTATATGTATGAGTAATGGTATTATAACTTGATTGCTATGAAACATTATTCCTAGGTGGTTCAAGGATGAAAATGGGTTTGTTTTGAGGTGCGTTTGAAGGTGGGTATAGGATGAGTTGAGGTGAATCACATTAACTTATCTTTGTTTTAGTTTGTTGTAACAAGCCTTAGTGGATGGACCTTGTGAGATGAAGTCCTCAAGGGCTTCATCTAACATGTCAAATTCATCACTACTAAAAGGCTTGAGGGTTAGGTTAACTTGGAAAAAGAGATTTTACATACTCAAATAAATATACTTTCTCTAAGGGTTTCATTAGTTTATAGGTGTTTTTTGTTTTGTTTTCTAATGAATGCCAAATGTAATATAATCTTATCAAACTATGAACTAATGTTAGAAATGAAAAGTGTAGTAATCTAATTCTATCCATAATTGAAATGAAAATAAATTACGCTAAATCTAATGAAATGCATGAAATAGAGACTTAGTAAAGTAAAATAGAAATCTAACAACAATCAACTAAAGCATAGAAACAAGGTTTTTAATGTGGTAAAATGCAATTTTAGGTATGAAATGGGACTAAATCACCCGAAGGTGCATATGAGTTCCAATTAGGGTTTTTCAAGCAAAACAACCTATACTAGGAATAAATCACCCAAAGGAGCATATGAGTCCTAGATTAGGGTTTATGCACTAATTTCAACAAATTATAAGTGAATGTTAGGTTTTCTAGTTTTTATGATGACTAGACAATGTGCAATTACATATTTTAAATGAAATTTAGTGATGCAAGATGCAAAACTGCAACCTAGATATGCACTTTCACTAATTGAAGATTTAGAAGCCCTATATGTAAATTAACTAATGCAAGACCTAATGCAAATTTAATGTAAGATAAATCTTAGAATGAAATAAACTCAAAATAAAAAATAAGGTTTCCAAAGGATAGGTTCACCAAAATGAGATGAAGGAAATAGGGGGTGTTCTTTATCTTTTGGGAGATAGAACACAAGGGGGGTCCTTTTTCACTCTCAATTCATGCAACAAAACCCTAGAGATCTCAATCTAATGATGCAATTAAGGGAAGAAAGATCTGTTATAGAGTGTCCTATGGTGTGATTAAAGAAAAAAGTGGGTTCACCAGCAAGCAAAGGCTTGAAAAGAAGCAAATGCAAATAATGTGCAATCTAGTTATGTAACCTAAAATATAAAAAATTTAAATCAGAATAATGAACTAAGAATGAATAGAGGGGCACCTAGAAAATTGAAGATGGTTGAAATAAGGTTTACACTCCCAAAAAATTGACTTTTCATGCACATTGGGACTCAGATGCCAATAGGGGAAATTTAGTCCAAGTTTTGGGTTTCTTGGAAAAAACTGGAATTGCACAATGACAAGTTTGAATGCTCTGAAATATTAAAAAAGTCTTATACTAGGACTCATGCAGTACAAGTGATGTATCAGTCCCATTCTTCTTTTTCAGAAAGTCAAGATCTGAATCTGTTCTTCTATCCTTGTTGCTCCTTCCTAACTTTGTTTTTGGATCTAAACCTATCAAAAACCTACAAAATAAAATATTGTATTGATTTTCTTATGGTGGGTTGGCCTCAGTAAAACCCCTAGTTTGGTAACTAAACCTTGATAGAAAGAGTAGATCTTGAAAGAAAATGTGAGTGCAAGTCCTAATGTTAAGTGCATCTAGGATTATGAGATCTAAATTGAAATAAAACCCTATTCTAATGTGCTAGAATAAGATGAATGAATGAAACATATAGATGATGAATCACTTTGGGACACCTCTAATCACCTTAATAAGTGACAACAATGCATGTACCTTCATTTAGGTAGAACTTAGTAGAATGATAATGGAGGATGGAATTGGTTAGGAAACAAGTCATTAGGCTTGCTTCAATGGCTAGTTGCATCTCTCCAACCTATAATCTTGTTGCAAGAATAGAGAAAGGAATGAAGGTGTTGTCATTGCTGTCAACTGGCCAACTAGTTATCTACTAGTTACCATTGGTTGTATTTGTTGAGGTTATTGAGAAAATTGTATTAAAGGAATATTGTAGGTATTTAGATGTTGCTCTGGTATTTGACCCTGTGTTCATGTGGTTTAGATATGTTAGTCAAGGTTGCTGAAGGTTGCTATATCCAAATTGTTGGCTATTGGTTCTTTATGAAGATCGAGTTGTGTTCACCAGCTGTGAACTATGTTTTTTTGTGTACTAGATGAGATTCGGGAGAAATGTTGTTGGTCCAGATTTATCTTTGATGAATTATTTTGACTTGTGGGTTTAGAGATAAGATTTCTAATTGCATTGGAGATATTTTTGGTTTCAGGAAGTGTCAAGCTTAATCATTCTATGTGTCTTACACTGGTTTGGCCAATTGTGTGTTTAGTGATATCTTCAAAATTGATGAAGCATGTTGGATCTATTATGGGTCTTGGTGAAGTGTGTGTTTTGGTCGCCCTCATTCTAATTCCACCTTAGGATGTTTGACACTGACTAAATTTGAATTTGAAGTTGAATGGCTAACTTTGTATATTTTCAAGGTTGGAGATATTATAAATAAATAATGAGATAGCAATTAAAATTGTACATAAGAAAGGAATGAAGATAAGTGAAAGAGTAGAAATGACTTTGATGCTATTTAAAAAGTATGTGAGTTAAGTGTGTGGTTGATCATTGTGCAACTTAATGTTGAGTTTCCAGATGCAGTGAGCAAAAGGTGAACTCTATCATTCATGCAAGTTGATTAGTGATTGTGGTGGAATCCTTTGTTGTATTGGGATTGTTGTCTCTCTCTAATAAGTCTTCTTTTTCTTGTTTTGTATCTCTGGGTTGTATCCCTATGGAGAATGAGACCAAACAGTGAGTCCTTATTGTAGGAAGTGAGCCTTATCTCAGGCAATGAGTCTTATTTCAGGTAATGAGCCTTTTTGTAATTAGTTTTGATATTCTCTATAGTGTGAGTTAATCCTCACCATGGTTTTTCCCTCATTGGTTTCTCCACGTAAATATGGTGTTATTGTGTTTGTGCATTGGCATTTGATGGTTAATAATTTAATCAGTTTATGTGTTATTTCTAGTAATTGAATTGAAGGTTATAATCTATGACAATTGATTCACCCCCCTCTTAATTTTCCTATCCAATAATTTGTATCAAAGCTTGCTTCCTTGGTGAAGAGCTTAACCACATGAGGAAGGTTTGAGATGACTAGAAAAATGGTCTTTGATTATCTGGGGTTTAATGGAACTAACTATGGTATCTAGAAATTATTGATGGAAGAAAATCTCGAGTATTGTGGATATGATGTAGAGAAAGATTATAAGAATCCATACACTCCTCCTACTAATGGTCTGAGTACACCTAAAGAAATCAAAGCACATGAAGCGAATAAAATGGAAAAGTTAATTTGAAGAATAGTTTGGTACATTTTGAGTTGAATAAGGTTTAGAACTTGAAGATAGATAACAAAGTCTGGGATGCTTTAGATAGAGCACACAAAGGTGATGAAAGGGTAAAAGAGGAAAAATTATAAAATTTGGAAATAGAGTTTGATCTTATACATATGTCTGAAGATGAAAATGTTAAAGCTTATGTCCAAAGATCAGATGAGGTAGTGGCTGGAATGCTATCTCTTGGCACTAATATAGATGAAACCAACACTGTAAAGAAGATTCTTAGATCTCTTCCTGATGCTTATAGTGAAAAGGTGAGTGTTATTGAGCAGACTATAGATTATGACAAAGGATTGGAACAAGTCGAAATAGTAAAAGAATTATTAAGAAAAGAGGGTGAAGGAGACTATTATTAAAGATACTTTTCAATCAAATGTGAATCACATCACATCTTTTGTACAACATGCTTTCATTGTCATCAAATTTGAGGTTTTCGATGGTTTCTTAGGAACTTTGTGTAGCTTATTTAGTGAAATGAAGTCCACCATTAGTGAGAGAGACAACACTCTACACAGACCACATAGAGTGCTTGGTAAAATGAAGGTATGATGAGAATATTCACCCCATCATATAGAAAAGGTGTTAGAAGTTGAACACTGTACATTTGGCTGCATAAGTTTTGAATCCAAAATGTTATGTGGAATGACTTGGTAGAATTCTTCCCATTAATGATCAGGTGAGGAATGGCCTCATGAAGACTTTCAAAAAATGTATACCCTAAAGGAGTGGATTAAATTTAGAGAACTAGATGGCTACAAGACTTCGCAAGGATCAACAAGCACAATTTGGCATGGCCAAGTGAGTTGGTGGACAATATATAGTCCTCCAAGAATGCAATTGACATTCATCTTCTCTTATAGGTTTTTAATTTCTCTATTGCTGAGAGGAATTGGTGCACATATAATTTTACTTGGCCTCTAAAGAACAGACTTAGCCCTATGAAAGGGGAAAATCTTGTTGCAATGAATGGGAGTTTATGTTTGATTGATCACAAGATACTTGAGTATAGGCATAATCTAGCATAATGGTGGGTATGGGGGGTTGGTTGCAAAGCTTGAGGAGCTATGATAACTTGATGAGGACCACAATGTGTAGATGTGATTGGTGGATATAGTTCAACTTTGATGAATTTGATTTTTGAGCTTGTTGCTCAAATGAAAACAACTATGGATATGTTTTTGGCAATTTAATTTTTTCATTTTTATGCTTGTCACTTTTAGATAGAGACTAGTTGGTACTTTAAACTTTCATCATATTACCTAGTTTTAACATTTAGATTTGTAATGGATTTAGTGACTATGAACATTGATATTCAAACTATTACATTTTTTCATTTTTCTATATGAATTGCAATTGAACCTTGACATAATTCACTTATCAATTTGAATATATCAATTGTTGTATTTTGTTCTTAATTTTATACATATTTTATAAATTATTATATATATTAATATATAATAATTTAAAATTATATATAATAATATATATGTTGTCCTTCCACTATCCCCAAAATTTGGAATTTTTTTGCCATCGTCAAAACCTATCGAGCTACATCCTTTTGTCCCAATCATAGAAATTCAAAGAAACACTAAAAAAATCAATAAGTTCAAGTCAATGTTAAATGATATGAAAAATTCTTTGAATGGTTTGCAAACATTCTTAAACACATAAACGTAACATTTAGAAATGAAATAGCATTTTAGGAATGCTTGGAAAAAAAGAGAAAGAACTAACTTGGAATCCCAAAGACTGCAAAAGTTTTCTTCTTGAATTCCCTTAAAACTCATTCAAAATGTTTTAACAAAGTTGCAAATATGTTGTGTGAGGAATGGTGGAGGATCGGATGGGTTAAAAGAGGAAAAATTTCCATGTATTTACTTTTCTTTGGACTCTCTGCATGTCTAGGCACAAGAATACTATTTTTGGCAAGTCCGTGTGGTGGATTTTCTAAGTACTTGCTATGAGTCTTCACTACAATCCAAAAACCTCCGCGAGTAAATGCGCGAGTTGCTCAACATCAATTTTTTCTTGCAAGTTTTGTGGGTATTTGGTGAGTTTTGAATCAATGATTTATATGTCTAAGGGTACAAAAAATAACTTTAGAACTATTATTTATATATATTTCTTTTTTGATTTTATCTAGCAACTTTGATTTTAACATATTAGAATAATCATGTTTAAGGCATAAAAGCAAATAGTATGGAACAATTGCCTAAGTTGCATTTTTGCATCGTTGATAAATCAATCTCTTGGAATTTCTTATTTTGATACTTGAACATGCCCCATTTCTTTGAATTTAAAGTTGACATAATAATATTAATTCACAATTACTCATTTGTCTCTTTTTACAGTCAGAGGGTGTGGAGGATCCTTTAGTTGTGGCATCTGTTTAACTTTTCTTGGAACTTCTCAACTATTCTGGCAAGTCTCTAGGAGAAAAGGGTAAAGACCATTCACATTTGAAAAATAAAACATTTTAGATATATTGTACATAATACTATCTTTAAACCTTGAATAGTTGGAAATATACATGGATCCATGAAGAAGAAAGGCCATTCTCCTGCTTTATCAAACCAGAAAAAATAAACAACTCAATCCTTTCTATAGGGAAATCATTCCCCATACTCTTCTCCATATCAATTTGAAATTTCCTTAAATGATCTTTAAACCAATGGATTAAAGATTTTAATAGCCAATATAATAGAAAAAGAGAGGAGAAAAGAATTTTTTTTATAAAATTTCATATACAGAAGGAAAATCCTTTTATTATTGTTTAAAAAATAGAGTAGCTTGTTTGAAAAACAAATCAGCATTAACATTACTCGATGGAGTTTAAAAGAAAAGAAAGCTTAATAAAAAAGTAAGGAAAGCTAATAATAGACTATTTTTTACATGCGCTAAACATTGCTGGAAAGTTTAAAAAGCTAACTAAAACTGATTAAAATAGGGCAGATTGAAGTGAGGTGCTAGTGTCAACTGGTAAATCTTCAGCGTCATTTATCCAACATACTCCCTCTTGATGCTGAGTGGGCTCACAATCTAATATTTGAGTGTCAAAAATTGATTCTTTGCAATTTCCTTAGTGAAGATATCTACTTTCAATTCTACTTCTTTCTTCTGCACCAAATCTTCAAAATGTTTTTCCCTACTATGATCAACTAGATTCTTGGCCATTTTGATGGCACTAATGAACTATCACAAAAAATCATTGTGGGCTAAATTTGAATCTCTTCAATTTCTTCATGAATTTTTCTAAACCATAATGCTTGTGTACCTATTGAGGTGATTGCAACATACTCTGCCTCTATAGAAGAAAGGGAAACTATACTTTTCTTTTTTGATCTTGAAGTAATCAAACCAAAACCAAAAGAAAAACAATTACTAGATGTAGAATTTCAGTCATCCAAACTACCTCCCCAATCAGAATCACTAAAACCAATAAAATTGAACATTTTAGAAATGTAGTAATGAATACCAAAATTTAGAGTGCCTCCCACATACCTAAAATTTCTCTTGGCTACCTTTATATGTATTTCAGATGGCTTTGTCATGTACCTTGAAACAAGTGAAACTGAATAAATAATATCAAGTCTTGTGTGAGTTAAAAACAAGAAACTTCCAACAATGCTCCTATAAATCATCTGATCAACTATTTCAACACAATCATATTTACACAACACAACTCAATGAGCAATTGGAGTGGAGACTAGTTTACAATCAACCATATTAAATTTCTTCAACATATCTTTGGAATACATCGTTTGAAAAATGAAAATTTCATTCTCACTTTGATAAAACTTCATTCCTAGAAAATATTTCATGAGACCTAATTCTTTCATCTCAAATTCATTCATCATAGAAAATTTGAATTCATCCTTCATCTTAGAATTGCTACCCATATACAACAATTTAATCAACATACAAACATACAATAAGAATATCATTACCTTCTTGTTTGTAGTAAAGGGTAGGTTCACTCTTACTTCTTTGAAAGTCATTCTCTTGAAAATATCCATCAATCCTAGCATACCAAGCTTGTGGTGTTTGCTTGGGGCCATACAAAGTCTTCTTCAACTTGGGTATGTGCAGGATCATGATGGGCCAAAAAGTGGCAATATGATGGGTATGTGGCTGATGACTATTTTTTTACCCAAAATTGATGAAACAAAAAGGGTTTTGAAAGGAGATTCTCAGCTTTCTATTGATATAAATCATTCTTTACTTTGAATTTAATAAGTAATTATTATTCATTTTCTATTCAAATTACGACTAAAGTCCTGATTGATAGGCTGATTGAAAATAATCTATAAGTTTCAAATGATATCACATTTTTGGAATCCAAAACATGTGTCACATTCTATGTTTTGAATACTATAGGATTAAAAAAATAAAAAATGAATTTCATGAAGTTTTGACCAAGTTAAGATGGTCAGACATACAAGTTTTTATATTTTTAAAAAAGTTGTAATAAAAAATTCATAGTTAATTATTTACTTGGAAATAAATTAGAAAAAAATATGTGTCACATCAGGGCATGAGTCCTATACTTATATCTAAAATATTATAAAAAAAATATTATTATTTTATTGTGGTTAGGGTGGTCAAACAGACACCTACTTCTTATTTTTTCCCTGAAATTTAAGTGTTATTGCATTGAAATTTCAAATTTTCACCAAATAGATTTAAAAATAAATAAAATAAACCTAGTAGTTTAGAAACTATATTCAATTTTCTATAGATTTTATTCTTACATATTTTTGAAATAATATAGATAAATTATTCAAATTTTTACGTCAAGTTGCCTAACTCTGATTTTTCTAATTTTTTGCTACTTAAGGGCCTGTTTTTTCCATGATGATCCTGCACATACCCACTTGTAGACTTGATTTTTTTTCCTTGCATTTTAAAATGTTGTGGTTGTTTCACATACACTTCCTCTTCTAAGTACCCATTCAAGAAGGAACTTTTCACATTCATGTGATGAATTCTCTATTTCTTTTGAGTTTCTAGTGAAATCATCATTCTGATAGTCTCCTGTGTAACTATTGGTGCAAATATCTCTTCATAATCAATCCCATACCTTTGTGTGAAGCCTTTCACAACCAATCTTTCCTTGTGTCTTTCAACACTCCTATCATTGTTGTACTTAGTTTTGTAGAGCCATTTAGTACCAATCATTTTCTTGTCATGCATAAGCTCTGCAACCTCCCAAATACCATTCATATGAATGGAATCTATCTCTTCTTGTATTGCTGGCTTCCAAACCTCATTAGTACTTTCATCTTTAAAACATGATGGTTCAAAATCAACATTGGAAAGTAAAGAAAAACTTACTATCTCATCTGTTATGTTTTCTTCATGTGCTTGATTTGTACTCTGATAAATGTCAATTAACCTTCTTACCTTGTAGAATTTAGACTTAATTTGGACTTGCACTTCAAAATGAAGAACCAGATGAAGGGCTACTTGGTGGACTTGTAGCACTTGGAATGATTGAAATATTATTGGGTCGCTCATGATCAATATCATCAATAATACCATTATTCAAAATAGATTTTGACATCTTAACATATGGCCTTTTTGATGACCATAAACTCCCCCTTCATCAAAAATCACATCTCTAGAGAAAAAATGCTAAGGGTGAGAGGATTATATAGCCCATAAGCCTTAATTTTCTCACTATATCCAACAAAAATACATGATTCACTTTTTGGATCTAAGTTTTACCTCTTTTGATCAATTACATGAACATATGCTAAATGCCTAAAAACTTTGAAATGCTTTATGTAGACACAAAAATTTGGTCTAAGCCTGTGACTTCAATTTCTTCACAATTCATATTTTCATGGTCATGATTAAATAATGTTAATTATTTAATTATTCTCTAAAGTATTTCATTTGTCTATTAATTAAATAATCCTAGTTATTTAATTAATCTAGGTCTTAACATTAATTAATCTATTAATTAAATAATCTTAATTATTTAATTAATTCACATTTTCTTTAGTCTATCTTGATTAATTAATTAAACACTTTTTATTTAATTATGTCACTAATTAACACTACCCTCCTTCTTAAATTAAATAAATTCTTATTTAATTTATCTTTACCATATTTTCAACTATAATTAAATAAATACTTTAAATATTTAATTATTCATTTAACCTTTTCTTTATTCAATTAAATAAATCTTATTTATTTAATTAATCGTTACAATGTCAAATCTTCAATTAAATAATCATTTAATTCATAAAAGTCTATTTTTCACATATTCTTCTATATTTAGATAAATGTTTAAGTTATCTAAGTATTCATTCCTACTTGACTCGAGATCTATTTAAATCAGTCAGTTATCTCCCGATTTAATGTCTGAGTGTCTTTCATGAATAAACTCTATCTCACAACTAGTCAGTTATCTAGTTCTAACTCGTATGCATGTACATACATTTTAATTAAATATCTTTATTTAATTAATTAAATTTTGTGTGTGCATTTGAACAGAACGTTCCTTTTAATCCATCTTTATCTTTGTCATGCAAACATTATTCTTTTATTTTATAATACCAAACTCGAAGATTAAATCATTATTTAATCTTTATCTCTATTCTTAGTTTTTATCACTCATGTTATTACTAAAAGTTATCATAATGCATGTCTAATCCTTTAATCTCAATCATCCGCTTATCTTTTAATCCTAGCCTATCATTTGAATGATCAATTTTCTATGAATTGATCTGTATTTCATCATTTTACTCCTCCCAAAATCTTATGACTTTGGGAAGCATATTTATTATCTGAATCTTTGATGTTTTGCTAAATCACTATCACAGGCTATACTTGCATAGAGAAATATGAGGGCCATTATACTACAATGGCGAAATGGAGAAGGGAAATCGAGGTCATACATGGAACTACATAGATATTGGGTGATATTTTTCAGTTTATTTATGTTTTAGCTTTCCTTTTTTCTTTGTTGTTTAGCTTAGATTACATTAGAGCTTGATTGCATTGTTGTGTGATTTTAACCTTTGTTGTTCACATGATGTTACATTTGGTGAACCTGATGTGAAGACACTATCTTCGTGAATCCATAGACTTTCATTCAATTTTTGTAGGTTTCATACGGAACAACACATCTGACAGAAGAAACGATTGCAACTAACATTCCAAAATGCATCTACTAGAATAAACAATGCATCTGACAAATTTTGATGCATCTGTGATTTATTGAGCCACATTTGACAAAGAAAATGACACATCTGACTGGTGAATTTTTAAAGTTATTTTTTTTATTTACAACTTTCTTTTGTGTTTTTTATTTTAGCTAATGTTTGGTTGGTAGTGTGTTTTTAGGGAGTTAACATAATGTTTGCAAGATGTAAGCATAGAAGAAATTTTTTTGAAACCCCTCTTGTAGGATGACTATCGAAGATAAAATTGCAAAACTACTAATGAATGTTCTGCAGGATGAGATTCAAAGACCTTTTTTTGAAATAGACTATTTGGTAGATTAGAAAATTATCATTTTGGATTAAAATTTACTACTATCTACTATGTTTGGTGTGAAAGCACACTCTGTTATTACCCTCACAATTCGGTATATCAAAGTATCCTCTCCCCTTATGCATTCTTGTGATCCTGGGTGTAAGAGAACCAATTACTGACTCTAGAAATTGGGCCTGTCTTGGTGGGAAAAAGTACTCACCCCAAGACGACTCAGACTGGTAACACCCTAAACTTGACAGACTTCTAGCCGGTATATAAAAGTGGGTTCTTGAGGAAAGCTCAAGAATCACAAGTATTGTTTTGATGAGAAGGGAAATAATGGTCTCTCACCACATGGATGATACCCCATGAAAGTAATGCTCGAATTAAACACCCTTGTTTGTAGTGTCCAAAATCCCTCTATTTACTTGTGTAGCAGTTCGAACCTATGAAGCTGTCTCACATTTTTATGGTTCATTGTAGAGATGAGAAGTATGCCATGGGAGTTTCATGGGTACTATAGCTTGGATTCCCTTAAAGAAGTGTTGAGCCATGGAGGGGAGCTAGTGGGGTCAAGCTACTAGTCATCTGCCTTGAATAAGCATAGTTGGGGTAAAACCCAACTAAGAACTTAGTATATACTATCCATCACAGCCTAGGATGTGCTTGTTTGTTATCAGATTAAATGTTCTTTGTGTTGAAATAAAACTAAAAATATATTGTCTTCTAATTTTATTTTTTTGCCAAAACTTGATCACAAAACATAGTCATTTTACATTGTCAGTCACTAGAAAGTCGTAATTGTTCACTAGAAAGTTGTAACTATTATCCCAAGTTGCATATGTTTAATCTAGATTCACATCTATCAGAAACTGGGTCGAATTATTTAGAGTCATAGGGTATGTGCAAGATCATGATGGGCCAAAAAGTGGCAATATGATGGGTATGTGGCTGATGACTTTTTTTTACCCAAAATTGATGAAATGAAAAGGGTTTTTAAAGGAGATTCTCAACTTTCCACCGATATAAATTATGCTTTACTTTGAATTTAATAAATAATTATTATTCATTTTCTATTCAAATTACAACTAAATTCCTAATTGATAGGCTGTTTGAAAAACATCTACAGCTTTCAAACAGTATCACATTTTTCAAATCCAAAACATGCATCACATTCTATGATTCACATAATATAGGATTAAAAAAAGAAAAATTGAATTTCATGAAGTTTTGACCAAGTTAAGGTGGTTAGACATATGAGTTTTTATATTTTTTCAAAAGTTGTAATAAAAAAATCATATTTAATTATTTACTTAGAAAAAAATCGCAAAAAATATGCATCACATCTAGGCATGAGTCCTCTACTTATATCTAAAATATTATAAAAAAATATTATCATTTTATGTGGTTAGGGTGGTCAGACAGACACCTACTTATTTTTCCCTTGAAATTTAAGTACAATTGCATTGAAATTTCAAATTTTCACCAAATATATATATATATATATATATATATATATATATATATATATATATATATATATATATATATATATATATATATATATATATATATATATATATATATATATTTTAAACAAACCTAGTAGTTTAGAAACTAAATTCAAGTTGCTACAAATTCTATTCTTACATATTTTTGAAATAATATAGATAAATTATTCAAATTTTTATGTCAAGTTGCCTAACTCTGATTTTTCTAATTTTTTTGTCACTTAAGAACCTATTTTTTCCATGGTGATCCTACACATAGCCCACATATTTTGAACCTAAAGTCACATCTGCTAGATTAGCTCACATTTTCTTAGTATAAAACTACATCTGATCTAAAATCCTACACTTTTCAATTTCTATGACACATTTAAATATGTGAGCCACATCTGCAGTTTGGAACGACGCATATGACCCTGTCACAAAATTTTCACCAGTGCATAGATTTTAGAAAACCACATTTGATCAGTATAGAGTCGCAATTTCCATCCTGATTCACATTTGTTGTAAAGAAAGCTACATATGTCTAATACTTGAGTCTGAATTTACCAAAAAATTGCAACTGAGAAACAAAACTGCAATTGTGAAATTCTATGATGCATCTACCTGAGGATTAGAAAACAACAATTTAGGGTCACAAATCGGGAACAAATAGTCAAATTAGTATCTAGCTTATCCTTTTTCACTAATTCTTGGATAAAAACCTTAACGTTTTCTCAAAACTTGCATAATTAGATTCTTTAGGAATCATTTAGTCATAGCGATAGGTGCCCTAGTCATGCATCTTACTTTCAGTTTAGAGGTCTTTATTTCCTTTAGAGAGATTATCTTTTATAGATTTTAGGATAGGAACCCTTTAATGCTTTGGGTAAGCCCTTGATTCAACTAACATTGTCATTGAACCTAGTCAACATATCCTTTGTCCTACACGTGAATCCTTCCAACTCATCAGTCAAGTTTGGGAGTTCACCTTATCTTTTAGTCCTAGTCCTACGAAGGTTCCTTGTCAAAAGTAAATTGAAACCTAGGTTACACTATAGCTGATAGATAACCTCTTTTAGAATCTTCCAAATTGATCACTTAGGCTTTGCATATTTAGACACTGTCATCCTAGACTAGCATCATTTTAGACATACCTTATTTGCAAAGAAAATACCAAAAAAATAGTTGCATACATTCATCCTTTATATTAAGAAAATCCCATAAACATAGATTAGACTCATAAATCATCCATAGACTTAGCTTTTGCATCACTTGCACTTTGAGCTTACATTACATGGTTGAAACAAGATTGAAAATGAAAGAAAGAGAAAAGATGGCTGATCCAAATGATTTCATCAATTCATTCTCAAACCCCTTTGTAGGGGTAGCTTCATCTAGACCTCACTAGATTTTGGTAGAAAAATTTGTTACTAGAGGTCTACGCACAAGGATGTGTGATAGTGGAAGAAATAGATGCTTCCACACAAGACCCTGAGTTTGCTTCCTTTGTAGATGACTATCTAGCAAATGATCCTCAACGACACTTAGCCAAATTGTTAGGAGAAGGTGCTAAACTACCTCCTAGATTTGATATTCATAACCTACAAACTACATCTACTCAAGGAACAAACAACACCACCACTAGTAATATTGTACCTCAAGTTACTACTGCTATACCATCTGGAGGGCCCACATAGACTGATTTAACAATACACATAGCTCCATTTGGTACACCTACCTCAACACAGGGGCTAAATTTTACCATAGGGGTGTCATCATCTAGTCCCTCTGGTCCTTTTG
Organism: Sequoia sempervirens; assembly: GCA_007258455.2. Taxonomy (NCBI): domain Eukaryota; kingdom Viridiplantae; phylum Streptophyta; class Pinopsida; order Cupressales; family Cupressaceae; genus Sequoia; species Sequoia sempervirens. The sequence goes on along the minus strand of VDFB02018296.1, from coordinate 29,019,186 downwards.
TTGGGAACAAAAAATCTAGAACATAAACTCCTATAGAAAGTGTCAATGTCACTAGCACTATTTCATAGATGACAACTATACCTAATATTCATGTTGCTAGTACTATACCGCAGATTGGAGTTTCATAGATAGGAGGAATACCCTCTCTCCAATATGGAAACTAACCCAACATTTTAGAAACTCCAAATCAAAATCCATTTACACAAATCCGAAATCAAAATCCGTTCACTAACATTCTGAATCAAAATCCATTCATTAACATTCTGAATCCAAACCCATTTACATACCCACATTTAACCAAAACCCATTTCATAATGTTGGATACCAAAACACGTGCATAGATCAAAATAATCTATCTAACACATCATTGACTCAATTTGATGTCCTACAAACACAAATGCACAAACTTCAAATGCAGATGGATAACATGGCAGTGTCTAACAATAAAACTTTTTAACAAAGGATTTGTGCTTGTTTCCTTTCGATAAATTAGTGTACATGACACCTTTCCCTCATGGGTATGTCATACCAAACTGACCCAAATACAATGGAAAGCGAAATCCAATCAAACACATAAGGGAATTTTCCACGATGTGCATAAATGTCACCTATGACCTCGCCTATCTTATGAGACTCTTTCCAAGAAGTCTTGTTGGAATTTCACTAGAGTGGGTTTCAAGAATGGACTATGGAATAAAATCATGGGGTGAATTGGCTGAGAAATTCATTGAAAACTTCTCCTTTAACATCGACCACGAAATAAATATAGCAATCTTGTGTCATATTGTACAAGACGAAGGGGAAACTTTTATTGCTTTCTTCCAGAGATGGAGAACTATAACTAGTCAATGTCCTATTGAGATACCTAAAAAAAGGGTCACTATGTTCCAAGAAAACCTCAACCCAAAATTGAGAAGTAACTTAAGGGTACATTGTTGCACATCCTTTATAGATTTAGTGGAAAAGGGGGTCATACTATAAAAGGATCTCATTGACAAAGGAGAACTTAAGACATAGGCACCCAATAGAAATCCAACTGTGCAAAACACCCCAATGACAAAAACATGTTTTGGTCTCATAATAAAAATGTTACCAATGATGGGGTAGTTGATGCTAAAAATTTACAAGTAGGACCAATCATCATAGTTAGAGGAAGTAAAACCTCTACCAACACACTCAATGTCATTAACCAAACCCCTAACTCTACCCAAAACACCCAATGACCACCACAACAAAGACGATTTCCAAAATGTGAGTTTACTCCCCTCGGGGAACCCATCAAGTTAGTCTTCAAACAATTGTTGCAACACAATCTTATACAACTTTAAGAACCAAGACAATACGATCTTAGGAAATTCAAACCATCTTGGTGTGATGATAATTCCTTTTGTGATTTGCATCGAACCAAAGGACATAGCCTACAAAATGGTCATCAACTGAAAAGCATCATACAAGACTTTGTTAGCAATAGAATTATTGAAGTTGGTGGATAGAAGAATACATTTTCAAACAATGATCACAAGGTCTTTTCAAATCCATTACATGACCATGGGAAAGGAAAGGCCCCTAGTTCAGGTAACAAGACCAACACTTCTGCCAACTATGCTAGTGTCAAGCATGATTATAGTGGCCCCATTGTAAATAATACCCGAGCCGTCGATGACCATGTAAATACCATTACCATAAACAAGACTCCCAAGTGTGTTGTTAACACTCATCAAACCAAGATCACCATCCAAGACCCTCCATCATAGCAGATACCATAGACTTCCAAGTCATAGTATAACTTACTTGATCAGTTGGGGAAGACCCCAACCCAAATCTCTATCTTGGAACTATTGTGTATCTCCCCTGAACGTTGATCCATTTTAGACAAGACCTTGCAAAGAACCACCATCCTTAGTAATCTTGATGTAAATCATTTCAAGGAAATGGTAGGTTACTTGACTAATAATCATCATGCCACATTCTTTGAACTAGACTATGAAAGTAAAAAGACAAATCATAATGACCCATTACATCTTGAAGTCCTTGTTGACAAAACCAAAGTTAGACAAGTTCTGGTAGATGAAGGAGCAGGGTTAAATCTTTGCACTTTAAAATTGATTAAGGTATTAGGTTTCTAAGAAGCATATGTAGATACAACGAAAAGTATTGTCATTAAGGCTTATGAAAATGAGGAATGAAAATCAAAGGGGGTGGTAACACTTCTTATCAGAATTGGTCCTGTAGTTATGGATACAAAATTCCAAGTCTTGGATCTCACTCTTCCATACAATATCCTATTAGATAGACCATGGATTCATGCCATGAAGGCAGTTCCTTCCACATATCATCAACTTCTAAACTTCCCTTACAATGGCACTGAAATAACAATAGATGGTGAACTAAACCCATTCCAATATTACACCAGTCTACGAGAGACAACTCAGCACCAAGTGCTTATAAACCAAGAAGATTCATCATCCAATTCATCTCACTATGTTGATCCATCCAATCTTACCAAAACATCCACTTTGCCATCACTACCATCCACTCCTAGGTTCGAGATCTAAGACAAGGGTTGTGGAGAATATTACATGAAGACATCTTATTGTGTTAGCCATCTGATTCCTCCTAAATCATACAGTTTACCTACAGTAGATAGGAGATGATTAGTGGTCACCATACACATTCCTCCCTCAATGATCTTTACAAAATGGGGAGAATTAAGAAAACAACCCATACATGCAGAAGATGTGACCACCTAGTTGTATAGAGATGACCTTGTAGAACTTCCCTCACTTGATCACATTCCTATAGATCAATATGGAAAAGGTTTCACAATCATGCATAGCAAAGGATGTAATGGACATAGTGGTTTAGGCTTACATCAAGATGGAAGAACTAAACCAATTTTTGTTTCTAAGTGGCTGAAAGGCTTATGGCTTGGGTTTCAACCATTCAAATTGGCATTTCTAGTACCACATCACCCTTACTCGAGGAAGTAAATGCTTCAGAGGATATCGAGACATCTGACGAACCATTTGACCAACTCTATTGTGACTCCCCTAACTCAGATGAATATGAGTGGGATTCCCTATCATCCACATCCACCATGGACCTTGATAAGCTATTTGGAAACCTTGAATTGATGTTAAAATCTTCACCAAATCCATTGAATTCTTGTCCACCAAAGAATATGACAAAAGCGGAATGGTTTAAACATTACTACTAGGAATCTTATGATCTTACCTCTTGGGAACTTGGACAATCCATTTCAAATAACCAAACCTTGGCATTAGGCCCACCTCAGAATCCACCTAGATCTAAGTGAAAGAGCAAAGAGGACTTGGTACAAAACTTTTGTGAGTATATGAACAACTCAGCTTTTACCTTGACCCCCTTGAACTTTGACAACTTCGATGATGACATGCCCTTACTCTATCCCCAGCTCATTGATTGTGACCAACAAGAAACACCCATCTTAGACATTTTTGAGAATGATGAAGCAATTGTTGAGTTCCTAGGATTACGAGAAGGAATACCTAGTGGTGATCACAAAGTTAGATTTACTATTGAATTGGACAACAATGCATATTTTGGGGAATTTGTTCAACCCTCCAGTCACAAAAATAAGAAAAATAATGACAAAAATAAAAATGATGAGTCTCTGAGTGAAAATTTAAAGGCACCTTTAGACAATGAAAAAGAAAAAAATAAGGGCACATACGAAGGGGAAAAACTCTCTGAGGAAACTAAGGATGGAGGTTTGAAAATTCTCCTAGTTGCACAGGAAAATTCACCCATGCTAGTTGAAGAATCAATGGAAGTTAACATAGGTACAAAAGAGAATCCCTGACTAGTATATTTTGCAGCATCATTGACAAAAGAAGAGCAGCTAGAATTCCACAACTTCTTTACACAAAGATAGATTAACTTTGCCTAGTCATATTCATACATAGCTGGGTTGGATCTTGAACTTGTACTACATCATTTTCCATTGCAACCAGGGGTAAAGCTAGTGAAATAGAAACTAAGGAAAATGCACTCACAAATTGCATAACTAGTCAAGGTTGAGGTGAAGAAACTGTTAGAAATTGTCTTCATTAGATCAATCAACTATGTAGATTGGATTTCCAATCTTGTACCAGTCACCAAACCAACAGGGGGCATCCGCATCTGCATAGATTTTAGAGATATAAATAAATCCTGTCCTAAGGATTCATGACTTCCCTCTGCCCAACATTGACATGATAGTAGAGATGATAGCAGGGTATGAGATGTTATCCTTTATGGATGGATTTTTAGGGTATAATCAAATCAGGATTGCAACAAAAGGCCAACCTAAAATAGCTTTCACATGTCCTTGGTGAACGTACTGTTGGAATGTCATGCCCTTAAGACTCAAAAACTCTAGAGAAACCTATCAGTGAGCTATGACCACTATTTTTCATGACCTTGTACACACTCTTATGGAGGATTATGTCAATGACCTTATTGCCAAATCATTGACAAGGGAAGATCATTTATAGGTCTTAGATAAGATATTTCAAAGGCTAGAAGAGTATAAAGTGAGACTAAATCCAAAGAAATGTGTGTTTGGAGTGAAACTGGGAAAGCTTTTGGGTTACATCATCTCTAGACAAGGCATTGAAGTGGATCCAGCCAAGGCCAAAGCCATCATGGACATGCCTCCACCAGCTAATCTCATTCAACTAAGGACATTACAAGGGAGACTGCAATCCATTAGAAGATTTGTAGTGTAGCTAGTAGATAAGACACATCCCTTTCAACATTTACTTAGAAAATTAATACCCTTTGTGTGGACAGGTAAATGCTAGGAATCCTTTCAATTGATTAAAGATTATCTACTCACACCCCCAGTCTTAATGCCACCTATTGAGGGATGACCATTGATTCTCTATATTTCAGCAACTCATTCATCACTCAGAGCATTGCTTGCACAAAAAGATGATGAAGGTCATGAAAGGGCAGTATATTATATCAATCAAACTTTGGTAGGTTATGAACTCAACTACAGTACCATTGAATGTTCTTGTCTTGCAGTAGTATTTTCTACTCAAAAACTAAGGCACTATATGCTGAACCATCAAACAATCATGTTTGTGAAGGTAGATCCTTTAAAATATCTTCTAAGCAAAGCAACATTAATAGGGTGACTGGACAAATGGGTAATGATACTTAGTGAGTATGATATCCAGTACATAGAGAGAAAGGCTATCAAGGGACAAGTCATTGCTGATCAGCTGGTTGATGCATCAATACAAGTAGATCACCCTTTAGTTGAAAATTTTCCTGATGAGTTTATATTCACCATTGACATAGGAATGACATGGAAACTATACTTTTATGGGTCCTATATGAATCATGGCTTTGGGGATGGTATATTTTTTATCACACCATAGGGTGATTCCATCCCTAAGTCATTTAGTATTGCATTTCCATGTACTAACAACATAGTAGAATATGAGGCTCTTGTGATAGGATTGCACATGGCAGTCAAATGGAAGATCAAGAACCTATAGGTTTATGGTGATTCTCAACTAGTAATCTCACAGGTAAATAGTGATTATGAGACTAAGGATGAAAAGCTTACTCCCTATAAATGCATGGAAAATATTTTCAATGAGTACTTTGACAAGGTTGACTTTCATCAAATACCTTGTGTTCTAAATAGGGTAGTAGATGCCATGGCTACTATTTCTTCACTTCTTGACATACCAAGCAATGTGCCTAAGTTTGAGTTTCTGGTAGAACAGCTTTTGGTCCCTGCCTACGACATCCCAAATTCAAAGATGGTATACGATATTGTTGGTCTTGATTCCCCATCGTATAAAGATATCTATGACTACCTCCATGTTGAAATCATACCCACTAGCCTTTCTAATAGCCAACATAGGACATTCCTTCACATTTCATCCAAGTACACCATCATCGGAGACACCCTGTATCAATGTGCCTTAGATAATACCCTAATGAGATGTCTTGATACTGACAAAACACAAGAAACTTTGCATGTGGTACATGAGGGTATATGTGGAACCCATTCTAGTGGTCCTACCTTAGCCAAAAAGATTATGAGACTAGGTTACTATTGGCCTACCATGGAAAATGATTGACATTTCTTTGTTAAGAAATGTTGTCAATGTCACGTACATAGAGACTTGATACATGCACCTGTGCAGGAGCTCCATCCCATAACATCACCATGGCCCTTTTCCCAATGGGACTTCACCTTATAAGTAAGATACGTCCCACTTCATCCAATGACCATAAGTTCATCATTACTGCCACTGAGTATTTTATGAAGTGGATTGAGTCTATTCCCATGACACACATCACCGACACACAAATGTCTAAGTTTATCTTGAACTATATCATCTGTTGGTATGTTGTTCCTTAATCCATTATCACAGATAATGGTCGTTCATTCAAAAACCAAGAATTCCATCATCTTTGTGAAGAGTTCCATATCCAACATCATTTTTCCACCCCATATTACCCACAAGGTAACAACCAAGCAGCGGCATCTAATAAAACTATCACTAGAATCCTCAAAAAGACTGTCAATGATGCTAGCCGGGATTAGCATTTACAACTCAATCCAGCCTTGTGGGATTATCACACAAGTATTTGTACTCTCACTAGCGCCACTCCATATTCCCTAGTATTTTATTCTAAAGCCATTCTTCCTATTGAGGTTGAGATTCCTTTCCTAAGGGTGTCTTTGAAAGGGCACATTGATGATGAAGATTATTGAGTTTCAAGACTACATGAGTTAGAATTCCTAGATGAGTGAAGACATAAGGCATTGGACCATCTCTAAGCATAGCAAAATTGTCTTCATTGTAGCTATAATAGGAAGGTCTTAAATAAAAACTTTGACATTGGTGACTTGGTCTTAATGGAAAATCCTAAGAATCAAGCTGAAAGAGTGAAACCAAGAAAGTCTGAACCTAACTGGTTAGGACCCTACATTGTCACAAAAGCCTTTGGATCAAGAGCGTATCAACTCTACTCCTGAAGAACCATTTTTAGCACCTATCAATAGTATTCATATGAAGAAGCTCTACACACAACTTCTAAGAGCCTAGTCTTAATTATCAAAAATACAAATAAACAAATAAACAAAAAGAAATTGTTACCTAGGTGAAATCCTGGCAAACAGGCATCTTGGTAACATAAAAAAAATTAGAAAATCAATAAAATAGTAAAGATAAATAAGTCATCCAATAGTGAAAACCACCTCGGTGGTGCTTTGGATAAGTACCATGGTGAAAACCTAGCAAACAGGTGTCATGTTTACTTGAATCTTCTCCTTTGCCTACTATTATTCTAATCTCACTTCCTTGTACATATCGCTTATCCTTGTACATATTATCTACCCCTATAAATATTATCTATCCCTATACATATCACATATCTTGTACATACCTTTCATAATAAATGGTAGTCCTTTCCATAACTTGGAACAATTGACATTGAGTGCATTTCATATCGCCCATACCATCCTATTCATAATCAATTGGTCTTATATTCAACTGGGGGCAAGCAATTGACTTGTGTTATATTGGTTCTTACATTGGCTATAATGAAGACATAAAACCATTAGAAAATCCAAAAACATTACAAAATGTCCTGTGAAAATGCAAAAAAACATTAGAAAACTTCAAAAAGACAAAAAAATCAAAACATGTCAAAAATCCAAAAACAAAAAAAACTAGAGTTAGTGTCAGTCGCACTTGTTAGTCTTTGTCATTTGTTGAACTACATTGCCTCTGCAACTGGACATAGGAAAGGCCATCTACTGATGTGCCCCCAAAGCATTAGGTTAGTCCTTTTAGGTTTTTCTGTATAAAATCATGATTCAATCCTTTTGTCTATAAGACAAGGTCATTGGTCATGTCGACCTACGAGGTCTTTGCATGTATAACATAGGAAAAGCCACCAATTGATGAGTCCCTAAGGCCACACTAGGTCAGTCCATTAGGGTTCGTCACATTCACTACCACACACGTCTGTTATCTTCATACAATTCAAGATTTTTATAGTTAGACTTGTCAGTCAAATTCTAGTCAAACTACGAGGTCTTTGTGTGTATAACATAGGCAAGGCCATCAATCGATGAGCCCTTGAGGCCGCACTAGGTTAGTCCTTTAGGTTTCATCATCACACAGATTCAATTTTTAGCACATCATATCAAGTCATGCATCAACAAGATCAACAAGTCAAAAATATCATCAAGTCAAATCAAACAAATTTCCATGGCAATAACCAAAACTGATCAACTTATGTCTACTACATGATGTGTCCTTCCTAAAATCAGACATCATCAAAACAATCAACTTGTATCTTATTTAGGATGAGTCCTTCCTGAATATAGATATCAACAAAACAATTTATGTCCTATATAGGATGAATCCTTCCTATATACAGATACTGTCAAACAATCAACATGACCTTACATAGGTTACCACATCAATGACATCCGACTTAACGTCTTATACGATACGTGTTATTCTAAAACTAGTCTTTTGTCATGCCTTATATAGATAGTCATAACATCAAAACCATACTCAATGTCTTATCTGGTATGTGTCTTTCCTAAAACCAAGTCTTATCAATCAATCATCTTATCAATCAAAAAAATCAAACAAACATATCAAGTTTTGGAAAATATTTTATTGGCTTTTTGACTTTATGGATTATCTATCTTATCATTTCATTTGACTTTATGATTGGAATCTTGTTACTAGCTTTCTCGAGGATGTCCCATGAAAGATTTAGAGCAGCACTGATGTATCAGTATTCCATTTTCTTTGACTATTGTTTGTTGACTATATTTTAGCTATGAATTTTGAGTCATGTTACTATAAAGGATGTCCCATGAAGGATTTAGAGGAGTGATGACATCTCATGACCCGTCTTTTATTTGTTTGTTTTATGTGGTTTGTCTTGACAAAAAGACTAGGGCAACTGTGCCCTTAGTATGAGTTAAGACAATCGTTTTATGCGATTGTTTGTTGTTAGTAGGTGGATGACCTTGCACACCTTGATCTATGTCATATCTTGGTGTTTGTCTCCATTTTTATTAGTTAACACCCAATGATGATAAAGTCCAAAGACTTTTGTGATCCGAAAAAATATCGAAGATTACTAATACTAACAACCATGTCTTTTATTTTTCATCTTCTTTTTGCACTAACATTTCTTCTTTCTTGAATTATGACAGAGCCTCGTGATACAAAAATTTAAAGCATCTTGCATATACAGTCATGTTAGAAACATCGTGTAAAAATCATACATAAATCTTGCATTTGAAAAATACAAAACAATAAACATCAGTCATCATAGATTACATAAAAAAATCATTACATGTACATAACAAGTGTAAATATATGCATCACATTTTATCCATCATCATCAAACATATAGCATCACATGTAGATAGCATTGTATATATAAAAATTATATTGTATCTCATAATCATAAATTGCATACACAACATCCATTGATACCATAAGAAATCAATGCATACATTATCATATATAATAAGCATCACATCATAGGCTGCATAAACACATCATAAAGTAGATATAATCATCCATCACATAGGCATCTCAAATAGACATAACATGTATAAAGAAAAGACTGCATGATCATACATAGAACTGCATATCATGAGAATCGCTACCAAAATCATATATATATATGTATCGCTCAAAAAGTGTAAAATCACGATGTCATAATGTATTAATAAACATTGAATCCCACAGGCTCTATGATCAGAATACCATGTCCATCAAATAAATATCAATAAATGTCCCTATCTAGAAATCCCACTGCTACCATGACTAGAACGTGAAGGCGAATGATGGTGAGATCATGACGACCTATGTGCGGAAGGAGGCCCGTCATATTTTCCAAATCTGCAAGACCCCTCAACCCCCTCTATACTCATTATCTTGGTGTGAGTCCTACTTTGAGACCTGCTGCTACATGCCTGTGAGAAACTGGGAGCCCATCTCTCTAGAGGAACCTCTGCCTCATATAAATCTCTATAGTAGGGAGCTCTTTCCACAGATCTAACTAACTCTCAAGAAAAATCATCAGATGGTCCACTGCAAAGAGCTTTTATCTTAGTAAACTACTGCTCGGTCTCCTGTCTTTGATCAATGGCTTGGTCCTTGTCCATGTATGCTTTGTCTTGCTCTATTTGTAGGGCATCCCACTCTTCCATCAATACCCTCATCCTCTCCTCTAAAGATGCAACTTGAGCATACAGAGCCTCTGTATCCTAATCCCCAAGACCTATATCATCCTGTCATACCCTCTCCATCCCATCATCCTCCATCTCCTTCAAAATCCTATCACAAATCTCACACTCGTGATCCTCCTCCTCCTCCTCCTCTTGATAACTGGCAAGAAAATCAAGGACACTAACCCCAGCCTCCTCCCTACTTGCCTCCTCCTCTGCATGCTCCTCTAGAAGATCCTCCTATCCCACTTTCTCCTCTCCACCAATCTCTACCCCCTCAACAAGAACCTCATCCTCACCTCTACCAATATCTAGCATGGGATTATCCTCTCCCTCCCTCACCTCCTCATGGATGGGTGACAACGGTGGGCCTCATCCTCTATGACCACGTCTCCTCCTACCAACACCCCTTCGACCACCATCTTGTCTCACACCTCCACCCCTTCGACCTTTGCCTCAACCACATCTACCTCACAGTTCTATCCCTCACCTCTCTACAAGCACATCTCAATCTAGATCTATAAGTGGTACTAGCCTATGAATCGCTCACCTCTAATCATATGCCTCTATGGTGCCTGGATCTGCCACTCCACCTCTCCAAGCCCACTGTACTAGCTATAGAGCATCCATATCTACCTTTGCAGAAGCCATCAGAATCTCAACACCCCATAATGTAACCTCTTGAGAATACCACACATACTCTGCTCAGCCTCGAGGCTCATCATGAACCCCCAAAAATGTCTCAGAACCCGATTTGGAAAGTGCTTCTCAATGATGTGGACATGTGAGACTGTCCGTCCAATTAGGTACTATGTCTGCCTACAAAATGTCAGGTTCCCATCCTCATCTGGCCACTATGGGCAATCCATATATGGCCTCCATATAAACTGCGCCATGGTATCAATTGCATGTATGTAATAACTAGTTTCTCTGACATGTTGCTAGGTGTTTGCCCCTACATAACAGAAGGCATATGGTGAATCTTGTTGTACATTTGCTATCACTGGTGGGAAGAAAACGACAAAGTGTTCCCACGCCCATATCATTAGGAGCATGGTACCACAGCTCATGGATTGTGCCTCCCTATAAGCTATATCATGTAAATGAAAGTATAACATGGCTAATAGGCAAGGACCCCATGCATCAACTACCCATCTCTCGAGCATGCCTATGAGCATCTCCCCCCATCCTATGGGAAATCCATGACCTCAACAGTTAGGAAGAACTATACCTCCTATCAATCTCCATAATAGACAATATAATCTATCATATCTCTCCACTAGCACATGCCATCTAACCTCATAATGGTCAATCCCAAACTATCTAATGTCATCATGGGGATAGTATCTACAAAACCCCTATGTGTATCATACATCACCCTAGTGCCTCTAATAGGCAATCTAAGAATCCTATATACATCCTTGAAGTAACAATCGCCTCACCAATAGGCAGATGGAACGACGATGCCTCTGAGTGCCACCGCTTGCACAACGCAGTCAATAGTCCCCAGTTAGCCTAAATAGTGTGCATGAATGTCACATTATGAAGGCCTAGGTGCCACAGAAACCGTTTCTCCCTGCTTCGCAAACTGTCACGGAAGCAGAAAGTCATAGGTCTCGACTTTCTAGTATAGATAGGATCCAATACAACTTGCAATGGCATTATGCATGCCTCATGTTAGAATGAACAATCTATCCTACTCAAACACTGAAAGTTCCATGTCATTCAAATGCATCATTTATTTGCAAATGTGTTACAAAATATCATATACATCATTTAAAATTGCAAATGCATCACAAATTGTCATTTGTGTTGATGCATTCTACATTGCAAATGTGTATCTCTATAGTCACACATAATCAACAACTATTAAAATGCAAATGCATTGAAATTTTTTCAATTACGTTACACAATGCTATATGCATCTATGTAAAAATGAAATGCAGAGCTAATTAACAAATTTGTCAATGTAAAATATAGATGTGTATAAACTTTAAAACCCTATGCTAAGAAAACACGTGAATTATCAATTGTGTCATTGTGAATACATATGGGTTGATTGAGAAAACAAATGCTGGTTTTTTAATAAAATGATGCATAACAAAAAGGGAAATAAATGCATAAAAACGTGTGCAAAGAAAAATTTCAAAAGTCGGTATTTGAGTAGTCACCAGGGGGTCTACGTCTACAAGCCACCTGAACGTCCAGATGCAATATGTGTGATGGTGTGAGTGTGGAACTGGATTCATTATCGCTAGGAGTCCAAGTAAAATCTCAATTTTCTAAACTTGTAGGGTGAAAATGAATTGGATTTTCCCCCCTTTTCTATTTATACCTAGGGTTTTGGGTGGCATTTCTTCTACCCTTGTCTATTGTCCACATAAATTTCCAACTTTAATTGACTTGTACATGTCCCTAACACCTCCAATTTCATTTATATCAACTCTAGTGCTTTTTTGGCTATCAAATTGACTAATTGGGATTATTTCCATTTTTTTTGAAATTTTTCAAAAATTGGTCAATTTTCCCGAGGGGGCATACCTTCACTTATTCTACACTGGGGCATGACTGGGGCATTTTTTTGATCAATTTTCTTTGACACAACTCCGAAATGACAACCTATCAAAGAGGGGAAAAATGTAGACAATAAAATTTGGTCTAAGCCTACAACTTCAATTTCTTCATAATTCATATTTTCATGGTTATGATTAAATAATGTTAATTATTTAATTATTCTCTAAAGTCCTTCATTTCTCTATTAATTAAATAAACCTAATTATTTAATTAATCTACCTTAACATTAATTCATCTATTAATTAAATAATATTAATTATTTAATTAATTCATATTTTCTTTATTCTATCCTGATTAATTAAATAAACACTTTTTATTTAATTACGTCACTAATTAACATTACCATCCTTAAATTAAATAAATTCTTATTTAATTTATCTTTACCATATTTTCAACTATAATTAAATAAATACTTTAATTATTTAATTATTCATTTAACCTTTTCTTTATTCAATTAAATAAATCTTATTTATTTAATTAATCCTTAAAATGTCAAATCTTGAATTAAATAATAATTTAATTCATAAAAGTCTATTTTTCACATATTCTTCTATATTTAGATAAATGTTTAAGTTATCTAAGTATTTATTCCCACTTGACTTGAGATCTATTTAAATTAGTTAGTTATCTCTTGATTTAATGTCTAAGTGTCTTTCACGATTAAACTCTGTATCATAACTAGTCAATTATCTAGTTCTAACTCATATGCATGTACATACATATTAATTAAATATTTTTATTTAATTAATTAAATTTTGTGTGTGTTCGAACAAAACATTTCTTTTGATCCATCTTTATCTTTGTCATGCAAACATTATTCTTCTATTTTCAAATACCAAACTTGAAGATTAAATCATTATTTAATATTTATCTCTATTCTTAGTTTTTATCACTCATGTTAGTAATAATAGTTATCATAATACACGTCTAATACTTTGATCTCAATCGTCTGTTTATATTTTAATCCTAGCCTATCATTTGAATGATCAATTTTCTATAAATTGATCTGTCTTTCATCATTTTAATCCTCTCAAAATCTTATGACATTTGGAAGCATATTTATTATTTGAATCTTTAATGTTTTGCTAAATCACTATCACAAGCTATACTTGCACTGAGAAATCTGAGGGAAATTACACTAAAATGGAAAAATGGAGAAGGGAAATTGAGCTAATACATGGAGCTACGTAGATATTGGGTGATATTGTTTAGTTTATTTATGTTTTAGCTTTCCTTTGTTCTTTGTATTTTAGCTTAGATTGTAGTAGAGATTGATTGCATTGTTGTGTGCTTTTAACCTTTGTTGTTTTCATGATGTTACACTTTATATTAGGTTTTTTCTCATACTAGCCTTCATAAAGAGTCATTATATCACTTGCACTGGTGGGACTCTGATTGAGATTGTATACTATTGTAGCAATTGCATCACCCCAAAAATAATTGCTTAGTCCCCTCATCTGTAGCATACTCCTTACCATTTCTACCACTCTATTGTTTCTCCTTCCAAGTACTCAATTTTATTAAGGTGTGTAGGCAGTATTGAGTTGTATTTTGATGTCATACATATCACAATAATTTTGAAAATATCATGAACAAAATTCTCCACCTCGATCAATCCTTAACAATTTGATACTATATACGGGCGAATTTCCACCCCTTGTGTAAATTCCCCTTTTGCATACACGCGCCTTAGAAAATCAAACCTGAAGGAAAAATTCCACATCACCCATCATAAATGCATCCACTTGAAAAGTTTTTTGTGTGTTAGTGGAGGAATTTTTACCAGGGGTGTGAGCGCGACATGCAAACATATGTGCAACACGTTGTTGTCCCTTATAGATTCTTGCCCCAAGTCCACTGGGACGTTACACTCCTCATTGGGGATGGCTTGTAACACCTCTGTGTAGCCAACTGATCCAAAAATAGTTCATTTTGGCCTTCAAAGACATTCATTTCACACTCACTTCATCTCTTTCACATTCAATCAACCTCTATCAATTTCACTCCATTTTCTTGACACTTATGGGATCTCTTGAGCATACTCTTGAAGCATTCTACTAGCATTTTGATAACTCCATTGAGAATTACAATAGTTGGTTACTCCGTCAACTTCATTCTTGCACGTGCTACTCTAACATAGAAGGTGCGAGCTTGGAGTCTTGTGAGACCTCCCTTGTCACCATTACATCTGTGGTGACTTTGTCAAGTTTGTTACTTTGCATTATTCCCTCATTGGCCTTGAGTGCCTTTGGGTGGAGGTGGTATAGCATCACTTTACTTTCACATTGTGATTTGATAGAGTAGCTTTTATCTTTTGTAGTGTTCATTGTATTCATTTCTATTTCCTTTATCATACATTCTACTCTATTGCTTTTCTAGTTATTCGCGGAGGTGGAAACACCAAAGCGGGGGTTTGACTGAGGCAAACCCTACACAACCCCAACAATTTTCCTTTCTTGTTTTTTGTGTAGGTGAACATGTACGTGGAGCTCACTGGTTAATTGGTCCTTCAGTGAGTTGATATCCATCACCCTTATTCTTATTTACTTTATCATTTTCATACATACTTTTCATACTTTATCATTTTGTTTATTTCATTAAAGTTATTTAGCTAGGTTATTAAGTAGGTTTTTGGTATTTCTTATTATACTTTACATTTTTTGGCCATACGGATGCTAGCACACCAGGGAGACGCTAGCGTGTCATATCATCCCAAACCCACGCTTGCATCCTTGGACAGAGTGTTATCTAAGGTGTAGTTTGGACTTCAAAAACTAGCTCGTCTAGACCCAATTAGATTTTTGGGTCTATAGAGTGATAGAAGCACTTGAGAGTTCTCTTAATTCTTGATCCTTATCCTAAAACGCCCATTAGAGTAACATAAGTTATGGAATCCCCCCACTCTTAGCTCTCCATGACCTAGAGTCTTGACGTGGTTGGTCCCCCTCTCTTACATTTTTGGTGAACTCGATGTGAACACCATTTGTCTATTTTCCTATCTTGAGACTTTTCCCTACACCTAGTGATGGTTGTAAGCCTAAGTGTTGTGAAGGTTTATGAGCATCACAACTGATTCCATTAATTTTG
Organism: Sequoia sempervirens; assembly: GCA_007258455.2. Taxonomy (NCBI): domain Eukaryota; kingdom Viridiplantae; phylum Streptophyta; class Pinopsida; order Cupressales; family Cupressaceae; genus Sequoia; species Sequoia sempervirens. The sequence continues at coordinate 29,003,264 of VDFB02018296.1, read as the reverse complement.
GGTACATTGTTAGGAGAAGTGTGTGACACCTACCGATTGAAAATACGATGGTCACTTCTAGTTTCACCTCTAGTTTTTCCACTGATTTAGCTACTAGCTATACCAATGGTTTTCTTATACTTTATGCTGACTAAATGGGTTTTAGGGAAGAGACCACTCATGTTCCTACCCCACCAACATCCCCTATGGCTTCATCTGTAGGTGAGGATTATGTTGTGCATATTCCTATGAAAAACCTTTTGACATTAGATAATAGATTGCTAGACCTTGTGAATCATTTAGAAAAAGCACCAACCATGGCTACTAGGCTTACTAGCAAGGTGATACATTTTTTAGGTAAGGATTAGATAGTCATAGAATTTCTACATGACCTTGCCAATCTAACTAAAGCTTATATCCCTTCATATAGGCCTAGATTAGGTACCACCCAAGGGGAGGTGCTTGATGCCTATGAAAAACAAATAGTTGTTTCATTGCCAACCACATTTGTATGTATGGCTGAAATAGGGACCTCGAGCAGTGTCTCTTCTACTTCTCAAAATCCTAACACTCTTATGGTGAGTAGAATACCCATTGGGTTCAGTTTCACCCCTCCTACTGCCTCTGGAAGTGCGGGCTTCGATGGAATGAGTGGCGGTGGCTTTGGTAGTGGAGGTGGTACTGGTGGAGGTGGCTTTGGTGGAGGTCATGATGTTGGTTTTGGTAGTGGAGGTGCCTTGGGTGGAGGCCCTACTAGTGATGGTGGCTCTAGTAGTGGTCACAGTGGTGGCTCTAGAGGTGGTTGTGGAGGAGGTTCTGGTGGTGTTGGTTGTGGAGGTTCCATTGGGCCTTTGTCATCCTCTAACATTGTTTTGAATGCCCTTCTATAGAACATGGGTCAGATGCATAACCAGTTGGTGAACCTATCCTAGGCCTCTTCCCAGCGTATTCTTCATTCTTTCTTCTGACATAGCCCATTGTCAGTAGTGATTATGAGTACTCATTTCCTTCAAGGAATGGAGATACCCAAGTTTGAGAAATATGGTGGCAAAGGGGATCCACAAACAAATGTGTCAACCTTTAATACCCTATGTACTAATTTCTTCCATCAAGACATTTTGATGGAAAAATTATTTCCTCAATCTCTCAAGGATACATCACTCGAGTTGTACTGTTCCTTTCCCAACAATTCTATATTTTCATTTGATGAACTTGTAAACCAATTTCTCTGACAGTTCCAAGCTAACATCACTTTGAAGATGACTTTCTTAGATCTCATCCAATGTAAGCAAGGGGATAATGAGAAGATAACTGATTTCATAGAATGATATCAAGTTCTCTTTTCACAAATCTTGTACTCGCTGCCCAATTTTGATGTGTTGAAGGTGCTTATAAGTAACCTACAAAGAGCTTGGCAAGAAAAATTTCCCTTAATGAAATACCATTCCTTTGTGCATCTATGTGTTGGGTTGTAAGAATATCAACAAATGGTAGTTCAGTTCATGGGATCTTCCTCATGCTCCTATTCAGAAGGAAATTCTATTGTATCCATCTCAAGAAAAGGAAAAGCTATTGCGAATGTAGTCACCGAGAAAAACAATAATGGCCTTAGATGTAACAAGAGGTTTATAAAGAGTGAAATCTTATTCTTCCATCTTGCAAAATTTATTGAAGGAAAAGATCATAACTTTGGAGAACTCAACCTCTCAAGGAACCTTATCCTAATTGGTATGATGTGACTTCTTTTTGTTAGTATCATCGGGTTAGCTATCATGATATTGAACATTTTATGCACCTAAGTCTCAAGATATAGGTGTAGAGATGAAAAATTGGCATCATAAATTTAATTAACTCATATTCATCCATTCATTAAATAAATCAATTTTATTTGATTAATCTCTAAAGTCCTCCATTTAAATTATATAAATTCATCTTTAACACTAACATCATCCCATTTAGCTAAATAAATCAAAATATTTATTTAACTAAGTCTAAATCATTTTCCATCTCCTTTTGAATTATTTTAATCCATAAATCTAAATCAAATGGGTCAAATCACCTAACCTCCTCTTATTTAATCAAATCATTATTAATTCTAATCTTAATCCATGTCACATCCTCTAGCTTTTCCCACTTGCAAAAATAAATCAATTTACTTAATTTATTAAATCTTCATTTTCTCTCAACAAGGCATAAAAGTGGATTATTCCTCCATTTCAAATCTCCCTCCAAATGAGATGTGTCCTTCCAACAATCCACTATGGAATAGGTATACATTGTGCTTCTTTTATGCTTTTAATTAGTTTGTTTTGTTATTTTGTTTATGAGGCATAATATATTATTTCATAGGAGCATTAGTATGTTTGCATAGTTTGAACTAACCCATGCTAATGAGTGTTAGAGTTTAGGTTGTTTGTAGATTTATGGTGCTCACATATGGTGCTAGAAGGAGGGTAGAAGCATATCTTGTTGAATCTGACATTTGAAATCAACTTATTATTTTTTTATTAGCTACACTGTTTGATTAAGTTCTTAATTTTTTTGTGGGTGGTATTATTGGTTGGGTACATTGTTTGGTTCTTTTCTTATTTTGTGTGGTTGGCGATGATTGGGGTAAAGCGTTCAATTGATTGAATATATAATCTTGATAAAATTTAACCATTGCCATTTGTTCAAGTAATATTTAGATAATTGTAGAGGTTTATAGATCAATATGTCTAAATATATTTGCAGTAGCATAGTGTACTCAACAAGAATTCTACCGCAATCCATTTGCTTTAGCATAGCATAAGTTCATTTTCCTAGTACTGCTTGTATTTGCAAACATGCATAATGCCAAACAACTCTTTGAAATCCATGTTATTGTTATGATATTATGAATTGAAAGAATGATTGGACTACAAGCCAATGCTGACTTGTTTCAAATATTTCATTTAATACATGACATGACTTTCAACAAAAGAAAAGAATTACAAGGTTGCAAAATTTAGTTGTACGCCTACTAAAGGTATTTGATTGAAAATTTCTAAATCCTTTCAACAAATCCATTTTTTGCATATCCAGAAAGTATTATAGGTGATCATTTTTTTGTGAGGTATTTTATCTAACAATCCACATGCCTTGTCTTTTGTTGGTAGTTCGTACTCTTTCAAAAGAGCTACATTTCTTTTAGTATAGAAAGGATTATTGGTCAAATATTGGTAGTCGTTGGCTTCAAACCTACTAACTGCATTAGTTTGAATGTTTTTTTATAGCTTCAAGCATTGTGGTCCATCTATCAATTGCATTTTCTTGAAAGAAAATTTTCTAACTCCCTTTCAATAGATCCATTATTTTTGCGCATATCAAGAAAATCCTTGCATTACTTGAGAGCGCATTTCTCAAGGGAATTTTTTCAAACAATTTCCATGCCCTCTTGATGCTTGAGGTCCTGGGAAAAAGTTGTCTTTATCTATTTTTACACCTACCAATTGCATTGACTTGAAATTATAACATTGAGTTCACTGGAAAACTTAACTATGGTGGTCAATAAATAATTGCTTTCCTTCAACCTTAAAGAGAATCTTGAATCTAATGTGTCCTTCTTAGGCATCCTGTCAAAAGGTCCACCTATCCTCTCTATGTTAGTGGGTAAATATTTTGCTAGCTAGGCTTACACCTGCGCAATTGCATTTACTAGAAAGTCTTTAAAAGTGTTAAAGGTTGTGAAGGATTGGGCGTAACTCTACACCTGCCAATTGCATCAATTTGAAAGTTGTTTTTAATTGATTGGGCACTAATTTAGAGCTGCCAATTGCATGGGTTTGAAAGCTTTCTTTTATGTCAAAAATGCATTAGCTTAAAAGTTTCTTCCTTGGAATTTATGGTTGTTGGCTTTATGCCTGCCAATTGCATTTTCTTCAAAGTTTTTTTTTTAAAAAACAAAAAAAACTATTCATTCGTTGTTTTCTTTATGCCTTTATAGCATTGCAAGAAAGTTTATGAATCATTTGAAACATATATGCATTCTCTTTCAAGCAGCTAACAAAGATCTCCCTTTCATTATGCGTTGAGGGGTGTCCATACCAATCGCCCATACCTTTTTCAAAGGAATTTGGCCTTATTATGCCAATTACTTAGTCCGCGTGCATTGTCTATGTGCCCAATCTTAGTTGTCACAAAGAGTAATAGTTTGCACCTTAAATGAGGAGTGATAGTGTGGTCTTTAAATGTTTTCTGAATACAAATTAGAAATGATAATGAACAACTTACTCTCGAGTCACCAATCGTATAGTTTATTTGACTATCTTGAATTTTATTTTATTGAATGGTTTTTCTTTTGTATTGTGTTTTTCACAACATGTGATTGATTCTAAAGTGATGTGCATTATCCTTCTAAATATTAAATTGCTATTTGTTGTTGTATGGAAAAGTACCTAGATGGTAAAGTGATTTCTTTATTGGTTGCTTCTCTACAGTGAAGAATGAAAGGAAGTGTATAATATTTTTGAAGCATTATGTGCATACTTCCTTGTGCAAATGACCATTCATAGGCTTCAAAAAAATTTTGAACTGTAAATGATTGTAGAATATGCATAAAGTGAAATTGTTAAAGAGGCATTCTAAATTAAATGCAAACATGAAACAATTAAACAAATGTGACAGGAAGATGTTAAAAAAAACTAGCGTGTAAAATGGGAGAACATTAAATATTTGATACAAATGCTTTGGTGTTACACTTGATCATAATTGCAGCCTTTTTTTCATTCATATGACTATGTGAGGTGACACTCTTTCATAGAGTTAAAAATGGTTATCATTCTATCCTTGTTATAAATAGTTTTGTAATCTGATGGTATAAAGTTATAATATATGAATGCTTTTTTCAATTATTTTGCAATATGAATATCAAGTGTCAAAATTTTCTTCTCTTCTGACATTGAAATAAGTCTTATTTTTGATAGGGGAAGGTTTCCATAAAGGTTAGGTTGATATTGGAATTAACCACTGGAATCGAGTGAAAGCAAGTAAGATTGGAGTTGAAGAAAATCAGGCATTGAAACTTGAAGTTGACAAAGCATTTTTAAATGCTTTAAAGAGCTTCCATTCTATGCTTTAGTTTTTTGTTTTAGATCAACTCACATCTTTTTGGGCTCTAAAAATAACGTTTCAATTTTTTCTATAAAAAACTTAAAAAGAACCTTAGGACAAACTCACTAGATTTGGTTTGAGGATTAACAATTGAACAAGGAAAATTCCATATTTCATTTTGGTGCAGTAAAAATAATCAAATCATTGCTTTGTGGACTTAAAATGAACAAGTTCTTCTTTGTTTTGTAATTACTTACCCAAAGTAATATGATTAAAAGGATGCATGTTCTTCTCTCGTGCCTCACGACAATCTTGAGAATCCAAAGGCCTTTTGGTGACATTAAGTTGCGTAAGTAATTACCCACATACTTTAATTTGGACTTTAAAATTAAACAAATCTTGCTAGTGTAAGTGGAGCATATTGCGTACATTCTCTCTCTTTGGTTTGCAACAAAGATTGATCGAGTTACAATATGTTTGCTTGTTTTTGTTTATCTTAGAGGGCATGCCTTGTGGGAAAAAGTACTCACCCAAGGGAACGACCCAACTGGGAACATGCTAAAGCCAAGCGACTTCCACCCAGGATATAAGTGTGGGTATTAGAACAAAGGAAATTATCACAAGGATTATTCCAACGAGAAGGGAAACAATGGTCTCTCGCCGCATGGATGGTCCCCCACAAACATAATGCCCACATTAAAACCCTTGTGTAGAAAGGCCAAAATTCTTATCTATTTGTTGGTGCAAGAACGGTCATTCTGAAGTCACCCCACACTTTTACAACTTTTAGTAGAGATGGAAAGTATGCCATGGGAGATTCATGGATACTGATACTTGGCTGACTTGAGAAGCAAGTGCATTGTAAGGAGGATCCTGTGTGGTCAAGCATCTAACCATCCATTGAAAGTAGGCGTAGCTAGACTTGTCCAAGTGGGGACTCAACAAATATTGTCTCAAATATCCATAGGGTTGTACATGTTCTTGAAATTAAAACACTTTGCTTGATCGAAAACATTAGAAGAACAAACATTTAACATGAGCATCAAATCTCAAACCCTTTAGGAGAAGCAAATATCCTTGAAAAAATTCGCATGCCCTTGCTTGCCCTTAGGATTCATATCCTTACAGGTTTCTAGGCATTTGAGTTTCATCTCAATTTGCTCCTACTAAAGTAAAAATTAGGTAACTCTTTTTTTATTTCCTCAATTTCCACATGATATACTTTGTGGGATGAGAAGAAATTAAAACATTAGACATCTAGTTTCAAAACCTAATCAAGAAGTGTTTTTGGTAAAAAGAAGTCATTAAGCAAAGACTAAAGACAATTGAATCCCACACATGTGTCTCAAATTATTTCTAGCAAGATCAAAATCCGAAAAAACCAAATTTAAAAGCTCTTAGTCCAAAAGATCATCAAAAGAATCTCTCAACACTATACAAATTCAGACAAAGATTTCCTTTTAACTTTACAGAAGAGCTTCAACAAACAATCCTAATTTGTATGAGTTCTTTAATCGATAAAATCCAAATCTTTTTCAGAAATTTGAACACATTGTCTAGAGTAAAGCATGTTCTTCAAAATTAAGGTGTTGTAAGAAAGTGTCTTTTTAGGTACATATAGGATCAAAATCAAACCTTCATCCATCTTTCAAACATCAAACCAAAATCGTCTCACCATCAACTCTTGAAAATATTTGGAAAAATCATTTGAAACAAATCCAACTCATCTTGTTTGATTATATGTGTGTAGATACATCCTTCTCCACATATTTAATCAAATTATTAGACCTGGTGGACAAGTCTGTCCCTTGATAACATCTAACATCTTGGGGTTTAGGAGTTCATTATCCAAAATCAAAATCTAATAAAAAATCATCTTGTTTGGTTAGGTGTGTTTAGATGAATACTTCTTCTCACACTTAGCCAAATTAGCATCTTGAGGAAAAATTTACTCTAGGAAAATATCTAACCTCTTAGATTTTATGAGTTCACTATCAAAATCTAAAATCAAATCAAATCAAATCCCAAATCAAAATCAAACATCAAATCCAAGTCCTAAAGGTTAACATCTCCTGCAAGATTTCTCAAGAGTCCTAATCATCCATATCATCCACCTTTCATGCATTTCACCATCATACCTTTGATCCTTAAATCATCCTAAATTTTCTCTTTTGTACCTAAAGTTAGATCAATCCAAAGAATTAGAGATTCATCTCACACATTCTTGAAAATTGATCCCTATTTTATGGTGCAAACTAGATCACAACACAAGGACATAAAGACCAAAAAAGAAACATCTACTTCAAGTGACTTGAGTCAAGATGCTCTCGAAATGAATCCCATTGGGTCTGGCAGTCTCATGATTAACCTTCCTCCATTTTTCCAAGACCATCAAGAGGAAGGTGTCCAAGTAGAGGATATCACTAACAATTTCTTTGGAATGACACAAAATGAAATCACTGAGATGTTCTAAAATCTAGAGTATCATAGAATCATTAACATCATGATGAGACTCAATCCCTCACTATACATGCCTGAATTAGCAAAACAAGGGGCTAAACTCCCTTTTGATTTTGATGTGAGTACCATTGTGGAAAAACCTTTTGGGCTCATGCCTCTGGCTTCATCCATGCCCCTAATCTCATCTACACCTCCATTCCAAAGCATCTCTCAATCTACCCCCAAAATTACATCATCCATTGCTCCAACTCAACCCATCATTAACAAAGGGAGCACATTTCTTAATGCATTACAAACACACCCCCTTGTGAATAATCAAGAGTTGGACACAAACACCATCTTGGGGCAATCAATCCTACAAAATCCATCACATGCATATGTCCCCCTAACCTTCCATGATCCTAATGACCCATCATCATCATACTATGTAACACCTCAAACTTCTTTCCCCATAACCTCGTAAGGGGAAGGAGACTTATTTGAACCAGGGGGAATATTTGACACTACATCTTCATCATTCCCCCAAGGGAGTATGTCACTCACATTTCCACCACTTCCACCCTTTCCACTAATATTCACATCACCACTTGGTTTAGGGCTTCCCCCTTTACCAAATATCAATCAACAAAATCAAATCAACCCTCTAATCATTAATCAAAATATCTTATCATTGACATTGCAATAGCAGGTGACAACCATCCCAATAATGCAAGCCACCACCATCACATCATCAACCATCCCCCAAGTATCTCAAAACATGGTCTCTTAAGGACCAAGCATATCAATCACACCATCCACCACCACAATCCAAATCATTAATACAATGATACCCCTCACCACAACAACAAACAATATACCAAATTGACCAACACCAAACACAAATGTATCAATCCAATATAGCATAACATTACAAGTTACTCAAAAACCTGCCTATCAAAAGGAACTTCAACAAATCCAAAACTGACAAGTTGCACAACTAGCCACTCAACAAGCATAAACACAATTAGCTACACAATAAGCCACTCAAGTAGTGCAAGCCACTCAAGTAGCGCAAGCCGCCCAAGCAGTGCAAGCTGCCCAAGCAGTGCAAGCCACTCAAGCAACACAAGTAGCACAAGCCACTCTAGCCACACAACAAGCACATCAAGCACAACAAGCACAAAAGGCTGCTCAAGCCCAAGCCTTGTTACAAAAACAAGCTGCCCAACAAGCATAAGCCCAAGCACAGGCACAAGTGCAAGCTCGAGCCTAATACCAAGGTCAATAGGTGCAGGCACAAGCATAAGCACAACACCTCACACAACAACAAGTAGCTCAGCAACAAGCATACCAAAAAGAACTGAAACAATACTAAGAGCAGCAAGAAACAACCCAACTAGTAGCCCAACAACAAGCATTGTTGGTGCAATGACAACAACAAGCACTATTAGAGCAACAACAGGATCAACAACAAGTACAAGCATACTTGGCATAGTAGAATGTGCAAACACCATCCATTAACACACTAACCAATCCACCCATCCCTCCAACAAGTTAACCATGACAAAAAACCTTCATCCCACCCCCTAATCCGGAAAATGATGTAGCAGCACAGATCAAGTTACTCTCACAACAAGTACTTGATCTTTAATCAGGGAGAACCATAAAGACACCCAAAAACTTGTGTCCCTATTCATTTGATAGGAGCCTTGTAATGAAATTGTTCCCAAAGGGATTTGAGATCCCCAAATTCGATAAATACCGTTGGACAAGAAATCCTAAAGATCACATCAGGGAATTCCAAGTTCATTGCATGGAAGTCACATATGATGATACCTATATGATGTGGCTATTTCCTAGAAGTTTGTCTCACCATGCCATGGAATGGTTCTCTCAGCTTCCTCCTAGCATCAAGAAGTTCCAAGAGATAGTGGATGCATTCTTAAAAAGATACACATTTAATATTGGCATGGATGTCAATCTCGAGGAATCATTAGCTCTAAAACAAGGAAAGAATGAATCATTTTCTTCCTTCCTACAATGATGGCGATCCAAGGTCAATTGGAGAAAATGGGCCATGCCAGAAGAACAACAAGTGTGCACCATCATCTCCAACCTTGATGAAGCCTTAAAATTCCATCTCAACATGGAAGGGATCACCACATACGATCAATTGATCCCTAAGGTGCTTAACATTGAACAAGCCCTTGTTTCACAAGGAGGGACACCCACATATCTAGAACAAAATTTTTTTTCCCATCCAATAGCTATAACAAGAAACATCACACATGGGAAAGGAAAAAAAGTGTCACAAACAATGGTGTGGTTGATCGTAAGGTCGTGATCAGTGCTATGGGGAAAAACAACCAAACCTACCAACAATCACAAAAAAATGATCAGAACAACACCCAAACCAATGCAGTATCATAACACCAACCAACCAATAAGTAGGTTAATAACCTACGTAATCAAGGTGGACCACCCACGCAAAACAAAAATCCCACCAACTAGAAGTACATGGCCCTTGGAGAACCACTCGAGGTCATCATGAAGAAATTGATAAACAAAAACCTCATCAAGGCTCCCACCTATGAGAATTACCAGGAACCAGAAGTGAAACTACCCTGGTACAATGAAAACTAGCTCTGTGACTTTCACAAAATCAAAGGGAACACCACTAATAGTTGCATGAGATTAAAAAACCTATTTCAAGACCTTATTGATCAAAAAATCATAAATGTGGAGCAACCAATAGGAAATCAAGACCTAAAATTATACACAAATCCGATGCCTGATTACAACAAGGGAAACAATAATAAAGGAAAAGGAAAATACAAGGACATGAACCATGTGTATGAGCATGTTGTGGAAATAATTGAGGAGTATGTCCCTGTCATTAACATTAAGGGACCCAATGCGTACTGTGGAGTCACCACATGTGGCGGCAAGGTCACCATCGATGGACCCTCACAACCACCTAGGGTATTCACTTCAAATCCAAGACCCATCCCACTTGGCTATAATGTCCCTGACTAGCTAAAGAGAACCCCTGCTCAAATCTCCATCATGGAGTTGTTGAAGATATCACCTACCCATAGAAAAATCCTAGAAGAAGCATTAGCCTCATCCACTGTCTCCTTGGATCTAGATGCATACCAATTCCAAGCTATGGTCAGAAATATTACCACTCCAAGCCTTCTCACATTCTCTTACCATGACTTCCCTGACCATCTCATAATCGTGCTCTCCATCTTGAAGTCCCGGTTCACAAAAATAAAGTCAAGAGAGTATTGGTGGATGGGGGTGTAAGCCTTAACATATGTTCTCTAAAATTGATAAATAATTTTGGATTCTCAGAGGATTCCATTGAAAAAGGTAAAGGCATCACCATCAGAGCTTACAATGATCAGGAAAGAGTGTCTCTAGGCACTATCTAGATTCCTGTTCAAGTAGGACCTGCATTATGGACACCACATGCCAGGTCCTGTACCTTGATTTGCCTTATAACATTCTCCTAGGGCATCCGTGGATCCATGGGATGCAAGCAATGGCATCGAACTTTCAAAAATGCATCAAATTCCCATATGAAATTCAATAGGTTACCATCGATGATGATTATGAACCCTTTTCCTATTGCAAAACCATGGAGGCCAAATATTACAAGACTCCCCAAGTTCCAACAAATGATGAAGGCCCCACCACTCCATATGTAGACCTAGCTACATTAGCTTCCACTTCTGAGACATAGACACCCTCCATCCCTGATACATCTAAAATCAAAGTCATTATCCAAGATGATGGATGTGGAAATTATAAAATGAAGAAAAGCACCTTTGTGGTAGGAGAGTTACCACAATCTCCTAGATCTCATCGACAACTTCAACCAATAGGAACATCATCCAAAACCTTCACAACAGGATCATCTAGCTTCAGAAGTTGGGGGGACTTAGGTCAAGAAGTGATAGAAGAGGACCCATCACATCTCTTATACAAAGACAATAGATAGCCAATCAACCTACCTATGGATGATAGTAGCAAAGGCTTATAAATGATGCTTGCCATGGGTTATGACAGGAACAAAAAGCTTAGGAAAAATGACAACGATATTTTAATACCTCTCATTCTTGAGATGCATATTATAAATCTTGGCCTTGGATGTACCCCTTTGAGGGTACCTATACTTGGTAGAGGTGCCTCAGTTAGGAATGGAAAAAATCTTCCTCGATAATCAACAACCACTTGTCAAACACCCATATCCATAGATTAGGTCATAAATGTAGCTAGTGAGGAAGACCCCATAACCGATTTACCCATGATTTTTGAAGATACATCCCTACTCATGATTAGTACTATATCATTTGATTCAACCAGTCAAACCCACAAAATTAATCTAGTCTACCCCCAACTCATCGATTACAACCAGTGAGGACTGCCAATTCTTGAAAACTTAAAAAATAATGAGGCACTCTTAGAATTCATGGGATTGCAGGGAATGATACCATGCAGAGATAACAAGGCTAGGTTTGATATCATACTAGACACCCAAGCTTACTATGAGGAGATGATTGAATTCTTCAGTCACAAAAGTGAAAACTTGAGAATAATCTCAAAATCTTTGAGCGAAAACCACACTGTGGCACTCTCTGACCAGAAAAAAGTAAAAAGAAAGGACACATCCAGTGGTGAAAACCTCTCTAAGGTGCCCGAGGATGGGGATTCAATCTTCCTCTTAGAGCTCTCCATCAAGAAAAATTAGCAGTTCTCACTGAAAAATGTAACCCAGCCAATTTGGGAACAAAGGAGACACCGCACATCACATTTTATGTAGAGTCATTACTATTAGAAGAACAAGAGCTCCTAGCAGCCTTCTTAAAGGATAGAAAGGTCAACTTTGCATGGAGCTATGCAGACATGCCTAGGCTTGATTCCAAAGATTGTGGTCCATCATCTAGCAGTATACTTCGAAGCAAAGCCCGTTAGACAAAAACTCAAGAAAATGTATCCTCATATTGCTTTGTTAGTCAAGATGGAATTGAAGAAACTACTTGACGCAGGATTCATACGACCAATAGACTATCGAAAATGGGTGTAAAATCTAGTTTCTATTTCAAAACCTGATGGAGGCATCTAAATCTGCATGGATTTTTGAGACCTCAACAAAGCATGTTTGAAAGATGATTCCCCATTGCCTAACATTGGTCACATGATAGTGGACATGATGGTAGGACATGAAATGCTTTCTCTGATGGACAGTTTCTTTTGTTACAACCAAAAAATGATTTCCAAATAGGACCAACACAAAATGAGCTTCACTTGTCCATGGGGGACCTACTACTGGAACATGATGCAATTCAGCCTAAAGAATGCTAGGGCCACCTACCAAAGAAGCATGACGTTAATATTTCATGATATGATACATAAAACTATCGAAGACTACTTTGATGAAATACTATCAAAATTCAAAAAGAGGAGAGATCACATAGCAACCTCGAGTGCTATTTTTGATAGGCTGGAGGAATACAAGGTCTGCTTAAATCCAAAGAAGTGTGTCTTTGGCATACAATCAGGAAAACTATTGGGATGCATAGTTTCAATGAGGGGTATTGAAATAGATCCTACCAAGGTAAAAGAAATCCTTGAGATGGAGGAACCCAAAACATTGAAATAGTTGAGAGGCCTCCAAGGTAGGCTTCAATCCATCCACAAATTCATAGCACAACTAGCAGACAAGAAAAACCCATATTCTAACCTACTTCAAAGGGAGTAGCATAAAAGTGCAATGACAAGTGTGAAGAATCCTTCAAAAAAATCAAAGAATATCTGCTCACACCTCCAGTCCTCATGCCATCGATCTAAAGAAAGCCACTAATCCTCTATGTGTTAGCAACAACAATAGCCCTCGATGCTCTTCTAGCTCAGCACGATGAAAATGAGATAAAGAGAGCCATCTATTATATTAGCCACACAATGGTCGGGCATGAGTTAAACTAATCATTCATTGAAAAATCCTGTCTAGCAGTAGTGTTTGCTTCACAAAAATTCAGACACTACATGTTGGCACACAAAATCAAACTCATCGCCAAAATCGATCCCCTCAAGTACTTATTATCAAACGCAATGCTCATAAGAAGGATGGCCAAGTGGGTCATGATTATATCTGAATACGACATCAAGTACGTGGAATGAAAAGCAATCAATGTCCAAGTGATCACAAATTAGCTTGCAAAAGCACCCATGTATTCAGAGAATCAACTTATATCAGAGTTTCTAGATGAATCCATCTTCAATATCAACATAGCCGACCACTGGAAACTCTACTTTGATGGTTCCTATACACAACATGGATTAGGAGTTGGTGTCTTCTTCATAACCCCACAAGGGGACTGTGTACCTAGATCCTACAAATTGGCATTCCCCTGCACTAATAACATTGCAGAATGTGAGGCTTTAACCATAGGTTTTAGAATAATAGTGCAGTGGCACATCATGGCCCTTAGAGTATCTGGAGACTCCTAGCTAATAATAAATCAAGTAAATGATGAGTACCAAACAAAGGATGATAAGCTGACTCCATACAAAAAGTTGGTAGAGAGCCTCAAAGAATCATTCATTGATATCACATTTGAGCAGATCTCCAGAGCAAACAATAGAGCAACAGACACCATGGCAATGATTGGATCCCTACTGGACATCCCTTGCAACATCCTGAGACATGAATTCTTGATAGACTAGCTTCTCATGCCTGCATTTGAGGTACTAGAGTTAAAATTTGTGTGTGAAATTGTTGGTTCCGATTATCCCTGGTACCATGACATTTATAACTACTTGTGAATAGGGGTACTACCTGTTCACTTACCCTCAAGCCTAAAAAGAACTTTTGTCAAGAAAGCATCTTGGTTCATCATCGTAGGAAATATTTTTTTACCATAGGAGTATAAAATGAACCCTACTACACTGTTCAAATGTTAAGGAGGCATTGATCACCTTAACTAAGGTGCATAATTGTATTTTTGGTTCACACTCAAAAGGAATGACCTTGGCCAAGAAGCTATTGATGATGGGATATTATTGGCCTACAATGGAAAGAGAAGCAGATGACAATGTCAAAAGGTGCCTATAATGTCAGCAACATGGGGACCTTAACCATGCTCTAGCTCAAGACCTTCATCTTATTGTCACGGGTGATCCCACAAAGCTAGTTTATAATTTCTCAGAGATTCTGATTTTTGTTGAAATCACATATTTTTAGAAAATATAATGATTTAACCCTTAACAAGTTTCATTTATATCATCCCAATTGAAGAGGTTTTGATCAAAATACTTAGATCAAACCCCCTTGGATAGAACCCTGCTAGTTTTAAGCCATACCTATAACGGAGTCTCCTTTACACCTATAAAAATGCTGATAAAAAACCACTTTTGATTTACCTTTTGGGGGATCAGATGAATTTATTTTTGTAATTATGTAGTCCTTATTATAAGTTTCCTAAAAAGTATAATTTTAAATAAATTTAATTTTATTATTATGTTTATTTTTTTATTTTTCGTGAATGTAGGTTTTTCACTGAAAATCAAGCTCTTTGTTCTACACATGTAGAAAAATAACAAATTATCAAAAAATAAAAATAAAAATATAAGTGCACTAGATATTGAATTCCTTGATCCAACAAAAAAAATTGAATTTCAATACACAAAAAAGTTACTCATTATACCGCACCGTCTAAATTGTAATTTGTTTGACTTAAAATTGATTAATGAAAAATATTAAATAAAAAAACTATCTAACCAAGTGGAAGCACTAGATATTAGAGTTACAAATCTAAATTCGAAAGAATTAGAATTTTATCCTTCATGGAAAAAATGTTATGCATTATACGGTGAGTGTCACTTTTTAAAAATGTTGTTTTCTGAAAAAAATTAGTTTTCAAGGGATATGGAAAAAGAAGTACAATCTAATTCCAAAATTTTTGAAAAAAATAAATTTAGAATCTACAGACAAAATTTCACAAAACTCTAGTTATCATCATCTTCAAATTCCTCATGGTTTAGCCACTATAGGTGCATGAAAGTGAAGATTTAGTTAAAAATAATAATTTCAGTGTCTAGTTTGGCCAAAAATTGTAAACCACTATTGTGGGATCACCCGCGAATACCTTGGCCCTTTTCACAGTGGGAACTCAATCTCATTGGAAAGATAACCCCTACCTCATCCAATCGCCATAAGTTTATCATAACCGCCACTGAGTACTTTACCAAGTGTGTGGAAGCCATCCCCATGACATACATCACTAGAAAGTAGATATCAAAGTTCATCTTAAAATACTTAATGTGCCAATACGGTGTTCCCAAAGCTATTATCTCAGATAATGGGACACCTTTCAAGAATCAGGATGTTCGTGATCTATGTAAAAATTCAAAATACAACATTGCTTTTCCACTCCATATTATCCCCAAGGCAATGGCCAAGTAGAAGCCACCAGTAAAACCATTTTAAAAATCCTCAAAAATATAGTCAATGACGCAAGTCATGACTGGCATCTGCAGCTAAAACCCACCCTTTGGGCCTATTGAACCAGCATCAACACACCAACATGTGCCATCCCCTTATCCCTGGTCTACGGATCAGAGGCAATATTACCCATTGAGATCGAGCTCCCGTCACTAAGAATATCACTATAGAGCCTCATCACAGATGAAGAATACCAAGTATCAAGAATAAATGAGTAGGAGATGCTAGATGAGTGATGTATAGAAGCATTGAACAATTTGTAGGTCTATTAGAACTAACTCAAGAGGAGCTATAACAAGAAGATCAGGAGTAGGACCTTCCAGGTTAGAGAACTTGTTTTCAAAGAGAATTAGAAGAACATCCCTAATCCAGACAGCAAAGGAAAATTTCATTGGTACATTTTGACCCATGGCCAAAATTTTGACGTTTCAAATGTTGTTGAAATTCTAATGGAATAATGGCGACGAATGGCCATCAAAATTTTGATGAACGGCCGTCAAAATTTTGACGAACGATCATAAAAAAATGGGTCAAAATGTACCAGTGTTTGAACGTAACTGGTTGGGACCATTTGTCATCACAACAAATTACAAGTTAGGAGCATATATAAGTTTTCAACTTTGGAAGGCAAGCCTCTGCAAGAGCCCATCAACAACTCCTATCTTAAAAAGTTTTATGAGTAATACTTCAAGGTATAGAACCAAAAATACCAAAAAAATTAGAAAATGTCCTAAAAAAATGGTCACCCTGATGAAAACCTAGAAAATAGGCATCTTGGCAACAACAATTTTTTAAAAACAAAAAATCAAAAAAAATATTGAAAATAGTAAAGAGAAAAAATTGTCCTCTAGTGAAAACCACTTTAGTAGCACTTTGGGCAAGTACCTTGGTGAAAACCTGGCAAACAGACACCTTCTGTGAATAAGAACTTTCCATCCACTAGAATCTTCACGACTTGCTTTTTATTATCCATTCATTACACTTTCATCATCCATCGCATTCCATATCTCCATCCATCATCCACCCATGTCTGCATCATAGCTTGGTCCTTTGTTCCTGTCATGATCCCTCCTAGTACTACTCAACCCATTCTCAAGGTCAGTTTGCCCTGCCTTTATCAGAGTAGTCTATTGCATCACATTGGGGGAATATTCTCATTAGATTGAATCCATGTATATTCTTGAAGTCCCTAAAATCAAAAATTCCAAAAACATCGAAAAATTAAAAAATCCAAAAACATCAAAAAATAAAAAATAAAAATCCAAAACATCAAAAATCAAAAATCCAAAACATCAAAAAAATCCAAAACATCAGGAAACCAACAAAAATTTCAAAACATTTCAACATCAAAATCCAAAAATAGGTCAAAAATCTTTCTTGTACGAAGAACTCCTAAAGACAATCATCCCCTAAGATACCAGTCCTTTATAATAAAACTGGCAATCCATTTGTTCATATCTCATCAATAATGAAGTTTGTGTCAGTCAAACTATGTCCTCTACGTGTATAACGTAGGAAAGGCTAGTCTATTGATCAGCCCCCGAGGCCCCTAGGATAGGTCTTTACGTTAGTCTCCTGGTCAAAATCTCAGAAAACCCAAAAACAATTGAAAATAAAAAATAAGAAATTTAAAAAATCTCAAAAATACTAAAAACAACCTCAAAAAATTTCAAAAAAATAAAAAACATCCAAATATTTGAAAAATCCATCTATCTCATCTCGCTTTCACCTACAAAAAACATCACTCACAATAAATCAATCATCATCCCCAACCTTTGGTGAAACAGTCAGAAACAAGTTTGGCAGTTCAAAAGTGAAAACTCAAAACATCAAAGTCTAAGGTTCAGGTTAGTACACAAACAAGTTGGTTAAATCTTTGTGTCAATAGCCTATCATCCAATTAGTCCCAAATCAATCATCTGATAACATCATGTCCTGGGATGTATTCTTCCTACAATGGGCATTATTTATCAAAAAGAACACTTTGGATAAATGAAACGACGTGCCGCCATCCACTAAAATGTCCTAGGATGTATCCTTCCTACAATGGGCATTATCTATTGGCAATCATTTTTGTTCTTATCCTTAAAAAACACATTTCCTTTTGGTTAGCAGTATTGAAGAACATTAGATTGTTTGTTTACTTTATATTTTTCTTTTGACTTATCTCTTTGCGCTCATTCCAATGACCTCTCGATGATGTCCAAATAAAAGGATTTGGAGAGATAGGAATTGGGCAACGATCATTATCATTTTATCTATTGCGCTTGTTGGATGTTCTTGTAATATAACCTCGATGATGGGTGCTTTATTTGGGCATAGGGAGGATGTTTTAGGTATCTTGTTGACCACATAGGAAGGCTTTCTTTCTATGTTTTCATCTGAGATGTTTGAAATATTTGAATTGCATTTTAAATGAGGTTTTGTATGTTAGGTGTGAATAGGAGTACTCCTATCTAATTGTCGAGTCAAAGTCCATCACACTAGGTGCAATGCCATCCTAGTTCTTTATACCTTGATGCATCGTGCTTATGTTTGTTATCAAACAAAAGGTAAGTGGCCCTTTTAAAATCCCAATTCCTGATAAGCAAATCATCCATTTCTCATCATCATCTCTAATAAAGTTGACTTGTTGAAGCCTCTTGTCATCATCTCATTTCTTCTTTCTTCTTTTCCATGCTAACATCATGTCATGATCAGGTAATTATCATCACAAATGCATCCATCTTGCATCCAAAACCATCAACATACTGCATATCATATCATATCATATAAGAGACACTGATCATCTCACATGCATATAGATCTATTAGTCTAAGCATCTTAAAACCATCTTATTTGCATCATTATCATAACCATCCATACGTCCATCTTGAACCTATTTATCGTGAGATGAACCCTCAAATCAATTTTTTTTACTCAATCTCTTGAGGGGGCAATGTACTAGTATACTTCTTTTTGCTAGGGCATTCGAAAAAATCAGAATATTTTTTGACTTTTGATCATGGTAAGTTTATTCTTTGAACCAATGAAGCAAGTACATTGCTTCAAAGAGGGGCAAAATGTAGAAATGAAAAATTGGCATCATGCATTTAATTAAGTCATATTCGTCCATTCATTAAATAAATCAAGTTTATTTGATTAATATCTAAAGACCTCCATTTAAATTAAATAAATTCATCTTTAACACTAACATCATCCCCTTTAGCTAAATAAATCAAAATATTTATTTAACCAAGTCTAAATCATTTTACATCTCCTTTTGATTTATTTTAATCCATAAATCTAGATCAAATGGTTCAAATCACCTAACCTCCTCTTATTTAATCAAATCATGATTAAATCTAATATTAATCCATGTCACATCCTCTAGCTTTTCCCACTTGCACAAATAAATCAATTTAATTAATTCATTAAATCTTCATTTTCTCTCAACAAGGCATAAAAGTGGAATATTCCTCCATTTCAAATCTCCCTCCAAATGAGATGTGTCCTTCCAACAAGGCATTTATTTCATCTTACAAGTCCTTTTTCCTTGAGCCAAGTTTCCATAGCTCCATTTGAATCTCCCTCCGCCTTGTCATTTCACTAATTTCAAATTTCAACTAATTGTATTTATGGGCACATTCATCAAAATGTGCACATCCTTGGCCCATTCACATGGTGAAAAGTGGCTTCTTCTTATTGGTTGGATTTTTATCATTCATCCCCTTTTCTTCTTCTCTCATCAAATTCTTCTATAAATAGAGGTTATCCTTCATTTTTATCATCCACAACTTAGAGAAAAGTTACTCTCTTCACATTGAGAGCTAATTTTGTCCACTTCAGAGCATAACATCTTCAAGGAATTTTGATCATTGAGCTTGTGAAGGGTTGTGAAAGGTCCACTTTTCATATCAAAGTGGCACCAATCCACTATGGAATAGGTATACATTGTGCTTCTTTTATTCTTTTAATTAGTTTTGTTATTTTTTTTATGAGGCATGATGTATTATTTCATAGGAGCATTAGTATGTTTGCATAGTTTAAAATAACCCATGCTAATTAGTATTGGAGTTTAGGTTGTTTGCATATTTATGGTGCTTACAATAGGATCACATTGATGATGGTACCATTCATCTCAATGGGATGAAACAAAATGTGAATAAATTAGTGGCAAAGGCTAATAGTGAGTTGCAGATCTACACAGACCCATTTCTGTCTCACTCTACTAACTTGATTATTGACCCCTTCGATCCTTCTACTCAGCCCTCTGCATATATTAATATGGACATTCACCTTGCAAGAGATTCCCTTGAATAACAAGCCCTCTCCCCTCTACATTCCTACTTGCCTCAATGGAAACATTGTGATAGGGGTCCTAGTTGATCCCATGAGTTGAGTGAATGTAATTATAGAGGAGACATTGTGGTTAAATTCATTGTAGAGGGAGGAGTATGAAGAAACAAAGTCTACCATTCGTACACATGACAGTCTCTCTGTTAAGCCGTATGGCTCAATAACTATTTCTGTCCTAGTTGGACCTAGGGCTGTGGATACTACCTTTGATGTTATTCTAGAATCTTATTTGTTAAGGGTGATGTTAGGCATCCCTTGGCTAGCTTCTATGAACAAAATCAATTTTTTTATTCATAAGTATCTAAAATTCTCCCAGAAAGGTGTTGTACAAGTCGTGCATGACATTGGATACCAACCGTTGGTATCCCATGGGAGTTATTCATTGGATTATTTTTTTCCCACCTCGGTCCATCTGTTTCCCCCTAGAATGGACCTAATTTACCAAAAATATGTGAAGTATAAGACTGGGGGTAAAGGGTAGCCGAAAGTGACCCCTCCAGTAGTGTAGTAGCAAGCTGCCTCCTCTTCTCAAAAGGGAAAGTAGAGACCTGCTCATCCTCAAGGTGCCTCTTTTTCTCCCCTTTCTAAAGAAGAGGTTTGGATGTCTACTCTTGGATTCCACATAAGAAGTTTGATGGTGCTTTCTTGGTATAAAAATAAGATTAGGACATCAAACCTTCCTACTGTCCCTCCTGGACCTTGGCCCTACCTTTATGGTAGGAGGAACGGTCCACATAGGGATTCCTCTATGTCTCATCCTTTGCAACATCATACTACTTCTACTCCTAAAGCACTAAATGGGAAGAGGCCCACTACCAAGGCACTAGAGTTGACTACTCTATCTCTCAACCTCTTCCTCCTGCTCCCATTCAAGAGTCTTTCCTTCCACCGTAGACAACTATGATGGAAACTCCTATGGCTGAGTAGAAGGATGTTTTTTTATCCCAGCTCCCAGTCTCTAGCTCCAAGAGTCACAAAAACTACCTTGTGCATGAGTGCAAGCGTCAGTGAAAGGCTCTGGCAACTGAGTAGGCTTCTCTACAGAGGAAGGAAGGGGAGTTGACCTCCCATATTTTAGTGTCTCCTATTGTTTCCTCCTCTTCCATCCTCTTTGCTTCCATTCAATCAATTTTTTTCTGCTTTTGGCTCTCGCTATGAGCATGAGTGTAGCTAACCCCAAAAAGGTGTAAGTGTTTATTACTCCTTTGGTCGAGCCACCTCTTTTGATGTCCCTTCTAGAAATCCCACCATTCTCAAAGCCCATGGACATTCCAAACATCTCGGTGGTGTCCACCATGGTCTTCTCCTCCTCCTTTATGCCTCTTTCCTTGTTTGTGGGGGCTTCATATCCTTCGATGAAGCAAAAGGTGGAGGTTGGCCCTTCTAGCAATGGGAGGTGTAAGAGGATCCCACCTTCACCAAAGGGTAGTTTTGTGCTAGCTTATGCCATCCTAGTGACAGAGAAAGTCTTGGCTTCCCCTGAGATTTTCACTACTCTTGAGTCACTCAATGAGCCTAGCAATGAATCTCGGGCATCTTCCTCCCCATCTGTTGAGGTGACACATGGCACTCTCGTGAAGCGCATGTTCAACATTTTGGATAAGGTACCACCCTTGTTAGTGATCTTCATGAAATAACTAACCATTTCTCCACAAGAGGAAAGTGAAGAAGACCTTGTGGGGACTTATTCATTAGCCCTTGTTGCAATAGGGTCAAAAGCTCCCCCCTTAATATTCCACTACTGCTGACTTATCTGCCTTCCTTGTATAATGATCTAGATTAGGAAGTAGATGACTTCTTGGTCGATGAATGTTGGGGGTGGTGCCTCTTCTTTACCTTTAGATTAGGTGTGTGTTTGTTGTGATGTGTTTCCCCATGCTTACATTATGTGTTCTTGGATGACCCTTGCCACTATTGTAGGTGCTTGGATACAAGAGTGATTATGTGTCATAAACTTCCTCTATTTGTGGTATCATTCTTCCTCTATGATGAATTACATATTTTAGATGAAATTCAATGATGCAAGATGCAAAAATGCAACCTAGATATGCACTTTCACTAATGCAAGACCTAATGCAAAGTTAATATAAGCAAAATCTAAGACTATAATGAACTCCAAATGAGAAAATAAGGTGTCCAAAGGATAGGTTCACAAAAATGAGACGAAGGAAATAGGGGGTGTTCTCTATCTTTTGGGAAATGGAACACAAGGGGGGTACTATTTCACTCTCAATTCATTCAACGAAACCCTAGAGATCTTAATCTAATGATGCAATTGATGGAAGAGAGATATTTTATAGGGTGTCCTAGGGTGTGATTAAAGAAAAAAGGGGGTTCACCAGCAAGCAAAGGCTTGAAAAGAAAGAAATGCAAATAATATGCAATCTAGCTATGTAAGCTAAAATATGAAAATCAAAATCAAAATAATGAACTAGGAATGAATAGAGGGGCACCTAGAAAATCGAAGATGCTTGAAATAAGGTCTACACTCCTGAAAATTTGAAATTTCATGCACATTGGGATTCAGACGCCAATAGGAGCGATTTAGTACCAGGGTATGTGGAGGATCATGATGGGCCAAAAAGTGGCGATATGATGGGTATGTAGCTGATGACTTTTTTTTACCCAAAATTGATGAAACGAAAAGGGTTTTTAAAGGAGATTCTTAGCTTTCCAACCATATAAATTATTCTTTACTTTGATTTTAATAAATAATTATTTCATTTTCTATTTGAATTACGACTAAAGTCTTTATTGATATGCTTATTGAAAAACATCTATAGCTTTCAAACAGTATAATATTTTTTGAATTTGAAACATGTCACATTTTGTGCTTCACATGTACTATAGGATTAAAAAAATGAATTTCATGAAGTTTTGACCAAGTTAAGGTGGTCAGACATATGAGTTTTTATATTTTTAAAAAGTTGTAATAAAAAGTTCATAATTAATTTATTTGCTTGAAAAAAATTACAAAAAAATATGCATCACATCAGGACATGAGTCCTCTATTTATATCTATAATATTATAGAAAAATATTATCATTTTATTGTGGTTAGGGTGGTCACATAGACACCTACTTATTTTTTCCCTGAAATTTAAGTAAGTTATTGCATTGAAATTTCAAATTTTCACCAAATAGTTTTTTTTCTTTTTAAATAAACCTAGTAGTTTAGAAAATACATTCAATTTGCTATAGATTCTATTCTTACATATTTTTGAAATAATATAGATAAATTATTCAAATTTTTACATCAAGTTGCCTAACTCTAATTTTTCTAAATTTTTTGCCACTTAAGTGCCTATTTTTTCCATGATGATCTTGCACATACCCATCAATTTTGGGTTTCTGGGTAGAAACTGGAATTGCACAACGACAAGTCTGAATCCTCTAAAATCTAAAAAAAGTGCTATACTGGGACTCATACACAACAAGTGATGTATCAATCCCATTCTTCTTTTTTGGAAAGACAAGATCTGAATCTATTCTTCTATCCTTACTCTTCCTTCTTAACTTTGTTTCTAGATCTGAACTTGTCAAAAATCTATAAAACAAAATATTGTATTGATTTGCTTATGGGGGATTGGCCTCGATCAAACCCCTAGTTTGGTAATGAAACATTGATAGAGACAATAGATCTTGAAAGTAAATGTGAGTACAAGTATTAATCTTAACTGCATCTAGGATTAGGAGATCTCAATTGAAATAAAATCTTATTCTAATGTTCTAGAATAAGATGAATGAATGAAACATATATAGATGATGAATTACTTTGGTAGACCTCTAATCACCTTAATAAGTGACAACAATGCATGTACCTTCCTTTAGGTAGAAAGTAGAATGATAATGGAGGATGAAATCAATTAGGAACCAAGTCATTAGGCTTGGTTCAATTACTAGTTGCATCTGCCCAACCTAGAATCCTATTGCAAGAATAGAGAAAGGAATGAAGGTGTTGTCATTGATGTCAACTGGCCAATTGATTATCTACTAGTTGTTGTTGGTTGTATATGTTGAGGATATTGAGAAAATTGTATTAAAGGAAGATTGTAGGTATTCAGATATTGCTCTAGTATTTGACCTTGTGTTCGGGTATGTGCAAGACCATGATGGGCCAAAAAGTGGTGATATGATGGGTATTTGTAAAGTATGTGGTTGAGGACTTTTTTTAACCCAAAATTAATGAAATAAAAATGGTTTTTAAAAGAGATTCTCAGCTTTCCACCAATATAAATTATGCTTTACTTTGAATTTAATAAATATTTATTATTCATTTTCTATTTGAATTACGACTAAAGTCCTGATTGATAGGCTGATTGAAAAATATCTATAGCTTTCAAATGGTATCACATTTTTTTAATCCAAAACATGTGTCACATTCTATACTTCATATACTATAAGATTTAAAAAAAAAAACATGAAGTTTTGACCAAGTTAAGGTGGTTAGACGTACACGTTTATATATTTTTTTAAAATTGTATTAAAAAAATCATAATTAATTATTTACTTGGAAAAAAAATTATAAAAAAATATGCATCACATTGGGACATGAGTCCTCTACTTATATCTAAAATATTATAAAAATAATTATCATTTTATTGTGGTTAGGGTGGTTAGATAGACACCTACTTCTTATTTTTTCCCTGAAATTTAAGTACTACTGCATTGAAATTTCAAATTTTCACCAAATAGATTTGCTTTTAAAAAATAAACCTAGTAGTTTAGAAACTAAATTCAATTTTCTACAAATTCTATTGTTACATATTTTTGAAATAATATAGATAACTTATTCAATTTTTTACATCAAGTTTCCTAACTCTGATTTTTCTAAATTTTTTGCCACTTAAGGAGTTGTTTTTTCCATGATGATCCTACACATACCTGTTCATGCGGTTTAGATATGTTAGTCAAGGTTACCGAAGGTTGCTATATCCATATTCTTGGCTATTGGTTCTTTGTGAAGATCAAGTTGTGTTCACCAGTTCTGAACTATGTTTTTCTATGTATTGGTTGAGATCCATGGGAAATGTTGTTGGTCTAGATTTCTCTAAGTTGATGATGTCTTTTGACTTGCAAGTTTAGAGATAAGATGTTTTGATTGCATTGGAGATGTTTTTGGTTTTTGGAATTGTCAAGCTTAATCATTGTATGTGTTTTACACTGGTTTGGTTGATTGTGTGTTAAACACTATCTTTGAAGTTGATGAAGCGTGTTGGATCTATTATGGGTCCAGGTGAAGCATGTGTTTGGGTCACCCTCATTATAATTCAACCTTAGGATGTTTGAAACTGAACTAATTTGAATTTGAATTTGAATTACCGACTTTGTATCTTTTCAAGGTTGGAGATAGTATAAATATAGAATGAGTTAGCAATGAGAATTGTACACAAGAAAAGAAGGAAGATAAGTGAAAGAGCATACACGAATTTGATGTTATTTAGAAAGTGTATGGTTGATTACTGTGAAGCTTAATGTTGAGTTTCCAGATGCAGTGAGTAGAAGGCGAATTCTATCATTCATTCAAGTTGATCACTAATTGTGGTGGAATCCTTTGTTGCATTGGGATTGTTGTATCTCTCTAATAATTCTTCTTTGTCTTCTTTTTTATTTCCAGGTTGTAGCCCTATGGACAATGAGACTAAAAAGTGATTATTTATTGTAGGCAGTGAGCCTTATCTTAGGAAGTGAGTCTTATTTCATGTAGTGAGCCTTTTTGTAATCATTTTTTATATTCACTATAGTGTGAGTTAATCCTCACTGTGTTTTTTCCTCATTGGTTTTTCCACATAAATCTAGTGTTATTTTTGTTTGTGCATTAGCATTTGATGGTTAATCATTTAATAATTTCATGTGTTAGTTCTGGTAATTGAATTAAAGGTTATAATTAGTGACAATTGATTGCCCCCCATCTCAATTGTGCTATCCAAAAATTGGTATAAGAGCTTGGTTCCTTGGTGAAGAGCTTAACTGCATGATGAAGGTCTGAGATGGCTAGCAAAATGGTCTTTGATTATCCAAGGTTTGATGGAACTAACTATGGTATCTAGAAAGTATTGATGGAAGAATATCTATAATATTATGGATATGATGTAGAGAAAGAATATAAGAATCCCTACACTCATCCTACTAATGGTCTAAGTACACCTAAAGAAATTAGAGCACATGAAGTGAATAACAAGGAAAAGTTCATCTTGAAGAATAGTTTGGTACATTTCGAGTTTATTAAGGCTCAAAACTTGAAGACAACTAAGGAAGTCTGGGATGATTTAGAAAGAGCACGTGATGGTCATGAAAGGGTAAAAGAGGTGAAATTACAAAATCTAGAAAAAAAGGTTTGATCTTATACATATGTCTGAAGATGAAATTGTTAAATCTTATGTACAACAATTGGATGAGGTAGTGGTTGGAATGCAATCTCTTGGTACTAATATAGATGAAACCAAGATTGTAAAGAAGATTCCTAAAACTTTTCCTGATGCTTATAGTGAAAAGGTGAGTGCTATTGAGCATACTATAGATTATAAGACTTGTACTAAGGATCTACTACTAGGATTCTTGACATCTGATGAGATTAGGAAGCCGAATCTAATAAGTTGAGGAAAAAATAAATAAAAATTAAAGCTACAAAAACTTAAGATCTGGATGAAGAAAACTTTGATGAAATCGAAGCTAACTTTGTAAGAAGAATGAAAAAATGCTCTAATAAGTATGAAGGTAAATTTTGCTTTAAGTGGTTTAGTTGTGGAGAAATTTTTCACTATGTTGCAAAGTTTTTGGAATGACCTAAAAGGAATAAATAAAAATATGATAAAGAAAAAAAAAGGAAAGAAGATTAAGATAGCTTACTATGTTAATCAAATGCTAGTATTTTGGATGAAGATTCAAAAATATAAAGATCCAAATGAAAATGAATGCTTTTTCTTGGTGATTAAAGATGAACCTACTAATAATTCATAAAAATAGATAAAGGAAAGTCCTTTGAAGAAGGAGGAGAAAAATGAAGGTACAGTTATTTCTACCTAGGATGTTAAATAAGAAAATAGATTTTGGGTAGTTGATAATGGTTGCTCACATCATATGATTGTTGATAAGAGGAAGTTTGTGAAACTTGAGAAATATGATGGAGCTCTAGTTATGTTTGGAGATGATAGTAGTGCTAAAATATGTGGGATACGTTCAGTAAGTTTTGATGGAAAGCATCATACTGACAATGTTTACTAAGTTAATGGTTTTAGGAATAAATTGTTGAGTGGTGGTCAAATGTGCTGAAAAGGATATGATATTGTGTTTAAGGATGAGAAGTGTGAGATTCAAAAAGGATCTGAAACATTGATTGCTATAGGAAAGAAATTTGAAGGGAATATTTATCAGCTTAAGGGTGTTGATGGACAATGCTTTATGACTCAAATAAATGACAATTGGTTATGGCGTAGGAGAATGTGTCACATGAATTTTCATATCTTGGCAAAGATTAGTGTTGTTCAAGACATGCGAGATCTATCAAGAATTACAAAGCATGTAAATGTTATCTGTAGGAATTGTTAGTTTGGGAAGAAAACAAGAAATCATTATAGATCAAGAGAACAATCTACTATTGGATTAATATATTTGGTTCATATAGATCTTTGTGGTCCTACGAGAGTGTGATGTCTACTTGGTGAAAGGAAACTTATGCTTTTAATTGATGATTATTCTAGATATACATGGGTTACATTTCTAAGAGAGAAATAAGATGCATTAGATAGATTCAAGGAATTCAAGGCTATGGTTGAAAATGAAGTGAATTTGAAAATAAAATGCTTCATATCTTAAAAAGGTGGAAAATTCACCTCCCATGAGTTCAATAATTTTTTTGAAGTGCATGGAATAAGGAGATAGTTATCTACTTTGAGAACTCCTTAGCAGAATAGAGTCATTGAAAGGAAAAATAGAACACTTCAAAAGGCTACTAGATCAATGATCACTAAAGCCGGATTACCAAAATTTTATTGGAAAGAAGCTATTCACACTACTATACATGTATTCAATTGAGTTCAAGCAAGAGAAACTAGTATAAAAACTCCCTATGAGCTATGGTATGAAAGAAAACGTACAGTTAAATATTTCAAGGTATTCGGAAGAAAATTCTATATCAGAAGAGATGAGGAAACTTTGGGAAAGTTTGATACAAGAAGTGATGAAGAAATATTTCTTAGATTCTACCAAAAGCAAGGAATACAAATATTTCAATAAAATACTAAGGAAGATTGTAGAAAGCTCTACTGTGAAGGTTGATGAAACAGTGAAGAATTCTATTAATGTTCATGGATATGTTTTTGATTAACATGAATATGCAAGAGTAGAATAAATTATGGAAGAACATGATAAAGATGAGTATAAAAGGAATAATGAAAAAAATTAAAGAGAAGAAGATGCTCTAGTGATATGCCCCAGGACACTAAAATACGTACAGAGGAATCATTCAAAAAATTAGATTATTGGTGATAAGAAAAAAGTTGTGTTAACTAGAAGTAAAGCTATTGTTGAAGTAAATTTGTGCTTATTCTTTGAGATTGAGTCTAAATCAATAAGTGAAGCATGTAAGGATGAACGTTGGAAGGAAGCAATGAAAGAAGAAATTTTGCAAATTGAGAAGAATCAAACTTGGGAATTAGT
The DNA here is from genome assembly GCA_007258455.2 of Sequoia sempervirens. NCBI lineage: Eukaryota > Viridiplantae > Streptophyta > Pinopsida > Cupressales > Cupressaceae > Sequoia > Sequoia sempervirens. The sequence continues at coordinate 28,974,272 of VDFB02018296.1, read as the reverse complement.
CCCAAGACCAACAGAAAAAAATATCATTGGATCGAAATGGGTATTCAAAAATAAGTTGAATTAGAGTGGGAAAGTTGTTAGAAACAAAGCAAGGCTTGTGTGTAAAGGCTACTCACAAGTAGAAGGCATAGATTTTCAAGAGACTTTTTCCTCGTGAGAAACAATGGAAGCTATAAGGATGTCCTTGGCATTAGCTACTTATAAAGATTTCAAAGTCTATCAAATGGATGTCAAGTCAACATTTTTGAATAATGAGCTAGAAGAAGAGGTCTACGTGGAACAACCAGAAGGATTTCAGTTAACAAAACAACTAGATAGAGTGTGTAGATTGAAGAAAGATTTATATGGGTTGAAGCAAGCTCCTAGATCCTGGTATGCAAGGTTAGATAAGTATTTGAGTCAGCTTGAGGATTTAACAAAGGTATGACAGACACTAATTTATACTTCAAGATTAAAAATGAAAAAAATATTGATTGTATTTGTATATGTTGATGACATTATCTTTTGAGGAAATGAAAATATGTGCAAGATGTTTGCAGAAGAGATGCAGAAAGAATTTGAAATGTCTATGTTGGGGAGATGAATTTCTTTCTTGGACTATAGATTAATCAAATGGAGAAAATAATTTTCATTTCACAGTCTATATATGTGAGAGAGATGTTGAAGAAGTTTTGGATGGATGGTTCTGAACTAGTAAGTTCTCCTATGGTGACTGGTTGCAATTTTGGTAAAGATGATGATTCACCTTGTATGCATGTAAAAATGGTCACATTATGATAAGTCTGGTAATTAATTAAATACAAGTTATTTAGTTAAATCTCTAATTCAATCTACATATAAATAAATTTAATTATTTATTTATATTGTTCATTTTCTAATTCTTCTACCTTAATTAAATAAATAATTTTATTTAATTATTTACATCTCCATATTCCTCTTAATTAAATTAAATAAATTCTATAATTTATTTATATTAATTATCATATTATTCTAAGTTTGAATATTTATATTCAAAATGGAATATTCCTCCTCTTCATCTCATAGTTAAATTAAATATTTTAAATATTTAATTTAATTCCTTCTAAATCTATCTCTCTCATATAATTAAATATTAATTATTTAATTGGGTGAGTTTCTAAATTCACTTCCCATATAATTAAGTAAGTTTATTTATTTAATTATGAATTTCATTTCAACTCATTCTTCAAAACGACAACCTTCCTTCGGATCTGAATGAGAAAAAATGAAGAAGAGGAAACCTTCTATCTCTCTCTCAACTCTAAAAAAATTCTCTTACCGTTCATCTTACCAAACTGAATCTCATTTGTTGATTTTTGCAAAATAAGCTTTTGTCTTCAAAAAAACTATAAATCTAACCTTTCACAAGCCATTTGGATCGGATCTTCTTCAGACATCCGCATTCTGCCAAAATCATTCCTTAATCTTTCATTCGTTCTTATCATTCTCCATTTGTCATCATATCAAATTGTTATGTTGCAGAATTGAGCAACCAACATTCCTTCAATAATCACCCTTCATAATCTTACACTTTAGCATAGTGTGCATTTTATATCTTGTTCTTTAGCTATCTTTTTGTTGAGCTTGATCTGCTGATCTGAGAGCCACTGGAAATCAACAAAACGCTGGAGTTAGAGAGAGATAAGATGGTTTCGGGAAAGCTGCGATAACGGTTTGCATATCTTGTTTATATTTTCAGTTTTTCTTGATTTAATGTCTTATTTATATGTGTTGGATTTTCATTTAAATTGATCCAATATTTCACACACACACACACCTAAGGCTGCTCAGAGCAAGTATAGATCTATGATTGGTGGACTACTATATTTGACTACTACTAGACTAGATATTATGCATGCAGTTTTTCTTATATCTAGAATTCAAGAAGATCTAAAGGAAACACATGTTACTATAGTTAAAATAATATTCATGTATTTGAATGGTACTTCAGATTATGGATTATGGTATCATAAAGATACTTTACACTTAGTTCCTATACAAATGCAGATTGAGCCAGAAGTATAGATGACAAAAAAGTACAAGTGGTGGTGCATTCTTTCTTGGATGTAGGTTGGTGGCATGGTTGAATAAGAAGCAATATTCAGTCTCTTTGTCTACTGCTAAAGTTGAGTATATTGTTGTTGCGTCTTGTTGTACATAAGTGTTTGGATGAAACAAACATTGAATGATATCATAGTGCTATATGATGATCTTATTTCTATCTTCTATTATAATACAAGTGCAATTAACATTTTGAAGAGTCTTGTGATGCACTCAAGAATGAAGCATATATCTATCAGATATCATTTTGTGAGATAGAATGTTATAGAGAATGAAGTCAAGCTTGAGTATGCTCTGACAAAAGATTAGATTGTGGATATATTTACAAATGCTCTTCCTAAAGATACTTTTGAGTATCTCCAATAGAAGTCCGGGGTTATTTCCCCTAATTTCATAAACTAAGATGCATTTGAAGGTGCATCAGTTCGGTGGATTCATGGTTCTATCTTTTTGGACTAATGTTTTGGTGGCTACCTCTTAGGGGGAGCAAGTAGTTTCAAGTGTTGTCATTATGTGTTTTTCATGTCAAAGGAAAATTCAATGGACATATATTTTTCCTTTTCCATTGATGTCAAAGGGGGAGAGAAAGCATGTGAAAAGGAGATAAATTTGATAAGAGAAAATAGGTAATGAGGAAGACGATCTTCTAAGAGGGAGAAGCAAAATGAAAAATCTTTAGAAGTATTTCCATAACTGGTATGTTATCTTTGATGGTTTTTCACATCATTTGTTTCCATAAATGAAAAAAGGGGAGATTGTTACAAGAATAGAGAAAAAAATGAAGGTGTTTTCATTGATTTCAACTAGTCAATTGGTTATATACTAGTACAAGTTGTTGGTTGTATATGTTGAGGATATTGAGAAAATTGTATTAAAGGAAGATTGCAAGTATTTAGATGTTGCTCCAGTATTTCCCCCTATGTTCATGTGGTTTATATATGTTAGTCAAGGTTATTGAAGGTTGCTATATCTAGATTCTTGGCTATTGGTTCTTTGTGAAGATCGAGTTGTCTTCATTAGAACTGTGAACTATCTTTTTCTGTGTTCTGGCTTAGATCTGGGAGAAATAATGTTGGTTTGGATTTCTCTTCGATGAATTATTTTGACTTATGGGTTTAGATATAAGATGTTATAATTGCATTGGAGATATTTTTGGTTTCTGGAAGTATCGAGCTTAATCATTCTATGTGTTTTACATTGGTTTCGTCGACCATGTATTAAGCACTATCTTCGAAGTTGATTAAACATGTTGGATCTATTATGGGTCCCAGTGAAGCGTGTGTTTGGGTTTCCCTCATTCTAATTCCACCTTAGGACATTTGGTGCCAACCTAATTTGAATTTGAAGTTGGATGGCCAACTTTGTACCTTTTCAAGGTTGGAGATAGTATAAATACATAATGAGCTAGCAATGAAATTTATATACAAGAAAAAAAGGACGATAAGTGAAAGAGCAGATGTGACTTTGATGCTATTTAGGAAGTGTGTGGTTGATCAATGCAAAGCTTAATGCCAAGTTTCTAAATGCAGTGAGTAGAAGGAAAACTCTATCATTCATGCAATTTGATTAGTGATTATGGTGGAATCCTTTGTTGCATTGGGATTTTTGTCTCCCTATAACAAGTCTTCTTTGTCTTCTCTTATATCTCCAGGTTGTAGACTTGTGGATAGTGAGTCTAGACAGTGAGTCCTTATTATAGGAAGTGAGCCTTATCTTAGGAAGTGAGCCTTATTTTAGGTAGTGATCCTTTTTGTAATTGGTTTTGATATTCTCTATGGGTATGTGCAGGATCATGATGTGCCAAAAAGTGGAGATATCATGGGTATATGTAGGGTATGTGGCTAACGACTTTTTTTTACCCAAAATTGATGAAACAAAAAAGTTTTTTAATGGATATTCTCATCTTTCCACAGTCAATATAAATTATGTTTTAGTTTGAATTTAATAAATAATTATTATTCATTTTCTATTTGAATTATGACTAAAGTCCTAATTGATAGGTTGATTGAAAAACATCTATAGCTTTCAAATGGTATCACATTTTTTGAATCCAAAACATGCATCACATTCTATGATTCGCTTACTATAGGATTAAAAAAAAATGAATTTCATGAAGTTTTGACCAAGTTAAGGTGGTTAGACGTACGATTTTTTATATTTTTTAAAATTTGTAATAAAAAAATTCTTAATTAATTATTTACTTGGGAAAAAATTACAAAAAAATATTCATCACATGCGGACATGAGTCATCTACTTATGTCTAAAATATTATTAAAAAAATATTATCATTTTATTGTGGTTAGCATGGTCAGATAGACAGCTTCTTATTTTTTCCCTAAAATTTAAGTACTACTACATTGAAATTTCAAATTTTTTACCAAATATATTTTAGAAAAAAACAAAAAAACCTAGTCGTTTAGAAACTACATTCAATTTGCTACAGATTCTATTCTTGCATATTTTTGAAATAATATAGATAACTTATTCAAATTTTTATGTCAAGTTGCCTAACTTTGATTTTTCTAAAAATTTTCACTTAAGGGCCTGGTTTTTCCATGTTGATCCTACACATACCCCTATAGTGTGAGTTAATCCTCACCATGGTTTTTCCCTCATTAGGTTTTCCACATAAATCTAGGGTTATTGCATTTGTGCATTGGCATTTGATGGTTAATCATTTCATCAATTTATATGTTAATTTAGGTAATTGAATTAAAGGTTATAATCTGTGACAAATGATTTACCCCCCCCTCAGTTGTCCTATCCAAAAAATCCAACATGATTCACCATAGGCAACAATCATCAATCCTTGAAAATGCTAGATCTTGAATGAAAGTAATCTTGAAGACCTACAAAAACACTATAATTTTGCTCCAAGACTTCAACTTATTTGCTCCCTATTCTTGAATGCTTGAAAATATCTCTTGAATGCTTTTGCTTGAAAATTATAGGATTACTTAGCTCTTAAATTACTTTTTCTAAATGAAATAATGATTTGAAACCTTGTTTATATAGGAACTTCATCTAATTTACCATTTATTAGATCCCAAATGTCGACATTAGCCAAAAATTTGATCAGAATCCTTAATTTCTCACTCAAACCCTAAAAAGGGGCCACATGGGACACATACACTACTTGTGGTGTATGGGTCCCCCATAGGGAGATTCATACACCCAAGGCAATATATGAGTTCCACCCTAGCTTTTTGAGGTGAGAAAATGCCAACGTGTTAGAAAATTAAACTCCTTTGTTTATTTTTTGGGGATTTCAATTGAATTAAGCCTTGGAATCTAAAATAAAGGGTCTTAGGTGCCTATTAACAATGATTCAAAGGGTGAAATAAGTGTGAAATTGTATCATCTCCAAGAAGGGAGTACAATTTTCTATACTATAGAGAGTAATATCCAAAACCTAACTATATGACCTAGAAAATGAACTTAAATCAGAATAGCAAAATGGAGATAAAGATAGGTACACCTAGAAAAATTAAGATGCTTGAAACAAGTTCTACAATCCTGAAATCATGACTTTTAAAGAACACTAGGAATCATATGCCAGTAGTGGCAATTTAGTCCTAGTTTAGGGTTTCAGGTCGAAACCAAAATCTACAACTAGTAAACTAGGATCTACAGAAAAATTAAAGAAATTGGTATATTGTGACTTACACACCACAAGTGATGATTTAGTCCTAGTATAAGGGTTGATTTGAAACTTTGATATCCTCCAATGATCTCCTATAGCTTATGTCCCTTTGAATATCCCAGTGTAAAACTTAGAATTCTGACTTATAGGTAACTTTTTGTAATCTTGCAAGAAAGGTGACAACTTTGACAACTTTCTCCAATCTTTCTCTTCAATGGATCTTCAACCTAAATCTACAAATCACACATCAAAGAAATTAAAAAAGGTTGTTTTGTTAGTGGATAGGGGTTTTCCTTGGTTAACCCCATTTTGGTAATCAAACATTGAAATAAAATAAAATAGAATGGAGGGATGATGAATAAACAAATAGACTATGTTACAACTCACCAAATAATTGAAACAAAGGATAAAATATTGTGTGAAATGGCTAGCATTAATGTAGATCTTGACTCTTGATTATATGTTATGGATCTTGACTTGAATGCTTGCTTGAATCATGAAATACCTACATAAAAAATGTTAGCTCAAAAAAAAAAATGATGCATGATGACTTTGACATGATGCTTGAATCTTGAATATACCTAGAAAATTCTTGTTAATCAACTCTTGAATGCTCTTGTAATCATAAGCTTGCTATTATGCTTGAATAATTGAATTGCAAGGGGAAAATATGCAAAACAACCTTGTATTTATACTTGTTTATGCCAAATTTCTTGAAATTACAACACTACAAGCTGACATTAGATCTAGGAGAATAAAATCCTACCAAGAATTTGAATTTTAAATAGGTCTAAGATAAGTAGGACTCATATGCTAGTTGGGGCATATGAGTCCCAATCGCATAGGCTTGGGACACAAGTTTTAAGGAATGTTAAGTTCTATGCCAAATTTAGGACTAGGCCCTGAAACTTAGGTGGGATCTATATGCCCAAGGTGGCATATGAGTCCTACATCAGTAAATTTGGACCATACAATCCAAAATCACTAAATTATGATTAGTTATTAGATATGTGTCAGGATCATCCTCAGAAAGATGCATTAAATAAGGCTTATGGATGCAAAATAGGACCAAATAAGGCACAAAGAAGCCTGATTTAGTACGGAGGGCCCAAAAATGTGTCAAAATGTAAAGAGATACATTTTTCTACACTATAATTAGATTAAAAATTGTTATCATTTTCATGGAAACTATGGATTCAAAAAATTTAATCACAAGGAAATTTATGAACTGATGCTTTTTAAATTTATGGAAAAAGAAATTAGGTGTCTCGGTTTCATTTTGTTGAATGATTCAACAAGGATTGTTCTTAATTTTCTTGAAAGACCATGATATCTAGAAGAAAATCCTACTTTGGTCTTTCATTCTACAAATTTTGGGCCCCATAGGTAATATGCTTAGGGTTGACAAGCCACAGGTATCAAGCTCCTTGACATCAATGTTTGTTCCCTAATATCACCAATCTTGGGGGCGGAATTATAACAAGTAATGAATTTAAAGCTTGATTATTATGAACACTCTTTCCTAATAGAATTTTTTTGTGAGCTAAATGCATGTTACTTGTGCTGACGAGAGGGGTACATTTGAAAGAATTTCCCTATCATCCAAAAATATCTAACAAGAAAATTGCTAAAGAAAATGCAAAGAACAAGGCTATTTCCTATAATATTAATACTGAATCCTTGACCTCTAAAAGTTTCCAATTGAGCAAGATGTTTTCAAATGGTGAAAGTAGTGAAAATAACTTGAATCTCCCCTCTCCACCAGTAATGAGGGAAAATATGAGCCAACCAAGTTAGGAAATGGTCCAAGTTTCTCTAGGGGGAAGGAAATTTTCCTCCTAAAACAAAATCATTGGAACCTTGGAATTAACCCTCCCTGAATCTTAAGAAGATCTACCTATCTTTGAAACTCAAAGTGATATCTTAATTACAAGCTTCTTCAATCCTCTATTGGAAGAGATGGAATTTAATGAAATTTTCTCTATTAATGCTAATAATAACATTGGAACCCTAGCAAGATATAAATAAAGCCAAACTAGTCAAACTCTTAATCATTGAAACACTATGTCATCAATTACTACCAAGAAAAATGCACAATAGGTTGTGTTAGGAAAAAATTAAAAAATAATATTAAGATGGCTAACCAATACAAAAATAATAACAAAGTTGATGGGGAGCCAAAATAAGTGGAATACTTCATTAAAAAAAAAGACATGGGCTCCCTTAGAGAATCCATATCAAAAGGAAATCCAGTTAGTGAAACTAAAAATACATATTTGATCAAAAACTTCTCCGAGGTGAGAAATATCATCTCAAAATTTAAGCTTAAATAATAGGGTAATAGTTACCCCCAAGGCACTAGCACATATTTGGTAGGTCTTGCAACCCAAATAGAGAAAATAAATCATTGGTTTGTCATTATAATTGGGGTAAGGTAGGAAAATGGGTGATAGTACCCTAAGGTCACCTAATACTCAGCTAGGATCCAAACAAAAGGCATCTCCAAATCAGATTATAAGTAATGATAATCCTATTGAGATTGGTAAAGAAGACCCCAATAAAATCATCACAAACAAGTAAAAAATCTAATAAATTGAATCTAAACAAGGAAGATGAGGGTAATATAGACTCCCTAAATGAAATAATAAGCAAAGGGGATAATGAGGAAATTGATCCTGAGAAGGGATCAAGAGAAGAAAAGGGAAATACCATGGAACCTACAGAAACTAATGGATGTTTAGACAAGGAAATGACTATTTAATAGAAATCTGAATCCAATGTTTTTCCATCCTCTATATCAAAGAGGAGGGGTAGGAAGAAAGGTTCGATGATCACCCTTAGTAGGGGTAGCATTAATATAGGAAAAATAAAAAGGAATAAGACAAGTGTGGTCCTCCCTATTTCTACCTCAAAAAGATTAGAAAGTGAAGAAAAGGCTCCTAAATACTTTGATCTATTTAGGAATGATAAAGAACCAAACACAAACATTGTCAATAATGAATCTTAACGACACGTCATGAAATGTATAGGGTATATAATCTCCTTAACATAAATACATGGTTAGAAGATTCTTTAATCTTGAGAGAAATAAAGATTTTTTACTCCTCCAGTAGGTTAAAGTTATTGGTTTCACTCTTGAAAGCAACATGAAATTCATCTTGAGAGAACAATTCCTCCTTTCTAGTCACTAACAATGATAGGGGAAGGGGTGATATTCTATTCATATGGCAAGGTGTTGGAGCCAATACCTAATATGATCTAGAACGCCCCCCTACAATAGGGCTATCTGGACCACCTATGAAAAATGGAGTTCCAAATTTGGCATATTCTCTATCTATGCTCCAAATTAGCATAAAGAAAGAATTGAGTTATGAAAATGGATTGTAAACCTACCTAACATCCCCTAGGTGCTTGGGGGTGACTTTAATATGGTAGAAAATAAGGAGGACCAAAAAGGTGGTCTAGACATTGTTTGGAAGGGTAGTCAAAAGTATTATTGGCTAAGATTAAAATCCAAGTTTAACCTAATTGACCCATTAGAAGGAAGAAAAAGTAATAATAATAACATTTGGTACACCTGATATAATGCACAAAAAGGAGGGAAGATGATATACAACATACTTGATATATTTTATGCAAGTCAATATTGGTTAGGTCATCCCACAATAATGGGTTACACTTTTTGGCCAAACTTGACATTGAAATCAACATTTTCAAAGAAAATTTCATTTTCTCACACTTATAGTAGGTAAACTATTAGGAATTTGAAAATGATGTAAACTAGTGATTTGTGAGGATTTTTCTATAGATTTTAAATGTATTAAAAAAAAAAAAAAAATTGTTTTTTTTTTGCGTCTCGTTTGATAACTAGTTTTTAATAGTAAACAAAATTTTAAAAAAGTGGTTTGTACTTCAGCTCACATAACTTTTTTTCTACAAAGGATAAAATTTTGATTCTTTTGAATTTAGGTTGGTAACACAAGTACCTATTGCTTTCATTTTGTTTCATAGCATTTGTTGAATATTTTTCTTTTATTTAATAAGTTTTGAAGTTAAAACATTTATAATTTAGACATAGGTGCACTTCACCTCGCATAAAATTTTTTGTATGTATTGAAATTATATTTTTATTTTTTTTGTTGGAACAAGGACATCGATACGCAGTGTGTATATATTTTTCAAAAAAAAAAAAAAAAAATTACTATTTTTCAACAATGATTTTTAATCAAACTTGATGTTCAGTGAAAAACCTATGTACAATAAAACTAAGAAATAAAATATAAAATAAAAAAAATATATTAAATTTATAGTTGTTGGAAAGCACGTTTCGATCACTACAATCATCCAACTTGGTTTATCAAGTTGACTCCATTTGTACCTCCTTCCCAAGCTTCGATAATAAAAAAACTACATAAATTTTGAAATGGTGGAGGAGAAGGTGAAAAAAGAGGGTTCATTAGAAGGGGGGTTCATTCGAACCCCCCCTATATGGTGCAAGAGGGGGTTCATTACAAGGGGGGGGAGGGGGGTTTCATTACAAGTGGGGAGGAGTTCATTCGAAGGGGGGGTTTCATTAGAAGGGGGATGGTTCATCCAGACCCCCTTCATTAGAAGGGGTAAACCATTTTAAATTTTTTGATGGGAATTTCTAATTTTTCTTCATTTGAAAAATTGTAACCCACTATTGTGGGTTTACCCAGTTCAATTTCAACCCTGAAGGTGATGGGTATAGTGTAATGGTATATCCATATACCCTCTCTAATCACCACTCTATTAAACAATCCATAATTTTTAACTCTTCTAAGAAAAAAGAATCAAAGAAAGAGAAAAACATTATTCTAAATGCAAACTTGCTAAAGGATGGTGATTGAAAGGTACCTATAATCACACTAAGAGAAATAAATAAGTGTATGGTAAAAGATTTGGGAGTAGTACAGAGGTGGGAAAGTAATGTTAAAGGTTGAAAAATTCTATTCCAAACCATTGGAAAGAAATAGGCTAGGGACAAAAGAAGAGAGGAAAACTACCTCCCAGATGATCTATTGAAGGAAGAATCTAATATCCAAAAAACCCCTTAAATGAGAAGCTCAGTGAGGAACTCAATATGGAAAAAATGCCTTAAGAAGACTGCAAACTCATAAGATACCCAACCTAAAATTCAGAGCCAAACTTAACTAGCTAAACAATGGTGATAAAGGTTGAAAATTATTTTTTGGATATATAAAAGAGAAAAAAGTAAGAGAGAAAATTGACCAAATCTACCACAATGGGACTCTCCTCTCAAACTAGAAGGATATCCAAAACAAATTCTATCTTTTCTTTGAGGAAATATTCTACTCTAAAGGGAATAGTGAGAAGGGACATAATGCAATGGCCCTCATCAAAATTATAAATTATGATCCCTAAAAAATACCAAAGAAGATGCAGTATTGCTTTATGGGGGAATCACGAAAGAGGAAATAGGGAAAGTTATAAACTCCATGAATAATGATAAGAATCTAGGAGAAGATGCGCTATCAGTTGAGTTTCATAAGACCTTAGACATGTGATGACTTGCATCAGGTATACTTGGAAGCTCTTGATAAGAGCTCTCTTCAGAAAATATAAAACAAGGACTTATTGATGGGTTCATTGTAATCCTCATCATTTAATTTATCAATCCAAGGAAGTGTCCATAGCTATTTGCACGAGAGAAAGTAGAAAACTTGCTAGACAATCTATTCTATAGTCTATTCTACTTGCATGAAAGGAAATTTTCATGACAGGGAACTAATATAAGGAACACTTGCATGAACTGAAAACAATAAACTACTTCATGGGTATGTGCAGGATCATGATGGGTATGTGGCTGATGACATTTTTTTTACCCAAAATTGGTGAAACAAAAAGGGTTTTCAAAGGATATTCTCATCTTTCGACCAATATAAATTATGCTTTACTTTGAATTTAATAAGTAATTATTATTCATTTTCTATTCAAATTATGACTAAAGTTCTGATTGATAGACTAATTGAAAAACATCTATAGCTTGCAAACAGTATCACATTTTTTGAATCTAAAACATGTGTCACATTCTATGCTTCTCATACTATAGGATTAAAAAAAAAAAATTGAATTTTATGAAGTTTTGACCAAGTTATAGTGTGGTCGACATGCAATTTTTTATTTTTTAAAAGTTGTAATAAAAAAAATCATAATTAATTATTTGCATGGAAAATAATTAGAAAAAATATGCATCACATCGAGAGATGAGTCCTCTACTTATATCTAAAAATTTATAAAAATAATTATCATTTTATTGTGGTTAGGGTGGTTAGATAAACACCTACTTTTTATTTTTTCCCTGAAATTTAAGTACTACTGCATTGAAATTTCAAATTTTCACCAAATAGATTTCTTCTTTTTTTAAACAAACCTAGTATTTTAGAAACTATGTTCAATTTTCTATGGATTCTATTAATACATATTTTTGAAATAATATAGATAACTTATTCAAATTTTTACGTCAAGTTGCCTAACTCTGATTTTTCTGATTTTTGCCACTTAAGGGCCTATTTTTTCCATGATGATCCTGCACATACCCTCACACTTGTTGGAAATGAAAAGCATTCTTGGATTCAAATTTAATTTAGAAATATGAAATTACATTGCTGGAAAATGAAACTAGATCTATCATATTTCCTTAGGCTAAAACAAGCCTTTATAATCCCCTCCCTTTTATCAAATGATTACATTTTATTTATAGAATTCATATTCTATATCCATCCAACCAATCCACTAAGAATGTGGATCCAAGATCCTATTTTTAAGGGGTCATTTAGAAAACTTTAAGAAAATTGAAGTTGTTGTCCTCCATTACACAACTTTTGTCTCAGTCATTTTCTAACATGTACTACTCCTTCCATGCTTCAAATCATTCCAAATTATCAAAATGGGTTTTTAGGTCTTCAAATCTACTTTCTAGATCATTTTCAGTTTTTTAATTTTGTTGAAAAATAAGGGAGATATTGTTGTATTTACTAAGACTGCATTTTTCACAATTTATGAGCACCTAATTTTTAGAAGTCTTCAAGTTTGAACAGAAGTCTTCAAGTTTGAACATGAATGAAGGAATTATTCTTCAGTTCAATCGACCAAATCATTGATCCTTAGCATGAATAGCATGCTATAATCATACAACAACATTTGAGTGATGTGGTAACTTGAGTTATCTTTGGTGGAAGAAGGAAGCATGAAATTTAATAATTGTGAGTGATCTTTGAACTCAACATGAAACAAATACTCATCCCATTAATTTAGGAATGATTGATGCTCCATGATTTTTCATGAATGTAGGAGTGTGTTGGGAGTCTTATTCATCTTCTCATTACTTTTGGAAAGCCTTCTAAAGCTTTCAGGAGTTAACTGCTTCAAGTGTATAGAGCTCTCTGCTGTAAGTGTTTATGAAGCTTCTTTTTACCATGAGTTATTTAATAACTCATTTATCTGCATTATATCATTTTAAACACTTCATAGAGACATATTAGAGGCAATTTGGATCATATTTAATTACTAAAAATAAATCAAACAGTTACTTTATATTTTACTTTAAACAAGCTAAAGAACTTTCTATCATTACTCAAATCCACTTAAACACTAATGCAATAAGAAGAAATAGATAATTTTATTTGATAAAATATGAGAAAATTTATGGTCTCATCATCTTCCCCACACACAAAATGTTGTAGGTCCCTCTGCAATTCATAAGGAGCCTTCAAATTTAATAAATTCATTATTTTTTAGTAGTTCCTCCCAATAGCTCCTTAAAGCTCCTGAAGACTCCCAAAGGCTCCTAAAAGCTCCATAATAGTTCCAGAATAGTTCCAGAATACTTCCAAAATAGCTCTAGATAGGTTCAAATTGCTCCTTAAATCTTATAACTACTTTTAGATGTTTTTCTTCTTCTTCTTCTTCTTTTGAGTGGATTGAGTAAAATGAAAGAACTTTAAGTTGAATAAGAGTAAAATAATAAAGTAAATACCTGATTTTATCTTAGTTTTCCATGCAACCATCATCCATGAGTTGTAGTTCACTTTCGCCATGCTGCATGCAAAGAATTTATTCAACTTTTGAGAGTTGCAACTTGATCTTTTACATTGAATACCAACTCAGATTGCTTCATCATTATTTATGCTGCACTAACTAGTCATCCATGATGCCAAAGTATTTGCTACAAGTTTTTAGAGAAGAAACTTGCATAGAAAATTACTTGCTTATAGCCTAAGAGAAGAGGAAATAGCATGTGCAATGCACCTATTTGCAAAAATCAAATCTAGCCTAACTTACTCTACTTAATGATCTAGAGAGGTTACACATAACCATTAACTGGTTGTGAAAAATATCTTCCCTTTCTCAAAGTATGTTTCCATGCATTCAATTTTCTGAGAGAAGAGAATGAAAAGAAGACAAAATTTTTGAAACTCAATGTTTCACCTTCCTTCCTATTTGAAACCTTCTTCATGATTTCTTATTCTAGAAAATACATGGGTTGATTAGAGAGATCTTGCAATCCTTTCTTCTGATCTGTTGCATGCATGACTAGAAACAACTCCTTTTTCTTCAAATCTTTGATTGGAAAACCATCCTTTGACTTCAAAAATCTAATTGGGCAGCCATTCTTGGATTTTGAAGGTCTCCAAATAAGTCTCTTTCTTGCAAGCTTGTTTAATGAAGATAAGATCTCTTCATTGTTTTCTGCACCTCTTGCAAGCAATAATCCATCAATTCTTTCCTTAAGGAAATATCCTTCATTAGGATTTGGAGTGATGGTCCTCCAACTAAGGATATTTTGAAATAGATAGGGTGGTTTCTATTTAGATTTGGTATTTTGGATGGATTTTGAGAGACAAATGTTTCTTGAGGAACTACTAAATCTAAAAGGCTGTAAAACTAATTTTCTCCCTTCCCTAATGGGTCTGTGTAGGATCATGATGGGCCAAAAAGTGGCAATATGATGGGAATGTGTAGGGTATGTGGTTAACGACTTGTTTTTTACCCAAAATTGATGAAATAAAAGGGTTTTTAATGGATATTCTCAACTTTCCACCAATATAAATTATTCTTTACTTTGAATTTAACAAGTAATTATTATTCATTTTCTATTTAAATTACGACTAAAGTCCTCATTGATAGGTTAATTTGAAAATATATAGCTTTCAAATAGTATCACATTTTTTGAATCTGAAATATATGTCACATTTTATGCTTCACATACTATAGGATTAAAAAAAGAAAAAAATTAATTTCATGAAGTTTTTACCAAGTTAAGGTGGTCAGACACACGAGTTTTTTATATTTTTTAAAATTTGTACTAAAAAATTCATAATTAATTATTTACTTGGAAACAAATTACAAAAAAATAGGCATCACATTAGGAAATGAGTCCTCTACTTATATCTAAGATCTTATAAAAAAATATTATCATTTTATTTTGGTTAGGGTGGTTAGACAGACACCTACTTCTTATTTTTTCCTTGAAATTTAAGTACTACTGCATTGAAATTTCAAATTTTCACCAAATAGTTTTTTTTTTTAATAAAAATCCTAGTAGTTTAGAAACTACATTCAATTCGCTATAGATTTTATTCTTACATATTTTTGAAATAAGATAGATAATGTATTCAAATTTTTATGTCAAGTTGCCTAACTCTGATTTTTCTAAATTTTTTGCCACTTAAGGGCCTATATTTTCAATGATGATCTTGCACATACCCTAATGACACCTATCCTGGGAAACAATGCCAAAAATGATGGGTTTATTATAATCCTTATCATTTAATTTATCAATCCAAGGTGGTGTCCATGGTTGTCTACAAGAGATAAAGTAGAAAACATGCTTGACAATGTATTCTATAGTCTATTCTATTTGCATGAAATAAATGATATTTGCATGAAAGGAAATTTGCATGAAAGGCAACTAATTTAAGGAATACTTGCATGAATTGAAAAGAATAAACTACTTCACACTTGCTGGAAATGAAAAGCTTTCTTGGATTCAAATTTAATCTAGAAATTTGAAATTACATTGTTGGAAAATGAAAAGAGATCTATCCTATTTCCTCAAGCTGAAACAAGCCTTTCTAATCCCCTCCCTTTGATCAAATGATTAAATTGTATCTATAGAATCCAACCAATCCACTAAGAATTTGGATCCAAGATCCTATTTTTGAGGGGTCATTTTTACAAAACTTTAAGAAAATTGAAGTTGTTTTCCTCCATTACACCACTTTTATCTCAGTCATTTTCTGACACGTTTTGCTCCTTCCATGCTAAAAATCATGCCAAATACTCAAAAAGTTTTTATATCTTCAAATCTACTTTCTAGATCATTTTCAATTTTTGAATTTCATTGAGAAACGAGGGAGATATTGTTGTTTTACTAAGACTACATTTTTGACAATTTTTGAGCACGTAATTTTTAGGAAGTCTTCAAGTTTGAACATGAATGAAGGAATTATTATTTAGTTAAGTTGACCACATAATTGATCCTTGGCATGAATAACATGCTATATTCATGCAACAACATTTGAGTGATGTGGTAACTTGAGTTATCTTTGGTGGAAGGAAGAATGAAATTTAATAACTATGAGAGATCTTTGAACTCGACATGAAACAAATACTCATCCCATTAATTTAGGAATGATTGATGCTCCATGATTTTGTATGAATGCAGGAGTGTGTTGGGAGTCTTCTCTATCTTTTCATTACTTCTTCAATGCCTTCTAAATCGTTTAGGATATAACTGCTTCAAGTGTCTAGAGCTCTCTATTGCAAGTGCCTATGAAGCTTCTTCTTACCATCAATTATTTAATAACTCATTTATCTACATTATATAATCTTAAGCACTTCATGGAGACATATTTGAGGCAATTTGGATCATATTTAATTACTAAAAATAGATAAAATTTTTACTTTATATTCTACTTTAAACAAGCTAGAGAACTTTCTATCATTACTCAAATCCACTTTAACACTAATGTATTAAGAAGAAATAGATGATTTTTTTTTATAAAATTTGAGACAATTTACGGTCTCATCACTTATAAGTTACTGTCCAAGGATGGGGATAAAAAAAACATAAAAAATTGGAGGCCAACCACACTCTGAAATGTCTCTTACAAAATATTGTAAAAAATATTAGCCACGAGGCTAATCAACATATTGCCTAAGTTTATAAACAATGACCAAATAAGATTTATTAAGCAAAGATAAATTCTTAAAAAAATAATAACCAGTTTGGAAGCAATGAAATTTTTCAAAATATGTAAGAAAAACTCATCCATGCTTTTACTCTATTTTGAGAAGGCCTATGATAGGGCTGAGTGGGAATTTATGAGAGTAGCACTAAAAGCATTTGGTTTCCCTAAGGAATACTTTAGTATGGTTGATACTTTGCTAAATGAAAAAACTATCCAAGTGTATGTCAATGGCTCCTTGTCTAAATAATTCATTCTAGAAAATTTCGTAAGGAAAGGGTGTCCCCTAGGCCTTTCCCTATTTATAATTGCATCTGATACAATCCATTTCCTTCTTAGAGATACTTGCATCTCCCCTAAATTTAGAGGTTTAACTCTCCCTAACAATAGTGAGCTCATGAATATTCAGTTTGTTGATGATACAACAATCTTCATGGAATTAGAAGAAGGAAACATAGATAATATTATGTGCAAACTAAAATCTCTTCTATAAAGCTTCAAGAGAAAAAAATTCTAGAGAAAAATCCATCATGTTGGAATGGATAGAAAACAAAAAATTGAATTCCAATGAGGCAGCCCCCACAAGCAAGTCAAATATCTAGAGATCCCCTTTGCAATCAATCCATTCTTAAAAGAGATGTGATTAGGGGTTAAGGAAAATTTTGAAAAGAAAATGGATAGTTGGAACAAGCAGTACCTATCATTAGTTGGTAGAATCCAAGTCCTCCAAAAGATTCTATCATCATATACCATCTAATTTTCCTCTTGTAAAGAAGTAGGATTCACTATTCATGAGTTATCTTCAATCAGACAGCCTCACGAGGCAAACTGACCTAAACTACTTCAAGGAACAACATGAGAGTTCTAGAATCAGAAAGAGTAGGTCATAGAGATTTTTGGACAAACTGACGAGCTCTCGACCAAAAGGATGTCAGTGTAGAATACACACAAGAGCGCAACATGCTGGCATCTTAGAGGCATGCTAGCATCTCGTACAGACTAGAGAGAAAGTTGTCATAAAAAATAGCTTAGCGACTACTAGCAATCTAATTACAAAGAACTTCAAAAGTACTAGAAAATAATAGAATGTTATAAAGCTGAAATAAAGTGAAATAGAAATGATAAAGAGAATAAGGAAATGTTCACAACCACACAAGTGATGAATCCTCTAGCATGTGAGTATCCTCCATACCTATATGCATGATATCTGGAAAAAGTGTTGTGGCTGTATAGGGTTTTTCTTTAGTCAAACCCCCATTTTGGTGTTCCCACCTCCACAGACAACCAAATTGAAAGTGAGAGTGTAACTAAAATGAACAAAGTGTTGCTAAGAGAGCTTGAAGCTACTATAGCAAGTTTTATGAAGTTGTGCAAGAAAAATAACAAGAGAGGAATGGAAGAGCCAAGCCTGGAAGGAGGCTAGAGTAGAGTTAGACCCAAAATGGATGGAAAAGATGGCATTTAAGGAAAAGAAGCTTCCTGGGCAGTTAAAAGGCATCTCGATCCATTACCACTAACACAAGCAGATGGCAAGTGGAAAACATGCTTAGAGGCAGTCATTTGAATGTTAAAACATTGCAAGACACTAGCGTGGCACATAGACATTTGCATGGCACACTAGTGTCTATATGCATCACATTACAAAACAACATGAACGGGAAAAGCACAAGGTTGATGAAAAGCTGATGCATGAGGGTAGCTACTGAAAAGGGGTATAGAGCATCCTGAGAAGGGAAAAAGGTTGATGCAGAGGCTAAAATGAGCCTACACAAATGCTAAGGGAGTGGACACTAAAGCAGATGCAACAAAGTATGTAAAATTGCAAGGGGTGCAATTTTATGACATTACACCTCTATATGGTTCTTCAATAGATAGCAAGTAAAGGAGATCCAAAAAAGATTAGGAACTTCCTATGGTTGGATTGTAAATAGAAAAGAAAAAAGAATTCAATCAAGTGGGACTAGTGTTGCTTAGAGAAAGCACAAGGTGGGATTGGCCTTAAAGACTTAGAAAAAAAAGGGACAAATCGTGTAGCCAAGTGGATCATTAAGGCTCTTGAGGGTAATGAACCTTGGAAAATACTCGTGAAAATTAATATCCAACTAGTTGTACCTAAGCAAGCAAAATCATGGAAAATATTGCTCTTTAGTGATCTACTCATAGCCAAACGTCTAATAGTCCCTATTGGTTCAATGGTGTTTGGAAGCATTTGGAGGGAATGGGGACTAACAAAAGAGTAAATCACTAATCCTCAATTTATTGCACATAACAAACTCTTTGATCACAACAGGTCCATCTCATGGAACCTAGAGCATAACGGGAAGCCTCTTGCACTTCTCTAGGGTTGTTTTGCCAAGAAGTGGGCCCAAACTAGAATCCAAATCTTTGATAATATCATGAAATATGGGGTGATGAAGGATTGGGATTTTTTGAGGGTAAAATTTAATCTACCCTCTCCAACCTAAGAACCTATGTTATCTTAAAAGAAACTTGTAAAATTATCCTTCCCCTTTCTTAAAGAAAATAATCCATTAATTACTGAGATGAACTTAAATGGCAGAGTAATACCCCTTAGCCAATGTGTAAAAAAGGCTAATCTACAAAGACTTAATCCAATTTGATTCCTTAATTGAACATTTAAATAAAGTTTGGAAGACCAACATGGCTAGCAAAGATTGGCTGAAATTCTTCAATTCTGTCTAGTCCAATGTGTTAATCCTAAAAAATCTTGTTTTAGATCTCTAATTTTTCTTCAAAGGGTTTCTTTTAAAATGAACCAATTTGACATTGAAATCTATAGTATATGTAGGATCCTGGAATCTGTTGAACATATTTTTTTGAATGTTTCTATGCTAATGAAATATTGAAATTATTTTACAATGACATGTTTATCTAGGGTGGAAATGGTAAAATTAATTAGAAAGAAGTTTTAATTGGTAATGATAGAATGTTAGATAAGAGTTCAAATTATTTCGGCATTGCTTGGCTAATGAAATCTTCTAGCATATTTGGAAGACAAGGAATGGGGATAAATTCAATGAGTAATGGAGGATGCTTAGTGAGTCTTCAAAAAGAATCATTATGTTTAATGTTGCAATGCAAGTTGTTATCACAATGGAGATCTCTAAAGGAATCCCGAAGCTACTAAAATATAGTGTTCTTGTAAATCAAAATGAGATCAAGTATGGGCACACCTAGCAACATAACCAGCCCAACTTGTCCACATTCATGAAGGTACCTGAATCTTTCCAGAAAGAATTCAATGAGATTTGAGGGTGGAAAGATGAACCAAGAAGTCAAGAGACGCAGGCTATGTACTAATGAGGATTATGTAATTGAGGAAGTTCATTCCAATGAAGAGAGGATTGCTGCAAAAACACTAGTGCGTTAGAGAGATTTGGAGTCCTGCAATGAGAACAAGAACTTTTAAGGGGCCATTAATCATACCTTTTTATATAATGCTAATATCTTAATGTATAGATGCAATACCAATGTAAAAAGTCTATATACTAGTACATAATCCTACATAGTACTATACAATAGCTAGTAAAAAATCACTTTAGTATACAACTAGGTATTAGTATATATTCTCAATAGTGCACAACTATAGTTTTAATTGTAGCATGCATATATGATACAAATAGATGTACATGTTGATGCATTTTGAGCCCTAACTATTATTAATACAATAAACTTTATTGTAGAACAAAATGGGTCAAGTAGCCACCACAAAAGTAATATGTCCTCTATGGGTTATGTATTGCAAATTTTCCACCACAAAAGTAATGTGTCCTCTATGGATTATGTATTGTAAGTTTGTGATATCTACTAACCGTGAAATGGATTATATCACGAGTAAAAGTTAAAAACACCATTGTCAATCTATTTTATTCTTTAACCATAACCATATTATATTATACCAATCATCCACAACCTTTAACATAGACCACAACTACAATACAACCTTCATTACAATGAATTATTTCTCAATAAATAACCAAATATCAATTAATATCGACCACTATACCATTGATCATATCTTTATTACAATAACACTTATATGTGCCCTTAATATCCCTATCTTTTGCTTATGTCTTCCTATATTATGAGATAAAAGTTGACTTCATACATGCGATGTTTGAAGTCATCCACATTTTGACATTTTCCATGGCCTTTAATGACTTTATGGACTCTGCTCTATGTGGAATGGTTGAAAGTTTGAAATTAATTGAATTCCAACTTATATTTGTGAAACTATTTTAATTTGTACTACATCTGGATGCAGTTGTGGAGGAAAAGCGATACAGCAGAATAGACAGCCGTGTGAATGAGTATGTCCGTGGTGGAAATTTGGCCTGGACCATGGACCGTCAAAGTCAAAAAGATAGCGCATATCACACGGTGAGCTTCCTTTATTTGCTGGGCCATGCTCGTCACAGTGCATCTAATTAAAGACCAAAACTTTGCCCACTGGGTACTTTTTCCCAGCACAGCAAAACCCCTGAGATTTAGGAATTAACTTAGACGGGATTGTCGTGTGCGATAATTCAGTCTTCACTGTAGTTTTGGCGCATTGAAATGACAACACTATCTATGACGACAATTAAGAAAGACATGGAAAAGGGAATTTTCGATCAAATTGACTTGTTGAACTGAAGATATTTCTGTGCACATGAAATGCACATTAATTTCACCGCTTTATCTATTCACAGTCATCTTCTTACCTTACCAAAATATATCCCAACAGACAAACTGGAGGATGGGAGCGACTGGAGCAAAAATGGTGCTTGTCTGCCGTCATGCCCTCTCTCAGTGAAGTTGTGGTATTTTCCAGATCCTCTTCCCTTTCACGCAGGCATGAGTCACTGAAGATTTAGGAGTTAACTTAGACGGGATTGTCGTGTGCGATAATTCAGTCTTCACTATAGTTTTGGCGGCATCTAAATAACAACACTATCTATGATGACAATTAAAAAAGACTTTAGTGTCAACATGTCTAGTTTCTTTCGCTGGTCGCATTCATTTGCTAGTAGCGTTCAGTGTAACGCAAGACTGTTGTTGTAGAAATCTAAAAAGTTTTGAGTTTAAGCATTGTGCATGCTATTTTTAGATATTTTTGTTATATTTATAAATTATAGAATATTAATTTTGAGTGTTCATAATGATAATTAGTATTTATACTAAAATATTAATATACAAGTAATATTAATTTTAATAAAAGATTGCGATTTTGTTTAAATATATTTTTATAGATTATTTTTGATATATAATTGATTTAATTAGAGAAAATTAATCTTAGAGTTTGTAATGGTAATAAGTTTATATATTAGATACAAATTTTATTTGGTTATTTGTAATGCAAAGAATAGTATAAAACAAATATCATTTTTATTAAAATATGGTAATTAATTTTAATACTAGCATTTGTATTTAAGGAAGGTTCAAGGATTATGCCAATAGAAAATTATATGTATGCTAGTATGTTGGAGAATATGTGTTTTTGTATGGGTGTGTATGAATGGAATGTGCTACAAGTTTTAGCTACATGTGATTGGATTAAACACTTAATAATAAGTGATAAATAATGGAACAAAACAAACTCAAACAAACCTAGATTTTTTCCACTTAAACAAATCTATAGTTTTTCCTTAAAGAAATTAAGTATTATTTGATTTTGAAATATTTGCATGCAAATTTAAACCATAAAGCAACATAAATGGAAAAGGGAATTTTCCATCAAATTGGCAAGAAACCTACAAAAAGAATCAAAATGTTCCCATCTTAACAAATCAATATTTATTTGACTTTTACATGATAAGTGAGATTTTTGAGGCTTTCACCTAATATTTTGGAGTCTTTTACCAATAAATGATAGCTGATTTACCATTTATAGGTAGCTAAAACTTGTTTTCCAATGACTCAAAAATTGTTTAGAGGCATGAGAATTGTTTTAGGCTCAAATCTCACACTATATGTTGCCTATCGACTAACTTGTTTTCTGATGACTAACATTGTTTAGAGGTGTGAGACTTGTTTTAGGCTCAAATCTCACACTATATCTCACACTATATGTAGTCTATCAGCTAATAATGTTATTTTGTTTTGACACATTTTTTTATAAATTAGCTTTTATATATAATTTATTTAATTTCTTTTTCAAGTTAAATTTGTAGGTGTAAAATAAATATAATTTATTTCCCAAGTATTTAATAAATTAGGAATTCTTAAATTTAAATTCAATACAATTTTCTTTTTAGAGTCATTATTAGTCAATTTAAATACAAAATATATTAAATTGTGTATTATGGTGTCATATAGAAGCACAAACCCTATTATTATTATTTTTATATAGAGCATTTACTGAGCATCAAAGAAAATTATCTACTAGCATATATCTATTTATTATATATAAAATATGTAGAGAGATATCCTTCTTCAGGAATCTAATTTTTTTGTAATTGGTTTCTCATATAAAAGGGAAATAAGTGCCTCAAGAAGGATATCTCTTGGTGTATTATATATATGCTATTAGCATTCACGACACATATAAAATATTATATGAATTAGAGTTAGGGTTAGGATTAGGGTTAAGGTTACAATTATGGAATAGCTTGTAATTATTATAGTGGGATAACCTTACGTTTGATGTTGCCTTATTAATTCCTCATTTCAATTGTTAGTTCCACATCAATTTCAATCATTTATAGTTTTTTTATGTCAATGGGTTGCTATTCCAACTATAAAAATGATTTTCAGTATAATCAAATTATCAACATAAAATCAACATAGACATATTGCATGAGTGGTTAGTGTGTCTTTTATCATTATTCCACAACTATTAAATTAGTTACATATGCTTAATATTATTAAATGATGGTCTCATTACCCACCTTGTTGACTTGTTTCTACATTGTCCTACTTTCTCCACAACTTAAACTAGTAACCAGAACCAATCTAACCACCAATAGCCAATTTAAGACTTATTTTTTTCACTTATTGATCTATTTGAAAGTTAATATTTTTTTTAGAAAAATTATTCTCATTATCTTGTTGAGAATTGATTCATATATATTTTACTATGAAACAAGTAGATCAAAACGGTTATATGTGTTTTCTATATTTCAAATAGTTGAAAAATAAAAGCATTTTATTCTAGATTGTAAAATTTATCAAAAAATTTGAATCAAGTACATAAATAATTTAGTAATAACCGTGCTTAAAAATTAATTCAATAAAAGAGAGACTTGATTATGAAACAAGAGACATTTGTGTCAGGTTCTATCCATTATGGGGTGTGCTTAGTTGTTTTAATCATTTAGTTGATATCTAAGTAGTTAAGGTTATAATGTGATTATTTGTTGTTGTATAATGTTATTATTATAGTTGATTAATGTTGCAAAAATAAAAAAATATTTGTGTGGGGTGTACTTGTTGTTTTAAACATTTAGTTAATATAAACAGCTAGGGGTGTAATGTGATTGTTGTTGTATAATGTTACTATTAAAGTTGATTAATTTTGCAAAAATAAAAATAAAAAATTTATATGGGTGTGCTTGGTTGTTTTAAAAATTTAGTTAATATAAAAAACTAGGGGTGTAATATAATTGTTTGTTGTTATATAATGTTATAGTTAATTAATATTGTAAAAATAAAAAAATTATTCAATTATGTTGGAAATAGGTAGCCATTCAATTACAAATCCTAAACATGAATTATTTCATGTATCTCCTAGATTCTTGGAATGTTTTCAACAACACTAAGAATAGGATGAGATTAATATTTGATGAAATAGTCATGATTATTGACATTTGTAATTAATTATAAATGTAAGAAGCATGTGAGGGCATCCATAGTGAGTTCCTAAATAATAGGGGCACATGGGACACCCACATGGTAAGGTGACACTCACCTTGTGTTCAGTTAACTATACAAAGTAATAGTTAACACTTTTGAATGCATGTAAAGATCCTAAGAGTTAGGATTTGGTGTTTGCATGCTTGAAGTTTAGTTCAGTTCAGAATTAGTTTAGTTTAGTTTAGTTTAGTTTAGTTTAGTTCAGTTTAGTTCAGTTATGGTCCAGTTGTCTTCAACTAGTTTCAATTATATGTTAGTTAACTTCAATTAACTTGGAATGCATGGCTAATAACATTGAGTTGTATGACAGATAACAGGGACTACCTCTTGTTAACAGTGGATGACCATTCTTTGGGAATGGTGTTGAGTAAATGTTTCAGTTAACTAGAAATCACTTGGAGCCAACTTGGGTGCCCAAGATGCTTTCTTGGATTACCTCTCATGCATGATAAGATATTTCTAAAGGTTCAGTTAAGTACGATTACTTACGGGCGCCAACTTTGAGGAAGAGCTTTGGAATTATCATCGAAGTGAAGGAGAAGTTGTAGCTTCAGTTTGGGATGCCCAAATGCATTAAGCACATCTTGTAAGCTTTAGTCTTCACAGAATAACTCAACTTGAAGGAATATGGCATAATTTTTCAAGGGCTTGAGCTTGTGCATTTAAATTATCACCATTTGGAGATTACAAGGTTGCATATTGTCTCTATATCTCATACAAGTTGAAGAGAATTTTCATAACTGTTAATTGTAGGTGTGAAGAAGATTGAAAAAGATAGAAGAAGCATTCTCAAGCAAGAATTGGAGCTATTGTAATCTAGAGATTGAATAATAGAATAATTCTTGGTGGATTTTTTTCCTGAAAGGGTTTCTCCATGTTATATCTTGTGTGATCTTTCTAATATCCTGTCTAGTTCTTCTATCAACTTCTCTCTTCATTCTACAACAGTGAAATGAATTAATCAAGATAATCGGCCACAAAGAATATATGTAACAAAGAAAGAGCTTACTTAAATCAGCAATATTAAAGTTTTACAAAGTATTAAGCTAAGAAAACACCTCATTTTTCAACATTTGGTATCAGAGCTGAGGTTGGGTAGAGTATTGGGACACCATTCTCTTAAAGTTTGAAGGATTTATTGGCTTAGTGGGAGCTCTTATTATTTTATTAATTTTCTGATTTTGGAATTAAGTTTTTGTTACAATGAATTCAAGGTTAGATATTTCCAATGGTTCTAAGTATGAAATGTGGGAATTAAAAATGGAAGATATTTTTGAAGAAAGAGATCAATGGTTAGGAGTTAATAGTGAGATAGAGACACCTACAACTATGTCAAATGAAGATTGGGCTAAGTTAGATAAAAAAAGGCAAGAGGAACAATTAGATTGTGTCTTGCTAATGTTGTTCTTTTAAATGTTTTAGTGGAAACTAGTGCATATAAATTGTGAAAAAGAATAGGAGACATTTATCAAACAAACATTCTAACAAATAAGTTGTATCCAAAATAGAAATTATAT
This sequence comes from Sequoia sempervirens, assembly GCA_007258455.2. NCBI lineage: Eukaryota > Viridiplantae > Streptophyta > Pinopsida > Cupressales > Cupressaceae > Sequoia > Sequoia sempervirens. The sequence continues at coordinate 28,947,945 of VDFB02018296.1, read as the reverse complement.
TCATTGAAAATGAAAGATGGTGATTCAGTAGCACAAAATGTAAATGCTTTCAATTTAATTCTTGGTTAGTTAGCATCCGTAGATGTAAAACTTGAGGATGAGGATAAGTGTATTTTATTGATTTTCTCTTTACCAGATTCTTGGGAAAATCTAATATTTGCAATTAGTGGTAATGGTGTAGATCCAAAGATGGACAAATTCCTACTCTCCTATCAGAGAAAATGAGGAGGAAATCTAAAACTGGCTCCCAAGATGCCTTGTTTGTAAGAGATAGGCCTAAAGAGAAGGAATCTAAAGTAGACAAGAAAGGAAAGGGTAAGTCTAAAGGACGGTCAAAAACCCCTAGTAAGAGTAAGTTAAAGTGCTGCAATTGCAGAAAAATCAAGGACATATTAAAAAGGATTGTAAGAGCAAGAAGAAGAGTACTGATGCTTCTACAGAAAAATTTGATGACAGTAATGATGCATTAGTGATTTCTTCTAATACTGTTGTTGATAACTCTTGGCTTCTTGATTTAGGTTGCTCCTATCATATGACTTCTAGAAAGGAGTGGTTCTCCAAGTATACTCCATATGATGGAGGAGATGTCTTCTTTAGAGACAACAACACAACAAAATTTGTTGGCAAAGGAGAGGTAAAATTGTGTTCCAGTGATGGTAGTATTAATAACCTTAATGATGTTTTACATATTCCAAGACTTGGAAGGAATCTAATTTTTGTCTCTAAGTTTAATGATTATATAATGCATGTGACATTTAACAAAGGTGGTTGCATATTGGTGAAAGGGAATATGGTGGTTCCTAAAGGATCTCAGATTGGGACTTTGTTTAAGTTGAATACCTCCAATGTAAATATTTTATCAAATGTAACTAAACCTAAAAATACATGTATGCTATCGCACCATAGATTGGGACATATAGGTGAAAAAGGTCTGAGGAACATTCTTAATAAAAGGGTATGTGCAGGATCATCATGGAAAAAAAAGGCCCTTAAGTGACAAAAAATTTCAAAAAAAATAGAGTTAGGCAACTTGATGTAAAAAATTGAACAAGTTATCTATATTATTTCAAAAATATGTATGAATAAAATCTATAGAAAATTGAATGTAGTTTCTAAACTACTAGGTTTTTTTAAAGAAGAAAAAAATCTATTAAGTGAGAATTTGAAATTTCAATGCAGTAGTACTTAAATTTCAAGGAAAAAATAAGAAGTAGGTGTCTGTCTGACCACCCTAACCATAATAAAATGATAATATTTTTTTATAATATTTTATATTTAAGTAGAGGACTCATGTCTCGATGTGATGCATATTATTTTGTAATTTTTTCCAAGTAAATAATTCATTATAAAAATTTATTAAAAATTTAATAAAATATAAAACTCATATGTTTGACCACCTTAACTTGGTCAAAACTTCATGAAATTCAGTTTTTTATTTTTTAATCCTATATTATGTGAAGCATAGAATGTGACACATGTTTTGGATTAAAAAAATATGATACCATTTGAAAGCTATAGATGTTTTTCAATCAGCCTATCAATCAGGACTTTAGTTGTAATTCAAATAGAAAATGAATAATAATTACTTATTAAATTCAAATCAAAGCGAAATCGATATTGGTGGAAAGCTGAGAATTTCCTTTAAAAACCCTTTCATTTCATCAATTTTGGATTAAAAAAAGTTGTCAACCACATACCCATCATATTGCCACTTTTTGGCCCATCACGATCTTGCACATACCCAAAAATTTGGTTGACGGTATTCCAAATTATAATATTGGGAAAAATGACTTTTGTGAGCAAAGTGTGTTTGGAAATCAATCTAGATCTAAATTTCCTAGTGGGAAAAATAGAGCTAAAATATTATTAGATATTATTAACTCAGATGTAATGGGTCCTATGGATATTGACTCTATTGGAAAATCTAGATACTATGTCACATTATTGATGATGTCTCAAGATACACTCGGATATATTTTATGCATAAAAAATCTGATGTGTTTAATAACTTTAAGGAATTTAAGGATTTGGTTGACAAACAGTCAAATCATAAGATAAAAGTGTTGAGATCAGATAATGGTGGTGAGTATTGTTATAAAGAATTTGATGATTATTGTAAGCATGCACAAATAGTGAGACAAAAAACTACTCCATATACACCTCAACAAAATGGAGTAAGAGAAAGGATGAACCAAACCTTAAGGGAAAGAGCTAGGAGTATGTTAAGTAGTGCTAAGCTTGAACGATCCTTATGGGCTAAAGTAGTATGTACTTCTTGTTATTTAATCAATAGATCCCCTAGTTCACCTATTGAAGATAAAACTCCTTATGAGATGTGGTTAGGTAAGAAACCTAGTGTTACACATTTAAGGATCTTTGGTTGTGAGGATTTTCTTCATGTGCCTCAAGACAAGTGATCTAAATTGGATTCTAAAGCATAGAAATGCATATTCATAGGCTATGGTAAAAATGTAAAAGGATACAAGATTTGGAATCCACTAACAAGAAAAGTTTATTTATCTAGAGATGTTATTTTCAGAAAATGTAGAGCTTATTTAGGAGAAGAACAATCAAAGGAAACATATATTTCTCTAACAGTGCATTTTGAGACAAATATTGAGAAGCAAAAAGATGCACATGTTGAAGAACAAGTGGATGAATCACAAGAAGAGAGTTCAAAGAGTTCTTCTAAAATAGAGGCTCAAGATGAGCATATTGAGGAACCAGAAGAAACTCCTTTAAGGAGATCCAAAAGACAACTGAATCTTGTTGATAGGTATAACCCATCTAATTTATGTTGTATTTTTGCTTTAATGAGTACTAATGATGAACCCAGTTCTTATAGGGAAGCTTTGTCCTCAGATGAGAACAAGCTTTGGTCACAAGTCATGCATGAGGAAATGGAATGTTTGGATACTCGTGACACATGGGATCTTGAGAGTTTTCCCAAGGATAGAAAGGCCACTGGTTGTAAATGGATCTTCAAAAAGAAGATTGGTGCTAATGGTAATCTTGAAAGGTACAAGGCTTGATTAGTACCCAAGGGCTACTCCAAGAGAGAGGGAGTTGACTTTAATGAAATCTTCTCTACTATTGCTAAATTAACTTCTATTAGATTCTTCTTATCTATTGATGTTGCTTATGATTTTGAAATTGAGCAAATGGATGTGAAAATTGGTTTTTTGCATGGGAATCTTGATGAGGATATTTATATGAAGCAACCTAAAGGTTTTTTTGTAAAAGGAAATGAAGAATTGGTTTACAAGTTAAAGAGATCTTTATATGGATTGAAATAGTCACCTAGGATGTGGTAACAAAAGTTTGATGCTTTCACACTAAAAAATGGTTATGTTAGGAGTGAGGAAGACCATTGTGTTTATATAAAAATTATTGATGATCAGGCCTTAATTATTATCTTGTATGTTGATGACATGTTGTTTATTGGTAACACCAAGGTAATGATTAGAGAATTGAAAGTACAACTCTCGAGCACATTTGAGATGAAAGATCTAGGGGCTACAAAATATATCCTCGGTATGGAGATCAGTAGAGATAGAGGTAACATAAAGCTTTGCTTAAGTTAAATTAATTATGTTGACACTATTTTGAAAATATTTAACATGCAGGATAGTAAAGAGGTTAATATTCCTTTATCAATTGGCATAGAGCTAAGTTTAGATATGAGTCCTAAATCTGATTTTGATTTTGATGAAATGTCTAAAATTTTGTATGATAGTGCAATTGGTAGTTTAATGTATGCAATGGTTAGTACGAGACCAGATATAGCACAAGCAATGGGATTTCTTAGTAGGTTTATGTCTAACCTTAGTAAAGAACATTGGACTTATGTTAAGAGGGTATTTAGATATTTACTAGGGACTTCATATTACTTTTTAGTTTATCATGGTTCAAATACTATTGATATTATGAATAGATCATTGGACATACAGGGGTTTGTTGATTCAGATTGGGCAGGAGATATGGAAAGTCAGAGGTCGACAAGTGGTTATGTGTACACTTTGTTTGGAGCTGCGGTTAGTTGGATGAGTAAGAGGCATCCCACGGTTGCTTTGTCCACCATAGAAGCAGAGTACATGGCTGCCACACATGCCTCTAAAGAGGCAGTTTAGTTACAAAGGCTTGGGTTAGGTATTGGTTTTAATTGCAAGCAAGTTAGGCTTGAATGTGATAGTTAGAGTGCTATTTGTTTAGCCAAAAATCCCATGTATCATGCTTGTACTAAACATGTAGATGTTTAGTATCACTTAGTGTGAGAAATGGTTGAGAGTGGGAAAGTATTAATTGAAAAAGTTGACACTTTGATTAATGTTGTAGATTATCTTATGAAGCTAGTTCCTACAGATAAGTTCTCATGGTGCAGGAAGGCCATTGGCCTTGAGTCCTATACTTGATTTAAATTTATTATTCCTTGTTTAGAATAATTTCAATGTATAATGTCAAGTGGGAGAATGTTGGAAATAAGTTTCCATTCAATTGCAAATCCTAAACATTAATTATTTCATGTATCTTCTAGATTCTTGGAATGTTTTCAACAACACTAAGATTATGATGAGATTAATATTTGATGAAATAATCATGATTATTGAAATTTGTAATTAATTCTAAATTTAAGAAGCATGTGAGGGAGTCCATCATGAGTTCCTAAATAATAGGGGCACATGAGACACCCACATGGTAAGGTGACACTCACCTTGTGTTCAGTTAACTATACATAGTAACAATTAACACTTCTGAATGTACGTAAAGATCTTAGGAGTTAGGATTTGATGTTTGCATGCTTGAATTTTAGTTCAATTTATTTCAGATTAGTTAAGTTAAGTTTAGTTCAGTTCAGAATCAATTTAGTTCAGCTCAGTTCAGTTCAGTTCAATCTAGTTCAGTTCAGTTCAGAATCAGTTTAGTTTAGCTCAGTTCAGTTCAGTCCAGTTCAGTTCAATTCAATTTAGTTATGGTTCAGTTGTCTTTAGTTAGTTTCAGTTGTATGTTAGTTAACTTTAGTTAACTTGGAATGCATGGCTAATAACATTGATTTGTATGAAAGATAACATGGACTACCTCCAGTTAAGAGGGGATGACCATTCTTTGGGAATGGTGTTGAGTAAATGTTTCAGTTAACTAGAAATCACTTGGAGCCAACTTGGGCACCCAAGATGCTTTCTTAGATTTACCCCTCATGCATGATAAGATATTTTTGAAGGCTCAATTAAGTAGGATTACTTAAGGGGTGCTGCCACAATAGTGGTTTACAGTTTCTAGGAGATCCTGATTTTTGATCAAATCACATATTTTTAGAAAATATAATGATTTAAGCCTTGAAATGTTCCATTTAAAGGATTCCAATTGAAAAGGGTTTTATCATACCACCTTAGACTAAGACCCCTTGGATAGAACCGTACTAGTTTTAAACCATACCTATAATAGAGTCTCCTTTACACCTATGAAAATGCTGATAAAAAAATCACTTTTGATTTACCTTTTGGGGGTTCAAATGAATTCATTTAAAATTTAATTTTTTGTAAGTATGTAGTCCCTATTATAAGCTTCAAAAAAATTATAATTTTAATAAAATTTAATTTGATTATTATATTTATTTTTTATTTGTTGTGAATGTAGGTTTTTCATTGAAAATCAAGCTCTTTGTTTTGCACATGTGGAAAAATAACAGATTATAAAAAAAATAAAAAAATATGAGTGCACTAGATATTAAAGTCCTTGATCCAACAAAAAAACAAAAAAATTAATTTTGATACACTAAAAAAAATTATGTGTTATACAGTCTCACTATGTCTGAATTGTAATTAGTTTAACTTCAAAACTTTATGAAAGAAAAAATATTCAATATAAAACTCTCTAACTAAGTGGAAGCACTAGATATCAGAGTTACAAATCTAAATTTGAAAGAATTAGAATTTTATCCTTCATGGAAAAAAATTTATACGTTATATGGTGTGTGTCACTTTTTAAAAATGTTGTTTTCTAGAAAAAAACTAGCTTTTGAGGGAGATGGAAAAAGAAGTGCAATCTGATTCCAAAATTTTTGAAAAAAATATATTTAGAATCTGTAGAAAAATAATCATGAAACTCTAGTTTACATCATCTTCAAATTCCTCATGGTTTAGCTGCTATAGGTGCCCGAAAGTGAAGATTTAGTTAAAAACAATTATTTCAGTGTCTACTTTGGCAAAAAATTGTAAACCACTATTGTGGCATCACCCTTTAAAAGGGCTCCAATTTTGAGGAAGAGCTTTGGAATTATCACTGATGTGAAGGAGAAGTTGTAGCTTTAGCTTGGGATGCCCAAATACATGAAGCACATGTTGTAAGATTTAGTCTTCATAGAATTACTCAACTTGAAGGAATATGACGTACCTTTTCAAGGGCTTGAGCTTATGCATTGTAATTATCACCATTTGGAGATTACAAGGTTGCATATTGTCTCTATGTCTCATTCAAGTTGAAGAGAGTTTTCATAATTGTTAATTGCAAGTGTGAAGAAGATTGACAAAGATAGAAGAAGCATTCTCAAGCAAGAATTGGAGCTATTGTAATTCAGAGATTGAATAATAGAATAATAATTGGTGGTGTTTTTTCTCGAAAGGGTTTCTCCACGTTATATCTTGTGTGATCTTTCTAATATCCTATCTAGTTCTTCTATCAACTTATCTCTTCATTCTACAACAGTAAAATGAATTAATCAAGATAATCTACCACAAAGAATATATGTAACGAAGAAAGAGCTTACTTAGATCAGCAATATTAAAGTTTTACAGAGTATTAAGCTAAGAAAACACCTCATTTTTCAACAAATTATACAAGTATATATTATTATAATAACTCCATATATATATATATATATATATATATATATATATATATATATATATATATATATCTTCTTATTCTTTTGATAATGTGATATTTATGTAATTTTTGTCTTGCTAAATTATATTAACACATATATATTTTTTAATTAGATTTTATTGAAATATTAATTGTAGATAGATAAATTTTATTGTGATTTAATACACGTTGATAAAAAAAATATAAAATATGTATTGAGAGTACTCTCATTTATTTAATAAGTTTTGAAAATCTTACCAATTATTAAATACAATATGTAAAATACTACCTCTAAGTCAACAATGTAATTGTATGATGATGTATTAATAGTTTTCATGTCATTCAAGTCATTAATAGGTTTGAAATTTGATTCAATGAATCAAATGCATTAGATTGCACAAAAAGAAAAATCTTAATTTTTACATTGTGGAAAACATGAACCAAAGATAAAGGATATTTTACCGACTTTAAAAAAAAAGACAATTAAAAATAGACTATATAAAATTGTTGGTCAGGTTTTTAATTCTATATGTTATTAGTTGTAGTGTCACTATTAATTTAAAAATTACATGCAATGGATACATTAATATTCTACCTTGGACAAAACTAATAATTAAAAAAAGATTAGCACTTTACAAAATAGAAAAAACAAAAAAATCATAAACATCTCATTAACATTAAAAATTAAATAGCTTGAAGTTATAAATGACTTGAAAATGGTGAAGAATAGGATTATGGCCAAAATTTTGTTGAAATATTGTCTTATGACTATTTCTCTTCATATGTTGAAGAGCTAGGTGTTGTGATCAATTTGAAAGTGGTGAGGAACAAGATTGTAGGCAAAACTTGGTTGAAATATTGTCTTTTTCCCTATGTCACAATTATTCTAATGCATAAATGTCAAGCATTGACAGCTGAAATGGAAAACACCCTTTCAGTGGGGAGTGCCCTCAACAGAAATCAGACCTTGGTCTCAAAGAATGGCACGTTTGTATTGGAATTTTTCAGTCCCAACAACACCAATAACTATTAAATTGGCATCTGGTATGCAAAAGTCTCAAAGAAAACTATTGTTTGGGTGGCTAACTACAAAAATCCTCTGAGAAACATGCCCGACATTTTAAATTTATCAAGAGATGGTTATCTCTGACTTTTTGATTCATGAGGATGATCAATTTGGTCATCAAAAAATAGCTTGAAGGCATCCCAAGCATTAATGTTGGAATCGGGTAATTTGGTTATGGTAGGAATACGAGCTGACAATGTTTTTGAAATTGTTTGGGAAAGTTTCCAACATCTAGTAGATACATCGCTGCTAGGGATGCAAATGTGGAAAGGAATAAAATTAACTTCTTGGAAGAGTTTTGTTGATCTAACACCTAGACATTTTTTCTTTCCAAATAGATCCTTCACCGAGAAGGACTCAGTTATTGCTGACATCTCACATCAGTAGTACGTACTCATCTTCTAGAGAGTGGAATGGAGAGTATTTCACAAATTTTCTAGGATATGCCTTGGCAAGATCTTATATTAAAATAGAGTTTGTAACATTTTCTCCTTGAAGAATGTACTGCACATAGACAACAAGCAATATGATAAGGGAACATGGAATTTTGGAAAAGTATGGTGAATTTCAAGGGTACACGATGAAAATGTTGGTGTGAATAAGTCTTGTACCTAGTTTATTCCTTTACTAGGGACTTAGGGGACTTAATTCACATGTTAAGTTTACTTAGGATATTAGTTGTCATATCTAGATAAGTATTAGTTGTCTTATCTAGAATTTCCACTTTCCTAGGTAGTTATGAGTTAGTTGTCTCATGTGATAGGATTAAGACACTTGTCATGATCTTGTCTTATCCTATCTCTCATCCTTGCCTTTATAAGCAAGGCATCTCTAGCATATTGTAATTGCATAAGCATTGTATAGTATTGCATTGATCATATTGTACCATATTGCAATCCTTGTTTGATGGAATAACATCTTCCATTGTTGCTTCTCTCTATCTCTTGTGGAGGTTCTTTGGCATTGTAGATTGAAGATCTTGGGTTGATAACTCCAACATGGTATCAGAGCTTTGAATCTGGCAAGCCCCTTCCATTTCTTTACTAGAGAGTTTCCATCAATTTCTATTGTGATTTTTGAGTTTCTTGTATCCTATATTGCATGCTTGCATTTTGGTGATATCTGGTGATTGCAGCACTTTTTGGCTATAGTGGCAGTATTTTAGGCTGTTCCATTGCGTCCAGGAGGCTCGAAAAAGTCAGATCTGGCTTTTGTTTCACTCTATTTCGTCACTATTTACAACTTTGGCAAAGAAGGGTTTGGAGCTCAGATATGGTGAACAATTTTTTACAGGAGCACTTTGAGCCAAAAATAAGTCTTCCATTGTGTCTGGATGGCCATTTTTGATTTTTTTGATATATAATTTTCCTATATTCGGCAAAAGTTGTATTCAGAGCAAAAAAAATTTAGCTGAGGAGCCATACGGCCCCCCGCGCAGGTACGATGTCGTCAGAAATTTTTTCAAAAAAATTATATTACGAATTTTTTCTGTCGGCATATTTTTTATTTTAAAAAAATTCAAAAAAAAAATATATTTAAAGCGCTTTAAGCCGTCGGTGTTTAAAAAACAAAATGCGCAGACTTTATTTAAGTCTATGGACTTTTTTTGTGTCTGCGGGTTTATTCAACCCGCCAGCGGTCTCCGCCAACAACCGTCCGCCGATAGTTAAGCAGTCGCCATCCACCACCACCGGGACCCGCCACCGCCAGTCTTCAAACCGTCGGTGCTAACCGCGATCTCCACCGCCAACCGCCAGCGATTAATTCAAACCGCCAGAATTTTTTTGTAGCAGCCCCGCCCACGGTCATGTGGGTGACCAGGAGCCAGCCCCTGGGGGCCAAATTTTTGTGCCCAGATAGTGTTCATTATTGCTCTTGTTTAGCATTGAAGGTGCCTAAAATAGGCCTTTTTTTCATTTTTGCATAACTTTTTTCCACATAGTCGATTTTTCAAAAACAAGATATCATCGAAAAGCTGGTTCCATGAACTTCGCAGTGGTGTAGGTGGTTTTCCTAGATTTTGACATTTTTTGCCATTTTTTTAGCTTGAAGGTAAAAGTGCATTTATTGCTTGTTCTTGATGTAACTTTTGCAAATGAAGTCAAAATTTGGCGAACATTTTTTTGAAATTGATCAAAAAATCACAAGGAATCTGTTTGTAACCTTAGTTTTCAGTTTTTGCAAGCTCTTTTCTAAAAATTGTAAAAATCACCGTGTGTTATAAACGATTGATTTGAGCTTGTCACTTGTAAAAATTGCAATATTTGTTCATTGTAATTTGCTGGGGGGGTTGCAAATTGAGTTTTAATACATTCTGGAGGGGTGAAAGGCACAATTTAAGTGCCACATTGTCTTTTTCTTTTGGTGTTCATGGCGGATCTAAGGCAAATTGAACCACTCACTCCACACAATTATCATACATGGAAGCTAGAAATGACTCAATTGTTACAATCTAAGGGTCTATGGAAAATGTTAGATGCAGAACAACCTGAATTTACAAGGGATTATGAAATTTTTTTCCATAGATGTAAAATGGATGAAGCAAAAGGGCTCATTGGCTTACATGTATCTGATAATCTGTTGTTTCATATTTTAGAGTGCAAAACACCTAAGAATGTTTGGGACAAACTTGAAGAATTGTATGGTAAAATAAATCATTTCAGAACCTTGCAACTTCAAGCAGAACTACAATCCCTCTCTCTAGATGCGTTTCCTTCAATGTAGGATTTCCTTGCACAATTCAAGATGATTTTGTCACAGTTGAAAGGATGTGGACATGATGTATCTAGTGATGAATTTATCTTCTTGATTCTGTCTATGTTAAAGGGCCCTTATCAAGTGTTTTCTTCTACTTTCTATTCAACTATGGATGCAATGGGGAAAGATTACAAAATGCCTACATTTGAGTTGTTTTGTGAGCATCTTACTAGGGAAGAGGCCAATTTAATTCAGCTGGATGCCTTACCTAATTCTAAGAATCATGCTCTAATGGCTCAATCATCCAAGGGTAAAGGAAAGAACAAGAAGAAGCCCAAAGCAGAATCATCTTCTGGTAGTGAGAATCCCTCCAAACCGAAGCCAAAGAACAATCAGAAGTCCACTCAATCTCCTTCTTCTACCTCTGGAGATTCTTCTTCCAAGTCCAAGAAAAAGAAAGGAGATCCTTGTTCATTTTGTGGAAAAACTGGACATGATGCATCTCATTGCTTTAAGAGATTAGAGGCCTTGGAGGAAGCTATGAAGAAGCACAATATTTTAGTGGCTAAGCCTTCTTCCATGGGAAAAGGGCAAGCTCTTTCTGCATGAGATATGCATTCACCTTCAGATAGTTGGATTCTTGATTCAGGTGCTTCACATCACATGACCAATTCACGTGATCTTCTTGATTCCATAGTTCATACTTCTACTTCTCAGATTGCAGTTGGGAACTCTTCACAAATTCTAGTTTTGGGGATAGGCTCCGTTCAGATGCTAGATGGGTGCATTGAGGATGTTCTTCTTGTTCTTGATATTTCAGCGAATCTTCTTTCCATATATCAGATTTTTCATTCTGGAGATGGGAAGTCAGTTGAGTTTACTCCACATAATGTGACTATTAGAGAGTTGCAAGATCCTGAGAAGGTTGTTGCTATAGGGGTAGTTGATCATGAGAATCATTTGTATCAATTTGATGGATTTCAGTCTTCATCAAGTTCATGTTTTTTTGCTCATGCTGATTCAATGAGAAAGCTTTGGCATGAGAGATTTGGGCACTTGAATTATAGATATCTTCAGCAAATGAAAGCACATAACTTAGTGGTTGGTCTTCCAAAGATCACTTGCACAAATGGTGTTTGTCAAGGATGTGTTCTTGGCAAGCAACATCAAGATCCTTTTCCTAAGGGTCGCGTTACACGTGCAACCACACCCCTTGAGTTGGTCCATAGTGATCTCATGTCATTCCCAACTCCTTCTTTTTTAGGGGCTAAGTATGTGCTAACATTCATTGATGATTTTTCCCGCCGGACATGGGTCTATTTTCTGAAGCTCAAAAGTGAAGTCCTCACCAACTTCAAGACCTTCAAAACATTTGTGGAGAAGCAGTCAGGTTTTTCTCTTCGACAGATATGCATAGATAATGGGGGGAGTATGTCAATCAGGCATTTCAGGATTTTTTGCAGTGCGCATGGTATTCTTCATCAACACACAGTTCCTTACACTCCTCAGCAGAATGGTGTGGAGAGAAAGAACAGGACTCTAAGGGAAATGGCCAATTGTATGATTCAGTCTAGGTCCATGCTCCCGCCTTTTGGGCCGAAGCTGTCAATTGTGCCAACTATATTCAAAATCATATGCCCCACAAGGCAGTGCAAAATATGACCCCTGAGGAGGCTTGGTCTCATTGCAAGCCTAATGTATCCTTCTTCAGAGTATTCGGTAGTGAGGCTTGGGCATTCATTTCGAATGGTCGGCGTAAATCCATGGAGAAGAAGAGTCAGCGTTACATCTTGGTTGGCTATTGTGAGGATGTGAAGGCATACAAATTGTTTGATCCTAACACATGAGAGGTTCATTTCTGACGTGATGTTCAGTTTTCTGAGACCTTCACCCATCCAGATCCTCCTTTGACTTCTTCTTCATCACAACCTACTTAGTCTTCTTCAATTCATGATACTGTGCTACTTGAGGAAGACTTTGATGATGGTCTTGATGAACCTCCTCCTCACTCACCCACTAGGCCATGATGGGCTTGAGTTACTCTTGAGGAGGTTGGTCCTCTTGTTGGTGATCCCACAGACACTCGCCGCACTCATTCTCAAACTTTTGGAATTAATCTTTTGAGTCATGCAGTTTCAGATGATCCTCAAAAGTTTTTTAGATGCTTCAGGTATTCTAGAGTGGGATAGTGCTATGGATGATGAGTATTCTTCCTTGATAAAAAATCATACTTGGGATCTTGTGCCTCTTCCCAAGGGAAGAAAGTTGGTTTGGTGCAAGTGAGTGTATCATACCAAGTATGTAGCAGATGGTTCCATTGACAAGTACAAGGCTCGTCTTGTTGTAAAGGGGTTTTCTCAGGTTGAAGGAATTGACTATTCTGAGACCTTTGCTCCTATTGCCAAGATGGATTCTATTTGCCTTGTCCTTACTATAGCTGCATCTCAGGGATGGTCAGTATATCAGATGGATGTGAAGAGTGCCTTCTTGCATGGGGATCTTCATGAGGAGATCTATATGGAGCAGCCACTAGGTTTTGTGCAAGACTCTTCAGTTGTTTTCAGGCTTCGACCTTCATTGTCTGGTCTCAAACAAGCCCCTCGGGCTTGGTATGAGAAGATGGATAGTTTCTTGCTTGCTTCCAGCTATACTCGCTGCCATTCTGATCCCATAGTTTATACACAGAGACATGGAGAGGATCTACTTATACTTGTGCTCTATGTGGATGATTTGATTCTCACAGGGAGTTCTACTTCCATGATTCAGAGTACACAACAAGCATTGATGGAGCAATTTTATATGACCGACCTTGGTCTTTTGCATTACTTCCTTGGTCTTCAGATTCATCAGACTTCTGAGGGGATCTTCATTTTCCAGCAGAAGTATGCTCTTGATTTGCTTCAGAGATTTGGCATGGCTGATTACAAGCCTGCCCCTACTCCATTCCAGTCAAGTGTTGATCCTACCTTGTATCGGCAGTTGGTTGGCAGTCTTTTGTACTTGACACATAGTCGTCCTAATATTTCCTTTGCGATTGGAATTGTATCTTGCTTCTCACAGGAGCCTCATGAGAGTCATTGGAAGGCCGCCAAGCGTATCTTGAGATACATTCAGGGCACTACTCATTTTTGCATTCACTATACTTTAGGTGCATCTCAGATTGTGGGCTTCACTGACTCAGATTGGGCTGGTGATGTCAATGATCAGAAGTCTACTTCTGGCTTTGTCTTTTTCCTTGGTTCTGGTCCGATTGCATGGTCATGCAAGAAGCAGACAACAATTGCATTATCATCGACAGAGGCTGAGTATCGAGGTGCCGTGTTGGCTAGTCATGAGGTTTTGTGGCTTCGTCAGTTGATGACTGAGTTCGGATTCCCTTCCACTCAGCCCACTACTATTTGGTGTGACAATCAGAGTGCCATTCATATTTCACACAACCCAATGGAGCATCAGCGGACTAAGCATATAGAGATCCACATGCACTTCATCAGGCAGCTCATCTAGGATGGTGTTCTCAGCTTGGAGTATTTGCCTACAGATCAGCAGGTTGCAGACATCTTCACTAAACCTTTGGCATCGCCTCGTTATCTTCAGTTTTGATCGATGCTTGGGGTGAAGGAAGTTGTCCTTGCGGGGTCTTGAGGAGTCCTCCTTCATTAGTTTTCTTTGTTTCTTTTCTCTCTTTTGGAGAGGAGTTTTCTCCCACAGGGTTTTTCTCCTTTTCTCCGCTTGTGAGAGTTTTTTGTTTTGTACATGGGTACCTCAGGCCTAGTTGTTGGGACCCATCTTTTGAATTTTTGTATTGGTTTTACCTCCCTAAGTTGCACTTAAGGGGGGGTGTTGGTGTGAATAAGTCTTGTACCTAGTTTATTCCTTTACTAGGGACTTAGGGGACTTAATTCACATGTTAAGTTTACTTAGGATATTAGTTGTCATATCTAGATAAGTATTAGTTGTCTTTTCTAGAATTTCCACTTTCCTAGGTAGATATGAGTTAGTTGTCTCATGTGATAGGATTAAGACACTTGTCATAATCTTGTCTTATCCTATCTCTCATCCTTGCCTTTATAAGCAAGGCATCTCTAGCATATTGTAATTGTATAAGCATTGTATAGTATTGCATTGATCATATTGTATCATATTGCAATCCTTGTTTGGTGGAATAGCATCTTCCATTGTTGCTTCTCTCTATCTCTTGTGGAGGTTCTTTGGCATTGCAGATTGAAGATCTTGGGTTGATAAATCCAACAGAAAAATGGTGGGTGGATGCTAGATGGGTTCACACATAGGGATCAATGCAATGTTTATGGTGTGTGTGGGGCTAATGTAGCATGCAATGGCTATGCAACATTGAGTACCCACGTTAGAAGCAATACCAATGATACCTGTACATTTCTGCAAGGGTTCAAACCCAAAAAAAGTCGTGCTTGGGATTCTCAAGAGTGGTGGTTAAGTGTTTGTATTCGGCGAAGTCCATTGCAGTGCTCTTTCACAAATTCTACTGATGGTTTTTTGAAAGTAAAGTATAAACATTTGGCCGATGATCAAGCGACTTCATATACCAGTGAGAAAACTCTGAATGGATGCAAACTTTGTTAAAAAATAATAAACTTAAAAAATTCAAATTCTAGTACACTAAAAATAGAAAATTAATACTCAAATTTAATAAACTGTGATTATATTCATAGAGAGGTAGAGAATATAAACTTTGTATTTTCTTAGAAAATATGTTGTAAATTGTCTTCACCCTTTATTGATAAAAAAGAGAAAATATATACAACAAATTATGAAAAGAATCTATAGCCATGATGGGAAACTTTCCCAGCACAAAAAAAAGACAAAAGGAAACTATCCAAGCTAGAAAAAATAGTAAAATCAAAGTTTTGATGGGAAACATTCCCATTGACAATCAGTTTAAAATAGATTTTCCTAATTTAACATCCTCCCTAAAATCTGATTTGTGGGACAACTTGTCATCCCTAAAAGATTCTTCAATCTATTGAAATCTTCTTCCTTCAAAGGCTTTGTCAAAATGTTAGCAAATTGATCTTTGGACCTGCAATATGAAAGTTTAATTTCATTAATTTTAACCAACTCTCTGATGAAATGAAATTTGATGTCTATGTGCTTGCTTCTTCCATGAAAAACTAGATTTTTAGAAAGTGCAATAGTTGATTGATTATCACAAAATATAACTGTTTCTTCCATTTGGGGCTACAACAATGCTTCAAGCATTCTTAACCAAACTATTTGACAACTTGCTAAAGTGGCTGCCACATATTCTGCTTCTACTGAAGACAATGCAACAATTGGTTGTTTCTTTGAAGACCATGAAATTACACCTGAACCAAGAGTAAAAACATACCCAGAAGTACTTTTCCTATCATCTTGATTTCCATACCAATCACTATCTGTATAACTAGTTAACTTCAAAACATCCTTCGTTTCATAAAAAATTCCATGATTTTTGTCCCTTTCACATACCTTAGTATTATTTTACCTGATTGTAGATGAGTATTATGTGGATCCTCCATGAACTTGCTTATCAAGCTTACTACATACATGATGTCTGGTCTTGTTGCAGTTAAGTATATTAAGCATCCAACCAAACTTTTATACAAAGTAGAATCTACCTTTTTGGTTTTATCATTTTTTGTCAACTTCACACACATGGAAATAGATGTAATTTTTGGTTTACTATTTTCCATCTTGAACCTTTTCAAAATATCATTTGCATACTTTTTTTGTGAAATAAAAAACCCATCACTATTTTGAGTTACTTCAAGACCAAGATAATAATGCAACAAACCAAGATTAGTCATATCAAATTCACTCTTCATTTCCATTGAAAAATATCTAAGTATATTTTCATTATTCCCAGTATAAAGAAAATCATCAACATAAATGCGAACTATTATAAGGGTATGTGAAGGATCATGATGGGCCAAAAAGTGGTAATATTATGGGTATTTGTAGGGTGTGTGGCTGACGACTTTTTTTTACCCAAAACTGATGAAACGAAAAGGGTTTTTAGAGGAGATTTTCAGTTTTCCACCAATATAAATTATTCTTTAGTTTGAATTTAATAAATAATTATTATTTATTTTCTATTAGAATTATGACTAAAGTCCTGATCGATAGGCCGATTGAAAAACATCTATAACTTTCAAACGGTATCATATTTTTTGAATCTAAAACATGCGTCACATTTCATACTTCCCATACTATAGGATTAAAAAAATAATAAATTAAATTTCATGAATTTTTGACCAAGTTAAGGTGTTATTTACTTGGAAAAAAATTACAAAAAAATGTGCATCACATTCAGACATGAGTCCTCTACTTATTAAATCTAATAAAAAAAATTATCATTTTATTATGGTTAGGGTGGTTAGACAGACACCTACTTCTTATTTTTTCCTTGAAATTTAAGTACTATTGCATTTAAATTTCAAAATTTCACCAAATAGATTTTATTTATTTTTAAATAAGTCTAGTAGTTTGGAAACTACATTCAATTTTCTATAGATTCTATTCTTACATATTTTTGAAATAATATAGATAACTTATTCAAATTTTTATGTTAAGTTTCCTAACACTAATTTTTCTAATTTTTTTGCCACTTAAGGGTCTGCTTTTTCCATGATGATCCTGCACATACCCATAACATCTGGACTTGTTGATTTTTGTTTTACAAAAAAAGTGGGTTCATAAGGGCATTTTTCAAAACCATTTTTCAAAAAATATGATTCTATCCTTTTGTACCAAACTTTAGGTGCGTGTTTTAAACCATACAAAGCTTTCATTAGTTTGAGCACTTTACCTTTTCAACCTTTAATCTCATAACCAAGTGGTTGCTCAATGTAAATTTTTTCCTCCAATACACCATTCAAGAATGCTGATTTTACATCCATATGAAAAAGTTTCCAACCCTTTTGTGCTAAAAGAGCTAAAATCATACAAATAATATCCATTCTAGAAATAGATGCAAAAAATTCATTGTAATCAATACCTGATTTTTGTTTGTAACCCTTCACTACCAACCTGGCCTTGTATTTATTCACTTTACCTTGCTCATTGTACTTTGTTTTATACACCCACTTTACTCCAATTGTCTTCTTATGCTTAGGAAGATCTGTAATTTCCCAAGTTTTATTCTTTTCTATGGCTGCAATTTCTTCATTCATAGCTTTAACCCATCTATCATCATTTATAGCCTCTTCAAGAAAAAAGATCACTATCAGCAAAAAATGCAAAATGATAAGTATCTTCATTTACTAGTGTTGTTTCTTGATATATGTCAAAATAGCTCCTTGTTTTCTGCCACCCTTTTGGAGATACTGAGGTGGATGATGAAGAACTATTTGATGAAACATGATGATGACTTGGTGGAGATGAAGAAGAGATTCTTCTTAGTGTTGATTTTTGAATGCTACTACTGGCTCTTGTGTTAACAGCTGAAATTTTTTGTTGATTTGCAGCTTCATCTTGAATGCTAACTTGTTGATATTTCTCTTTCAAATTCCAATGTACCACTCCTGATCTTCAATAAAATTTGCATCTCTACTTATCACCAATTTTTTTGTCTCAGGATTGCACAACCTATATGCCTTAGATTGTTCACTGTACCCAACAAAGATATATTTTTCTACCTTAGCATCCAATTTACTTCTAAGTGCATCTGGAATATGAGAATAAGCAATAAAACCAAAAAGTCTTAGGTGATCTACTTGAGGTTTGTATCCTCCCCAAGCTTCTTCTAGTGTCATGCCTCAAATGGAGTTTGTAGGATACCTATTCAAAATATAACCTACACAACAAACTGCTTCTACCCAAAAATATTTTGGTAAATTCTTAACATTAAGTATACTCCTTACCATATTTAAAATTTTTCTGTGTTTTCTCTTAGCTACCCCATTTTGTTGAGGTGTATACCTTGTTGTTAGCTACCTTTTATGCCATTTTCAATACAAAAATTATGAAAATCATGAGAAATATACTCTCCACCCCTATCAGCCCTTAAAATTTTAAGAAAATAACCACTTTGTTTTTCAACTAATTCTTGAAAGTATCTGATTTATTTTTCAAAGGATAAACCCAAAGTTTTCTACTATAGTCATCAATATAAGCCAAAAGGTATCTCATAATAGAAAATGAAGCAACCTCAATTGGACCACATAGATCTAAATGAACTAGCTCTAATGGATTTGAAGCTCTCCATGAATCCCTTATTGGAAAGGGTTCTCTATGGTGCTTTCCAACAATGCAACCTTCACATTATTTATCTGGTTTCTAGATAAGTGGTAAACTTGTTACCATGTTCTTTTTATGCAAAATAATTAGTCCACCAAAATTAAAATGACTAAATCTAAAATGCTATAACCATTGTGTATCTTTTACAAGAGCACTAAAACTTAAATGCATATTGTTTCTAATACTAAGAGAAAACATCCCATTAGTAGTCATGGGTATTTTAGTTATCGTCTTGTTTTTACCATCAACAATAATGCATGAGCCCTTTTCAAATTTTATAGTGTGGTCTTTTTGCACAAGTTGACCTACACTTAACAAATTATGCTTTAAGCCTGGTGCATAAAATACATCACCAATATATTTTTTCTCACCATCTTTCATTTTCAATGAATATAACTTCCTTTCTAGATACACCTCACTTGTTAGACTCTTTGTTTGATAAATATCTCCTATTCTTTTCCATAATTTATATGCATTGAGGTATGTGCAGGATCATCATGGAAAAAATAGGCCCTTAAGTGGCAAAAAGTTCAGAAAAATCAGAGTTAGGAAACTTGACATAAAAATTTGAATAAGTTATCTATATTATTTCAAAAATATTTAAGAATAGAATCTGTAGAAAATTGAATGTAGTTTCCAAACTACTAGGTTTGTTTAAAAAAAAATCTATTTGGTGAAATTTGAAATTTCAATGCAGAGTGCTTTTTAGGAAAAAATAAGAAGTATCTGTCTAACCACCTAACCACAATAAAATGATACTATTTTTTTATAATATTTTAGATATAAGTAGAGGACTCATGTCCCAATGTGATGCATATTTTTTTGTAATTTTTTTCCATGTAAATAATTAATTATTATTTTTTTATTACAAATTTTAAAAAATATAAAAACTCGTATGTCTGACCACCTTATCTTGGTAAAAAAATCATGAAATTCAAAATTTCTTTTTTTAATCCTATGGTATGCAAAGCATAGAATGTGACACATGTTTTGGATTCAAAAAATGTGATACTGTTTGAAAGCTATAGATGTTTTTCAATTAGCCTATCAATCAGGACTTTAGTTGTAATTTGAATAGAAAATGAATAATAATTACTTATTAAATCCAAAGTAAAGCATAATTTATATTGGTGGAAATCTGAGAATCTCCTTTAAAAACCCTTTTTGTTTCATCAATTTTGGGTAAAAAAATAGTCATCAGCCACATACCCATCTTATTGCCACTTTTTGGCCCATCATGATCCTGCACATACCAATTGGTTTCAACTAAAACATTTAAAAGAACATCATCAACAAGACATAATCTAATTTTTCCTCTTGAATTTTTATCTAACTTAGCCCAATCTTAATCTGACATAGTTGTAGGTGTCTTTGTCTCATTATTAACTGCTAACCACTGATCTCTTTCTTCAAGAACATCTTCCATTTTTAATTTCCACATTTCATAGTTAGAACCATTGAACCTTTCAATATCTAACCTTGAATTCATTGTAACATAAACTTAATTCCAAAATCAGAAAACTACTAAAATAATGAAAGCTACCACTAAGCTAGTAAATTCTTCAAACTTTAAGAGAAAGGTGTCCCAATTGTTGGTGTAATTAATTATTTAATTACACTTTACATAAGTTTACTTAGGCATTATTTAATTCCTAGGTTATAGGTTGTTATCCTTATCTTGCTGAGCTATCCTTTTGCTCAAGATAAGATTAGGGTTATGCATACTTTCTTTTATAAAGCAAATTAATTCTTGTAATTATTGTACTTCGAATATATCAATTTGCACATCTTCATGCAATCTCTCTGCTTTTTTGCTTTTTCTCTTTGTGGAAGGTTATTTTCTGGTTTGCATTTCAGATCTTGGTTTCTAACATGGTATCAGAGCCTTGATTTGCATCCCCTTCTCAGTTTTTTGGAGGAATACATTGTAGAGCTCATTTGAGGTCCCTCGAGGGTTTCATTCCTTGAGCATATTTATGGATCATCTTGGATCAGTTTGGGTTTTTCCATTGGATTCAGAGCACTTGAAAAAGTCAAAATGACTTTTATTTCATTTATTTTGGTCACTGTTTGCCAGATCTATGAGGGTTTCAAGCTCGCTATTTTTTCTAAGAGATCTAGGGGTTGCCTAATTTTTTGGGAACTTTGGACCAAAACAAATCTCACCGTTAGATTCACAGTGTCCAAAAACCCTTATTTTCATATAAAATTTGTCCAATTTGGACACTATCGACTGGGGAGGCAATTTGTTTTTACCTAAGGGTCATACAGCTCAAAAGCATGTATTTTGAGGTTCATTTTTCAAAAAAAAAAATCAAAAAAATCAAAATTCAAAGATTTTTTGGCCCCACCCATTCAAATGGTGACCACCACCCTCCTACCAGCCAGCAGCCACCTGCCACTAGTTCGCCATCGGCGATCTCCTCCACTGCTCCTCTCAGTTTTGGCCCCCACTGACTACTCTACTCTCCCCTTCATTCCATTCATGACCAGTACCCTCCTCGTAGCTCCTACTAACCTTTTAAGCCCCTACTACAGTTTGATTGCAGACTAGGGGCTCCACCAAGTTCTATTTTCTCGGCGCAGTCCTATGAAGGAGTAGGAGCCAACACTCTAGCACCCCGCAAGGACTTGATCCCCTATTGGTGGTCACATATGTGACTAGGGGCTATGCCCACAAGCCCACCAAAATTTTTTTTGCCCCCTCTGAGCATGTAGTCACATGGAGGACCGAGGGCTAGTGCTTGAGGGCTAATATTTTTCCACTGTTTAGCCTTCGAAGGGTCTCTTTAAATAGGATTTGTTTTCTTTTTGGCATAACTTGGGCATACAGAGTCAAAATCAGGCAAACGAGATATCATCAGAAAGCTGGTTTAACAAAATTTTGAATGGTGTAGATGTGATTTTTTGGTTTTTCTTTTTTGATTCCTTTTTCAGCATCAGAAGTCAGATGTTGTTCTTCTCACTTTAGGAGACATATCTTTTGACTCGCTTATCTATTTTTTGCAATTCAAGTGGCATCAGAAAGTTGGTTTCAGCCTCTATGCAGATTTGAGGTCCTCTTTAGAAGATGTGTACCTTTGTTTTGTACATGCATTCATTTTTTGTTTTGTGCACTAGGTTTACATTTTCACTTCTGTTTCTATAGTTTCTACATGTTTTTCATTCTCTCCTTTTGTAATCATTGGGTATTGTAATAATGAATTCATATAAAGTTTCATTAAGGGGGGGTTCTTGCATCACACTTGCATATTAGTGACAACTCGCATGAGTTTTTCTGGTTTCATGTTGTTTCTTTTAGCCTCCTTCTTGCTTAGCTGGACACATCTTTGGTTTGCATCAGTTCACACTTCACATTGGGAGTTTATGGTTATTGATCCACATTGTTTCAGATCCTTCTCTCTTTGAGAGCCATGTTTTTATGGTTATTGTTCCAGAATCTTGATGGTACTTGTCTTATGTGGTAGTTTTATATTTAGTTTGGCATTGGCATCGAGAGACAAAACTTCTAGATTTTGTCATCATTATGGGTGGCTTCATCCTTTCATCTATTGTCGCTTACATATTCCAGGGTTGATCCAGTATGCAAGTTTTCTAGTGTTCCTTGGCATCAGGTCTACTGTTGCATTTGTGATTCTATTATTGTTTCTTGCAAACAAAAGTATATTTCCTTACTTCTCAGATTTGGGGCTCTAGTGTTGCTTCATTAGAGTTCTTCCAGTGATTCTTTCCAGCAATTCATCTCATTGAGGGGGGATTTTTCCCACTCGGTTTTCTCTCTCTTTACATTTGTAAATGGGTAGTTAATCAGGCCTTTTTTGTTAGGACCCATCTCACATCATTTTCATAATAATTTTCTTCTCCCTAATTTGCATTTACGGGGGGTGTTGGTGTAATTAATTATTTAATTACACTTTACATAATTTTACTTAGGCATTATTTAATTCCTAGGTTATCGGTTGTTATCCTTATCTTGCTAAGCTATCTTTTTGCTCAAGATAAGATTAGGGTTATGCATACTTGTTTTTATAAAGAAAATTATCTCTTGTAATTATTGTACTTGAAATATATCAATTTGCACATCTTCATGCAATCTCTCTGCTTTTTTTATCTATTCTCTTTGTGGAAGGTTATTTTTTGGTTTGCATATCAGATCTTGGTTTCTAACACTAGTACTCTACCCAACCTTAGCTCTAATACCAAATTTTGAAATATGAGGTATTTTCTTAGCTTATTGCTCTGTAAAAATTTAATATTGTTGATCTAAATAAGCTTTTTATTTTGTTACTTTTTCTTTGTGGGTGATTATCTTGATTAATCCATTTTACTATTATAGAATGTAGACATAAGTTGATAGAAGAACTAGATAGGATATTAGAAATATTACACAAGATGTACCATGGAGAAACCCTTTCAGAAAAAAACTTCACCAAGAACTACTCATTCATTCAATATTTGAATTACAATAGCTTCAATTCTTGCTTGAGAATGCTTCTTTTGTATTTACCAATCTTCTTCACACCTGCAATAACAATTATCAAAACTCTCTTCAACTTGAATGAGATATAAAGGAAATAAACAATCTTGTAATCTCCAAAAGATGACAAAACCAATGCCCAAACTCAAGCCCTTGAAAAGGTAAACCATATTGCTTCAAGTTGAGTTATTTTGTGAAAACTAAAGCTTAGAACATTTTCTTCACCCATTGGGGTGTCCCAAACTAAAGCTACAAATCATCCTTTATTTCAGTGATAATTCCACACCTCTTCCTCAAAGATGGCACCCAAAAGTAATCCTACTTAACTAAGCCTTCATAAATATTTTATCATGTAAGAGAGGTAAATCCAAGAAAGCATCTTGGGCGCCGAAGTTGGCTCCAAGTGATTTCTAGTTAACTGAAACATTTACTCAACACCATTCATGTAAGAATGGTCATCCCCTGTTAACTGGAGGTAGACCCTGTTATCTGTCACACAACTCAATGTTATTAGCCATGCATTCCAAGTTAACTGAAGTTAACTAACACACAACTGAACCATAACTAAACTGAACTACACTAAACTAATTCTGAACTGAAGTGAAGTGAACTAAACTAATCTGAACTTAACTTAACTGAACTTCATGCATGCGAACATCAAAACCTAACTCCTAGGATATTTACATGCATTCAAAAGTGTTATCTCTTACTATGAATAGTTAACTGAACTTAAGGTGTGTGTCACCTTACCATGTGGGTGCTCCATGTGCACCTATTATTTAGGAACTCAAAATGGATGCTCTCACATGCTTCTACCATTTAGAATTAATTACAAATGCCAATAATCATGATTATTTCATCAAATATTAATCTCATCTTAGGTAATCTTAGTTTTGTTGAACACATTCCAAGAATCTAGGAGATACATGAAATAATTAATGTTTAGGATTTGCAATTAAATGGCATCCTATTTCCAACAATGCTAAGGGAGTGGACACTAAAGCAGGTGCAAAAAAGTATGTGAAATTGCAAGGGGTGAAATTTATGACATTACACGTTTGTATGGTTCTTCAACAACAAGTAAAGGAGATCCAAAAATGATCAAGAACTTCCTGTGGTTGGATGGTAAATGGAAAAGAAAAAATAATTCAATCAAGTGGGACTAGTGTTGCTTAGAGAAAGCACAAGGTGGGATTAGCCTTAAAGACTTAGAAAAGCAAGGGACAAATCATGTAGCCAAGTGGATCATTAAGGCTCTTGAGGGTAATGAACCTTGGAAAATCCTAGTGAAAAATAATATCTAGCTAGTTGTACCTAAGCAAGAAAAATCATGGAAAATATTGCTCTTTAGTGATCTACTCATAGCCAAACATTTAAGAGTACCTATTGGTTCAATGGTGTTTGGAAGAATTTGGAGGGAATGGGAACTAACAAAAGAGTAAATCACTAATCCTCATTTTATTGCACATAACAACAACCTCTTTGATCGGAACAAGTCCATCTCATGGAACCTAGAGAATAATGGGAAGCCTCTTGCACTTCTCCAGGGTTGTTTTTCCAAGAAGTGGGCCCAAGCTGGAGTCCAAATCTTTGATAATATCATGAAAGATGGGGTGATGAAGGATTGGGATTTGTTGAGGGTAAAATTTAATCTACCCAAGCTCCAACCTAAGAACCTATGCTATCTTTAAGAAACCTACAAAAGTATCCTTCCCCTTTCTTAAAGAAAATCATCCATTAATTACCAAGATGAACTTAAATGGTAGAATAATACCCCTTAGCCAATGTGCAAACAAAGCTAATCTACAAATACTTAGTCCAATCTGATTCCTTAATTGAACATTTAAATAAAGTTTGGAAGACCAACATGGCTAGCAAAGATTGGCTGAAATTCTTCAATTCCATCTAGTCCAATGTGTTTAATCCTAAAAAACATGTTTTAGATGGTTAATTTTTCTTCAAAGGGGGTTCTTTTAAAATGAACCAATTTGACATTGAAATCTATAGTATATGTAGGATCATGGAATCTGTTGAACATAAATTTTTTGAATGTTTCTATGCTAATGAAATATTGAAATTATTTTACAATGACATGTTTATCTAGGGTGGAAATGGTAAAATTAATTAGAAATTTTTTTTAATTGGTAATGCTAGAATGTTAGATAAAGAGTTAAAATTATTTTTGCATTGCTTCCAGGCTAATGAAATCTTCTAGCATATTTGGAAGACAAGGAATGGGGATAAATTCAATGAGCAATGGTGGACACTTACTGAGTCTTCAAAAAGACTCATTATGTTTAATGTTGCAATGTAGGTTGTTATCACAATGGAGATCTTCGAAGGCAAGTTCCTGAAGCTACTAAAATATAGTGTTGTGCTTGCCAATCAAAATGAGATCAAGTATGGGCACACCTAGCAACATAACCAACCCAACTTTTCCATATTCATGAAGGCACCTGAAGCTTTCCAAAAAGAGTTCAATGAGATTTGAAGGTGGAAAGATGACCTAAGAAGTCAAGAGACCCAGGTTGCATACTAATGAGGATTATGTAATTGAGGAAGTTCATTCCAATGAAGAGAGGATTGTTGCAAAAACACTGGTGGGCTAGAGAGATTTGGAGTTTTACAGTGAGAGCAAGAAATTTTAAGGGTCCATTAATCATACCTTTTTATAAAATGCTAATATCTTAATGTATAGATGCAATACCAATGTAAAAAATCTATATACTCGTACATAATCCTACATAGTACTATGCAATAGCTAGTAAAAAATTGCTTTCGTATACAGTTAGATATTAGTATATATTCACAATAGTGCACAACTACAGTTTGAATTGCAGCATGCATATATGATACATATAGATGCACATGTTGATGCATTTTGAGCCTTAACTATTATTAATACCAAAAACTTTATTGTAGAACAAAATGGGTCAAGTAGCCAACACAAAAGTTTGTGATATCTACTAACCATGAAATGGATTATATCACATGAGTAAAAGTTTAAAACACCATTGACAATACAAGATCAACATTACAATATATTTTATTCTTTAACCAAAACCATATCATATTATACCAATCATCCACAACCTTTAACATAGACCACAACTACAATGCAACCTTCATTACAATGTATTATTTCTCTATAAATAATCAAATATCAATTAATATCTACCACTATACCATTGGTCATATCTTTATCACAATAACCCTTATATGTGCCCTTAATATCCCTTATATTTTGCTCATGTTTTCCTATATTATGAGATAAAAGTTGACTTCATACATGCGATGTTTGAAGTCATCCACATTTTGACATTTTCCATGGCCTTTAATGACTTTATGGACTCTGCTGTATGTGGAATGGTTGAAAGTTTGAAATTAACTGAATTCCAACTTACATTTGTGAAACTATTTTAATTTGTACTACATCTGGATGCAGTTGTGGAAGAAAAGCGATACAGCAGAATAGACAGCCGTGTGAATGAGTATGTCCGTGGTGGAAATTTGGCCTGGACCATGGACCGTCAAAGTCAAAAAGATAGCGCATATCACACGGTGAGCTTCCTTTATTTGCTGGGCCATGCTCGTCACAGTGCATCTAATTAAAGACCAAAACTTTGCCCACTGGGTACTTTTTCCCAGCACAGCAAAACCCCTGAGATTTAGGAATTAACTTAGACGGGATTGTCGTGTGCGATAATTCAGTCTTCACTGTAGTTTTGGCGCATTGAAATGACAACACTATCTATGACGACAATTAAAAAAGACATGGAAAAGGGAATTTTCGATCAAATTGACTTGTTGAACTGAAGATATTTCTGTGCACATGAAATGCACATTAATTTCACCGCTTTATCTATTCACAGTCATCTTCTTACCTTACCAAAATATATCCCAACAGACAAACTGGAGGTTGGGAGCGATTGGAGCAAAATGGTGCTTGTCTGCCGTCATGCCCTCTGTCAGTGAAGTCGTGGTATTTTCCAGATCCTCTTCCCTTTCCCGCAAGCATGAGTCACTGAAGATTTAGGAATTAACTTAGACGGGATTGTCGTGTGCGATAATTCAGTCTTCACTGTAGTTTTGGCGGCATCTAAATAACAACACTATCTATGACGACAATTAAAAAAGACTTAGTGTCAACATGCCTGGTTTCTTTTGCTGGTTGCGTCCTTTTGCTAGTAGCTTTCAGTGTAACGCAAGACTGTTGTTGTAGAAATCTACAAGGTTTTGAGTTTAAGCATTCACAATACTGAAAAAAAAAATATGTGCATGTTATTTTTAGATATTTTTGTTATATTCATAAATTATAGGATATTAATTTTGAGTGTTCATAATGGTAATTAGTATTTATATTAAAATATTAATATATAAGTAATATTAATTTTAATAAAAGATTGCGATTTTGTTTTCATATATTTTTATAGATTGCTTTTGATATATAATTGATTTAATTAGAGAAAATTAATCTTGAGAGTTTGTAATGGTAATAAGTTTATATATTAGATACAAATTTAATTTGGTTATTTGTAATGCAAAGAATAGTATAAAAGAAATATCAATTTTATTAAAATATGGTAATTAATTTTAATACTAGCATTTGTATTTAAGGAAGGTTCAAGGATTATGCCAATAGAAAATTATATGCATGCTAGTATGTTGGAGAATATATGTTTTTGTATGGGTGTGTATGAATGTAATGTGCTACAAGTTTTAGCTGCATGTGATTGGATTAAACAATTAATAATAAGTGATAAATAATGGAACAAAACAAACTAAGACAAATCTAGATTTTTTCCACTTAAACAAATCTATAGTTTTTCCTTAAAGAAATTAAGTATTATTTGATTTTGAAATATTTGCATGCAAATTTAAACCATAAAGCAACGTAAATGGAAAAGGGAATTTTCCATCAAATTGGCAAGAAACCTACAAAAAGAATCAAAATGTTCCCATCTTAACAAATCAATATTTATTTGACTTTTACATGATAAGTGAGATTTTTGAGGCTTTCACCTAATATTTTGGAGGCTTTTACCAATAAATGATAGCTGATTTACCATTTATAGGTAGCTAAAACTTATTTTCCAATGACTCAAAAATTGTTTAGAGGCATGAGACTTGTTTTAGGCTCAAATCTCACACTATATGTAGCCTATCGACTAACTTTTTTTCTGATGACTAACATTGTTTAGAGGTGTGAGACTTGTTTTAGGCTCAAATCTCACACTATATGCAGTCTATCAGCTAATAATGTTATTTTGTTTTGACACATTTTTTATAAATTAACTTTTATATATAATTTATTTAATTTATTTTTCAAGTTAAATTTGTAGGTGTAAAATGAATATAATTTATTTCCCATTTTTTTAATAAATTAGGAATTTTTAAAATTTAAATTCAATACAATTTTCTTTTTAGAGTCATTATTAGTCAATTTAAATACAAAAGATATTAAATTGCGTATTATGGTGTCATATAGAAGCAAAAACCTTATTATTATTATTTTTGTATAGAGCATTTACTGAGCATCAAAGAAAATCATCTACTAGCATATATCTATTCATTATATATAAAATATGTCGAGAGATATCCTTTTTCAGGAATCTATTTTTTTTGTAATTGGTTTCTCATATAAAAGGGCAATAAGTGCCTCAAGAAGGATATCTCTTGGTGTATTATATATATGCTACTAGCATTCATGACACATATAAAACATTATATGAATTAGAGTTAGGGTTACGATGAGGGTTAAGGTTACAATTATGGAATCACTTCTAATTATTATAGTGGGATAACCTTATGTTTGATGTTGCCTTATTAATTCCTCATTTCAATTGTTAGTTCCACATCAATTTCAATCATTTATAGTTTTTTTTATGTAAATGGGTTGCTACTCCAACTATAAAAATGATTTTCGATATAATCAAAATATCAACATAAAATCAACACAGACATATTGCATGAGTGGTTAGTGTGTCTTTTATCATTATTCCACAACTATTAAATTAGTTACATATGCTTAATATTATTAAATGATGGTCTCATTACCCACCTTGTTGACTTGTTTCTACATTGTCCTACTTTCTCCAAAACTTAAACTAGTAACCAGAACCAATCTAACCACCAATAGCCAATTTAAGACTTATTTTTTTCACTTATTGATCTATTTGAAAGTTAATATTTTTTTTTAGAAAAATTATTCTCATTATCTTGTTGAGAATTGATTCATATATATTTTACTATAAAACAAGTAGATCAAAAAGGTTATATGTGTTTTATATATTTTAAATAGTTGAAAAAAAAAAGCATTTTATTCTAGATTGTAAAATTTATCAAGAAATTTGAATCAAGTAAATAAATAATTTAGTAATAACTTTGCTTAATAATTAATTCAATAAAAGAGAGACTTGATTATCAAACAAGAGACACATTGGTGACAGGTTCTACCCATTGTGGGGTGTGCTTAGTTGTTTTAATCATTTAGTTGATAGAAGGGTATGTCCAGGCTCATAATGGAAAAAACAGGCCCTTAAGTGGCAAAAATTTTAGAAAAAATAGTGTCAGGCAACTTGACATAAAAATTTGAATAACTTATCTATATTATTTCAAAAAAATGTAGCAATTGAATATGTAGAAAATTGAATGTAGTTTCTAAAGTACTAGGTTTATTTAAAAATAAATAAAATCTATTTGGTGAAAATTTGAAATTTCAATGCAATAGTACTTAAATTTTAGGGAAAAAATAAGAAGTAGGTGTTTGTCTGACCACCCTAACCATAATAAAATGATAATATTTTTTTATAAGATTTTATATATAAATAGATGACTCATGTTAGGATGTGATGCATATTTTTTTGTAATTTTTTTCCAAGTAAATAATTAATTATGATTTTTTTATTACAACTTTTAAAAAATATAAAAACTCGTATATATGACCACCTTAACTTGGTCAAAACTTCATGAAATTTAGTTTTTATTTTTTTAATCCTATAGTATGTGAATCATAGAATGTGACGCATGTTTCAAATTAAAAAAAATGTGATACAGTTTGGAAGTTATAGATGTTTTTCAATTAGTTTATCAATCAGGACTTTAGTCGTAATTCTAATAGAAAATAAATAATAATTATTTATTAAATTCAAATTAAAGCATAATTTATATTGGTGGAAAGCTAAGAATCTCCTCTAAAAACTCTTTTCATTTCATTATTTTCAGTAAAAAAAAAAGTTATCAGCCACATACCCTACAAATACCCATAATATTGCCACCTTTTGGCCCATCATGATCCTGCACATACCCTGAAGTAGTTAAGGTTGTAATGTGATTATTAGTTGTTGTATAATGTTATTATTATAGTTGATTAATGTTGCAAAAATAAAAAATATTCGTGTGGGGTGTACTTGTTGTTTTAAACATTTAGTTAATATAAACAACTAGGGGTGTAATGTGATTATTGTTGTATAATGTTACTATTAAAGTTGATTAATTTTGGAAAAATAAAAATAAAAATTCATATAGGTGTGCTTGCTTGTTTTAAAAATTTAGTTAATATAAAAAACTAGGGGTGTAATATAATTGTTTGTTGTTGTATAATGTTATAGTTAATTAATATTGTAAAAATAAAAAAATATTCAATTATGTTGGAAATAGGTAGCCATTCAATTGCAAATCCTAAACATGAATTATTTCATGTATCTCCTAGATTCTTGGAATGTGTTCAACAACACTAAGATTAGGATGAGATTAATATTTGATGAAATAGTCATGATTATTGACATTTGTAATTAATTCTAAATGTAAGAAGCATGTGAGGGCGTCCATAGTGAGTTCCTAAATAATAGGGGCACATGGGACACCCACATGGTAAGGTGACACTCACCTTGTGTTCAATTAACTATACAAAGTAACAGTTAACACTTTTGAATGCATGTAAAGATCCTAGGAGTTAGGATTTGATGTTTGCATGCTTGAAGTTTAGTTCCATTCAGAATTAGTTTAGTTTAGTTTAGTTTAGTTCACTTCAGTTATGATTTAGTTGTCTTCAGATAGTTTCAATTGTATGTTAGTTAACTTTAGTTAACTTGGAATGCATGGATAATAACATTGAGTTGTATGACAGATAATAGGGACTACCTCTTGTTAATAGTGGATGACCATTCTTTGGGAATGGTGTTGAGTAAATGTTTCAGTTAACTAGAAATCACTTGGAGCCAACTTGGGTGCCCAAGATGCTTTCTCGGATTACCTCTCATGCATGATAAGATATTTCTAAAGGCTTAGTTAAGTAGGATTACTTACGGGCGCCAATTTTGAGGAAGAGCTTTGGAATTATCATCGAAGTGAAGGAGAAGTTGTAGCTTTAGTTTGGGATGCCCAAATGCATTAAGCACATGTTGTAAGATTTAGTCTTTACAAAATAACTCAACTTGAAGGAATACGACATACCTTTTCAAGGGCTTGAAATTGTGCATTTTAATTATCACCATTTGGAGATTACAAGGTTGCATATTGTCTTTATATCACATTCAAGTTGAAGAGAATTTTCATAATTGTTAATTTCAGGTATGAATAAGATTGAAAAAGATAGAAGAAGCATTCTCAAGCAAGAATTGGAGCTATTGTAATCTAGAGATTGAATAATAGAATAATTCTTGGTGGAGTTTTTCCCTGAAAGGGTTTCTCCATGTTATATCTTGTGTGATCTTTCTAATATCCTGTATAGTTCTTCTATCAACTTCTCTCTTCATTCTACAACAGTAGAATGAATTAATCAAGATAATCGGCCATAAAGAATATATGTAACAAAGAAAGAGCTTACTTAAATCAGCAATATTAAAGTTTTACAAAGTATTAAGCTAAGAAAACACCTCATTTTTCAACATTTGGTATCAGAGCTGAGGTTGGGTAGAGTATTGGGACACCATTCTCTTAAAGTTTGAAGGATTTATTGGCTTAGTGGGAGCTCTTATTATTTTATTAATTTTTTGATTTTGGAATTAAGTTTTTGTTACAATGAATTCAAGGTTAGATATTGCCAATGGTTCTAAGTATGAAATGTGGGAATTAAAAATGGAAGATATTTTTGAAGAAAGAGATTAATGGTTAGTGGTTAATAATGAGACAGAGACACCTACAACTATGTCAGATGAAGATTGGGCTAAGTTAGATAAAAAAGGCAAGAGGAACAATTAGATTGTGTTTTGTTGATGTCGTTCTTTTAAATGTTTTAGTGGAAACCAATGCATATAAATTGTGGAAAAGAATAGGAGACATTTGTCAAACAAAGAGTCTAACACATAAGTTGTATCTAAAAAGGAAATTATATTCATTGAAAATGAAAGATGGTGATTCAGTAGCACAACATTTAAATGCTTTCAGTTTAATTCTCAGTCAGTTAGCATCTATAGATGTAAAGCTTGAGGATTAGGATAAGTGCATTTTATTGATTTTCTCTTTACCAGATTCTTGGGAAAATCTAATATTTGCAATTACTGGTAATGGTGTAGATCCAAAGATGGACAACATCATTCCTACTCTCCTATCAGAGGAAATGAGGAGGAAATCTAAAACTGGCTCACAAAATGCCTTGTTTGTAAGAGGTAGGCCTAAAGAGAAGGAATCTAAAGCAGACAAGAAAGGAAAGGGTAAGTCTAAAGGATGGTCAAAAACCCCTAGTAAGAGTAAGGTAAATTGTTGGAATTGCAGCAAAATCAAGGACATTAAAAAGGATTGTAAGAGCAAGAAGAAGAGTATTGATGCTTCTACAGAAAAATCCGATGACAGTAATGATGCACTAGTGATTTCTTCTAATACTATTGTTGATAACTCTTGGCTTCTTGATTCAGGTTGCTCCTATCATATGACTTCTAGAAAGGAGTGCTTCTCTAAGTATATTGCATATGATGGAGGAGATGTATTCTTTAGAGACAACAACACAACAAAAGTTGTTGGAAAAGGAGAGGTAAAATTGTGTTTCAGTGATGGTAGTATTAATACCTTAATGATGTTTTACATATTCCAGGACTTGCAAGGAATATACTTTCTATCTCTAAGTTTAATGATTCTAGAATGCATCTGACATTTGACAAAGGTGGTTGCATATTGGTGAAAGGGAATATGGTGGTTGCTAATGGATCTCAGATTGTGACTTTGTTTAACTTGAATACCTCCAATGTAAATATTTTATCAAATGTAACTGAAGCTAAAAATACATGTATGCTATCACACCATAGATTGGGCCATATAGGTGAAAAAGGTGTTAGGAAAATTCTTAATAAAAGGGTATGTGCAGGATCATCATGGAAAAAATAGGTCCTTAAGTGACAAAAATTTCAGAAAAAATAGAGTTAGGCAACTTCACGTAAAAAATTGAACAAGTTATCTAGATTATTTCAAAAATATGTAACAATAAAATCTATAGAATATTGAATGTAGTTTCTAAAATACTAGGTTTTTTTAAAAAAGAAAAAAATCTATTAAGTGAAAATTTGAAATTTCAATGCAGTAATACTTAAATTTCAAGGAAAAAATAAAAAGTAGGTGTCTGTTTGACCACCCTAACCACAATAAAATGATAATATTTTTTTATAATATTTTAAATATAAGTAGAGGACTCATGTCTCGATGTGATGCATATTCTTTTATAATTTGTTTCCATGTAAATAATTCATTATGAATTTTTTATTAAATTTTTAAAAAAATTATAAAAACTCATATGTCTAACCACCTTAACTTGGTCAAAACTTCATGAAATTCAATTTTTATTTTTTAAATCGTATAGTATGTGAAGTATAGAATGTAACACATGTTTTGGATTAAAAAAATATGATATCATTTGAAAGCTATAGATGTTTTTCAATCAGCCTATCAATTAAGACTTTAGTCGTAATTCAAATAGAAAATGAATAATAATTACTTATTAAATTCAAATTAAAGCATAATCGATATTGGTGGAAAGTTGAGAATTTCCTTTAAAAACCCTTTCATTTCATCAATTTTGGGTTAAAAAAAAGTCATCAACCACATACCCATAATATTGCCACTTTTTGGCCCATCACGATCTTGCACATACCCAAAAATTCGGTTGACGGTATTCTGAATTATAATATTGAAAAAAATGACTTTCGTGAGCACAGTGTGTTTGGAAATCAATCTAGATCTAAATTTCCTAGTGGGAAAAATAGAACTAAAATATTATTAGAGATTATTCACTCATATGCAGTGGGTTCTATGGATATTGACTCTATTGGAAAATCTAGATACTATGTCACATTATTGATGATGTCTCAAGATACACTTGGATATATTTTATGCATAAAAAATATGACGTGTTTAATAAGTTTAAGGAATTCAAGGCTTTGGTTGAGAAACAATCAGATCATAAGATAAAAGTGTTGAGATCAGATAATGGTGGTGAGTATTGTTGTAAGGAATTTTATGATTATTGTAAGCATGCACAAATAGTGAGACAAAAAACTACTCCATATACACCTCAACAAAATGGAGTAAGAGAAAGGATGAACCAAACCTTAAGGGAAAGAGCTAGGAGTATGTTAAGTAGTGGCTTGAGTGATCCTTATGGGCTAAATCAGTATGTACTTCTTGTTATTTAATCAATAGATCCCCTAGTTCACCTATTGAAGATAAAAATCCTTATGAGATGTGGCTAAGTAAGAAACCTAATGTTACACATTTAAGGATCTTTGGTTGTGAGGCTTTTCTTCACGTGCCTCAAGAAAAGTGATCTAAATTGGATCCTAAAGCATAGAAATTAATATTCATAGGCTATGGTGAAAATGTAAAAGGATACAAGCTTTGGAATCCACTAACAAGAAAAGTTTCTTTATCTAGAGATGTTATTTTCAAAGAATTTAGAGCTTATTTAGGAGAAGAACAACCAAAGGAAAAGGATACTTCTCTAACAGTGCATTTTGAGACAAATATTGAGAAGCAAAAAGATGCACATGTTGAACAACAAGTGGATGAATCACAAGAAGAGAGTTCAAAGAGTTCTTCTGAAATAGAGGCTCAAGATGAGCATATTGAGGAACCAAAAGAAACTCCTTTAAGGAGATCCAAAAGACAACTGAATCTCGTTGATAGGTATAGCCCAACTAATTTATGTTGTATTTTTGCTTTAATGAGTACTAATGATGAACCCAGTTCTTATAAGGAAGCTATGTCCTCAGATGAGAACAAGCCTTGGTCGCAAGTTATGCATGAGGAAATGGAATGTTTGGATACTTTTGACACATGGGATCTTGAGAGTTTTCCCAAAGAAAGAAAGGCCATTGGTTGTAAATGGATCTTCAAAAAGAAGATTGGTGAAGATGGTAATCTTGAAAGGTACAAGGCTAGATTAGTACCCAAGGGCTACTCCCAGAGAGAGGGATTTGACTTTAATGAAACCTTCTCTGCTATTGCTAAATTAACTTCTATTAGATTCTTCTTATCTATTGATGTTGCTTATGATTTTGAAATTAAGCAAATGGATGTGAAAACTAGTTTTTTGCATGGGAATCTTGATGAGGAGATTTATATGAAGCAACCTAAAGGCTTTGTTGTAAAAGGAAAAGAAGAATTGGTTTGCAGGTTAAAGAGATCTTTATATGGATTGAAATAGTCACCCAGGATGTGGTACCAGAAGTTTGATGCTTTCACATTAAAAATTGGTTATGTTAGGAGTGAGGAAGACCATTGTGTTTATATAAAAATTATTGATGATCAAGTTTTAATTATTAGCTTGTATGTTGATGACATGTTGTTTATTAGTAACAACAAGGTAATGATTAGAGAATTGAAAGCACAACTCTCGAGCACATTTGAGATGAAAGATCTAGGGGCTACAAAATATATCCACAGTATGGAGATCAGTAGAGATAGAGGTAACAAAAAGATTTGCTTAAGTCAGATTAATTATGTCGATACTATTTTGAAAAGATTTAACATGCAGGATAGTAAAGAGGTTAATATTCCTTTACCAGTTGGCACAAAGTTAAGTTTAGATATGAGTCCTAAATCTGATTTTTATTTTTAGAAAATGTCTAAAATTTTGTATGATAGTGCATTTGGTAGTTCAATGTATGCAATGGTTAGTATGGGACCAGATATAGCACAAGCAGTGGGAGTTCATAGTAGGTTAATGTCTAACCTTAGTAAAGAACATTGGACTTATGTTAAGAGGGTATTTAGATATTTACTAGGGACTTCAGATTAATTTTTAATTTATCATGGTTCAAATAATTTTGATATTATGAATAGATCGTTGGACATATAGGAGTTTGTTGATTCAGATTGGGCAGGAGATCTGGACAGTCAGAGGTTGACAAGTGGTTATGTGTACACTTTATTTGGAGATGCGGTTAGTTGGATGAGTAAGAGGCATCCCATGGTTGCTTTGTCCACCATAGAAGTAGAGTACATGGCTGCCACACATGCCTCTAAAGAGTCAGTTTGGTTATAGAGGCTTGGGTTAGGTATTAGTTTTAATTGCAAGCAAGTTAGGCTTGAATGTGATAGTTAGAGTGCTATTTGTTTAGCCAAAAATCCTATGTATCATGCTTGTAATAAACATGTAGATGTTTAGTATCACTTTGTGTGAGAAATGGTTGAGAGTGGAAAAGTATTAATTGAAAAAGTTGACACTTTGATTAATGTTGTAGATTATCTTATGAAGCCAGTTCCTACAAATAAGTTCTCATGGTGTAGGAAGGCCATTGGCCTTGAGTCCTGTACTTTATTTAAAGTTATTATTCCTTGTTTAGAATAATTGCAATGTATAATGTCAAGTGGGAGAATGTTGGAAATAAGTTTCCATTCAATTGCAAATCCTAAACATTAATTATTTCATGTATCTCCTAGATTCTTGGAATTTTTTCAACAACACTAAGATTAGGATGAGATTCATATTTGATGAAATAATCATGATTATTGAAATTTGTAATTAATTCTAAATTTAAGAAGCATGTGAGGGCATTCATCGTGAGTTCCTAAATAATAGGGGCACAAGGGACACCCACATGGTAAGGTGACACTCATCTTGTGTTCAATTAACTATACATACTAACAATTAACACTTCTAAATGCACATAAAGATCTTAGGATTTAGGATTTGATGTTTGAATGCTTGAATTTTAGTTCAGTTTAGTTCAGATTAGTTAAGTTAAGTTTAGTTCAATTCAAAATCAATTTAGTTTAGCTTAGTTCAGTTCAGTTTAGTTTAGTTTAGTTCAGTTCAGAATCAGTTTAGTTCAACTCAGTTCAATTCAGTCCAGTTCAATTCAATTCAATTTAGTTATGGTTCAGTTGTCTTCAGTTAGTTTCAGTTGTATGTTATTTAACTTCAGTTAACTTGGAATGCATGGCTAATAACATTGATTTGTATGAAAGATAACATGGACTACCTCCAATTAAGAGGGGATGACCATTCTTTGGGAATGGTGTTGAGTAAATGTTCTAGTTAACTAGAAATCACTTGAAGCCAACTTGGGCACCCAAGATGCTTTCTTGGATCTACCTCTCATGCATGATAAGATATTTTTGAAGGCTCAATTAAGTAGGATTACTTAAGGGCTCCAACTTTGAGGAAGAGCTTTGGAATTATCACCGAAGTGAAGGAGAAATTGTAGCTTTAGTTTGGGATGCCCAAATACATGAAGCACATGTTATAAGCTTTAGTCTTCATATAATAACTCAACTTGAAGGAATATGACATACCTTTTCAAGGGCTTGAGCTTGTGCATTGTAATTATCGCCATTTGGAGATTACAAGGTTGCATATTGTCTCTATATCTCATTCAAGTTGAAGAGAGTTTTCATAATTGTTAATTGCAAGTGTGAAGAAGATTGACAAAAAGATAGAAGAATCATTCTCAAGCAAGAATTGGAGCTATAGTAATTTAGAGATTGAATAATAGAATAATAATTGGAGTTTTTTCTCGAAAGGGTTTCTCCATGTTATATCTTGTGTGATCTTTCTAATATCCTTTCTAGCTCTTCTATCAACTTCTCTCTTCATTATACAGCAGTAAAATGAATTAATCAAGATAATTCGCCACAAAGAATATATGTAACAAAGAAAGAGCTTACTTAGATCAACAATATTAAAGTTTTACAGAGTATTAAGCTAAGAAAACACCTCATTTTTCAACAAATTATACAAGTATATATTATTATAATAACTCCATATATATATATATCTTCTTATTCTTTTGATAATGTGATATTTATGTAATTTTTGTCTTGCTAAATTATATTATTGCATATATATTTTTTAAGTAGATTTTATTGAAATATTAATTGTAGATAGATAAATTTTATTGTGATATTTAATACACATTGATAAAAAAATATAAAACATGTATTGAGAGTACTCACATTTATTTAATAAGTATTGAAAATCTTACCAATTATTAAATAAAATATGTAAAATAATATCTCTATGTCAACAATGTAATTGTATGATGATGTATTAATAGTGTTCATGTCATTCAAGTCACTAATAGATTTGAAATTTGATTCAATGAATCAAATGCATTAGATTGCACCAAAAAAAAAACCTTAATTTTTACATTGTGGACAACATGAACCAAAGATAAAGGATATTTTACCGACTTTAAAAAAAAGACAATTAAAAATAGACTATATAAAATTGTTGGTGAAGTTTTTAATTCTATATGTTATTAGTTGCAGTGTCACTATCAATTTAAAAATTGCATGCAATGGATACATTAATAGTCTTCCTTGGACAAAACTAATAATTAAAAAAAGTTTAGCACTTTACAAAATAGAAAAAATAAAAAATTCATAAACATCTCATTAACATTAAAAATTAAATAGCTTGAAGTTATAAATGACTTGAAAATGGTGAAGAACAAGATTATGGCCAAAATTTTTTTGAAATATTGTCTTATGACTATTTCTCTTCATATGTTGAAGAGCTAGGAGTTGTGATCAATTTGAAAGTGGTGAGGAACAAGATTGTAGCCAAAACTTGGTTGAAATATTGTCTTTTTCCCTATGTCATGATTATTCTAATGCATATATTTCAAGCATTGACAGTTGAAATTGAAAACAACCTTTTAGTTGGGAGTGCCCTTAATAGAAATCAGACCCCGGTCTCAAAGAATGGCACATTTGTATTGGAATTTTTCAATCCCAACAACACCAATAACCGTTACATTGGAATCTGGTATGCAAAAGTCTCAGAGAAAACTATTGTTTGGGTGGCTAACTGCGAAAATCTTCTGAGAAACATGCCTGACATTTTAAATTTATTGAGAGATGGTTATCTCTGACTTTTTGATTCATGAGGATGATCAATTTGGTCATCAAAAAATAGCTTGAAGGCATACCGGGCATTAATGTTGGAATCAAGTAATTTGGTTATGGTAGGAATATGAGCTGACAATGTTTTTGAAATTGTTTGGGAAATTTTCCAACATCTGGTAGATACATGGCTGCTAGGGATGCAGATGTGGAAAGGAATGAAATTAACCTCTTGGAAGAGTTTTGTTGATCTAACACCTAGACATTTTTTTTTCCAAATAGATCCTTCACCGGGAAGGACTCAGTTATTGCTGACATCTCACATCAGTAGTACGTACTCATCTTCTAAAGAGTGGAATGGAGAGTATTTCACAAATTTTCTAGGATATGCCTTGGCAAGATCTTATATTAAAATAGAGTTTGTAACATTTTCTCCTTCAAGAATGTATTGCACATAGACAACTAGCAATATGATAAGGGAATGTGGAATTTTGGAAAAGTATGGTGAATTTCAAGGGTACCAGATGAAAAATGGTGGGTGGATGCTAGATGGGTTCACACCTAGGGATCAATGCAATGTTTATGGTGTGTTTGGGGCTAATGTAGCATGCAATGGCTATGCAACGTTGAGTACCCACATTACAAGCAATACCAATGATACCTGTACATGTCTGCAAGGGTTCAGACCCAAAAAAATCATGCTTGGGATTCTCAAGAGTGGTGGTTATGTGTTCATGTTCAGAAAAGTCCATTGTAGTGCTCTTTCACAAATTCTACCGATGTTTTTTTGAAAGTAAAGTACAAGCATTTGGCCGATGATCAAGCAACTTCATATACCAATGAGCAAACTCTGAATGGATGCAAACTTTGTTAAAAAATAATAAACTAAAAAAATTCAAATTCTAGTACACTAAAAATAGAAAATTAATACTCAAATTTAATAAACTGTGATTATATTCATAGAGGTAGAGAATATAAACTTTGTATTTTCTCAAAAAATATGTTGTAAATTGTCTTCACCATTTATTGATAAAAAAGAGAAAATATATACAACAAATTATGAAAAGCATCTATAGCCATGATGGGAAACTTTCCAAGCACAAAAAAAAAAAACAAAAACAAAAACAAAAGGAAACTATCCGAGCTAGAAAAAATAGTAAAATAAGAGGTTTGATGGGAAACATTCCCATTGACAATCTGTTTAAAATAGATTTTCCTAATTTAACATCCTCCCTAAAATTTGATTTGTGGGACAACTTGTCATCCCTAAAAGATTCTTCAATCTATTGAAATCTTCTTCCTTCAAAGGCTTTGTCAAAATGTCAGCAAATTGATCTTTGGACCTATAATAAGAAAGTTTAATTTCATTACTTTTAACCAACTCTCTGATAAAATGAAATTTGATGTCTATGTGCTTGCTTCTTCCATGAAAAACTAGATTTTTAGAAAGTGCAATAGTTGATTGATTATCACAAAATATAACTATTTCTTCCATTTGGGGCTACAACAATGCTTGAAGAATTCTTCTTAACCAAACTACTTGACAACTTGCTGAAGTGGCTGCCACATATTCTACTTCTACTGAAGACAATGCAACAATTGGTTGTTTCTTTGAAGACCATGAAATTACACTTAAACCAAGAGTAAAAACATACCCAGAAGTACTTTTCCTATCATCTTGATTTCCATCCCAATCACTATCTGTATAACTAGTTAACTTCAAAACATCCTTCTTTTCATAAAAATTTCCATGATTTGTTGTCCCTTTCACATACCTTAGTATTCTTTTACATGATTGTAGATGAGTATCATGTGGAACCTGCATGAACTTTCTTATTAAGCTTATTGCATACATGATGTTTGGTCTTGTTGTAGTTAAGTACATTAAGCTTCCAACCAAACTTTTATACAAAGTAGAATCTACCCTTTTGGTTTTATCATTTTTTTCTCAACTTCACACCCATGGCAATAGATGTAATTTTTGGTTTACTATTTTCCATCTTGAACCTTTTCAAAATATCATTTGCATACTTTTTTTGTGAAATAAAAAACCCATCACTATTTTGAGTTACTTCAAGACCAAGATAATAATGCAACAAACCAAGATCAGTCATATCAAATTCACTCTTCATTTTCATTGAAAAATCTCTAATCATAATTTCATTATTCCCAGTATAAATAAAATCATCAACATAAATGTGAACTATTATAAGGGTATGTGAAGGATCATGATGGGCCAAAAAGTGGCAATATTATGGGTATTTGTAGGGTGTGTGGCTGACGATTTTTTTTTTACCCAAAATGATGAAACGAAAAGGGTTTTTAGAGGAGATTTCCAGCTTTCCACCAATATAAATTATGCTTTAGTTTGAATTTAATAAATAATTATTATTTATTTTCTATTAGAATTATGACTAAAGTCGTGATCGATAGGCTTATTGAAAAACATCTATAACTTTCAAACAATATCATATTTTTTGAATCCAAAATATGTGTCACATTTTATGCTTCCCATACTATAGGATTAAAAAGGAAAAATTAAATTTCATGAAGTTTTGACCAAGTTAAGGTGGTCGACATAGAGTTTTTATATTTTTAAAAGTTATAATAAAAATCATAATTAATTATTTACTTGGAAAAAAATTACAAAAAAATATGCATCACATCCAAACATGAGTCCTCTACTTATATATAAAATTTGATTAAAAAAATTATCATTTTATTATGGTTAGGGTGGTCAGACAGACACCTACTTCTTATTTTTTTCCTTGAAATTTAAGTATTATTGCATTTAAATTTCAAATTTTCACCAAATAGATTTTATTTATTTTTAAATAAGTCTAGTATTTTGGAAACTACATTCAATTTTGTATAGATTCTATTCTTACATATTTTTGAAATAATATAGATAACTTATTCAAATTTTTATGTCAAGTTGCCTAACACTAATTTTTCTGAATTTTTTACCACTTAAGGGTCTGCTTTTTCCATGATGATCTTGCACATACCCATACATCTCCTTGTTGATTTTGTTTTATGAATAAAGTGGGTTAATAAGGGCATTTTTCAAAACCATTTTTCAAAAAATATGATTCTATCCTTTCATACCAAACTTTAGGTGCGTGTTTTAAACCATACAAAGCTTTCGTTAGTTTGAGCACTTTACCTTTTCGACCTTTAATCTCATAAACACGTGGTTGCTCAATGTAATTTTTTTCCTCCAATACACCATTCAAGAATGCTGATTTTACATCCATATGAAAAAATTTCCAACCCTTTTGTGTTGAAAGAGCTAAAATCATAAAAATAATATCCATTCTAGAAATAGATGCAAAAAATTCATTGTAATCAATACCTGATTTTTTTTTGTAGCCCTTCACTACCAACTTGGCCTTGTATTTATTCACTTTACCTTGCTCATTGTACTTTGTTTTATACACCCACTTTACTCCAATTGTCTTCTTATGCTTAGGAAGACCTGCAATTTCCCAAGTTTGATTCTTTTCTATGGCTGCAATTTCTTCATTTATAGCCTCTTCAAAAAAAAAAGATCACTATTAGCAAAAAATGCAAAATGACAAGAATCTTCATTTACTGGTGTTGTTTCTTGATATATGTCAAACAAGCTCCTTGTTTTCTACCACCCCTTTGGAGATACTAAGGTTGATGATGAAGAACTATTTGATGAAACATGATGATGACTTGGTGGAGATGAAGAAGAGATTCTTCTTAGTGTTGATTGTTGAATGCTACTATTGGTTCTTATGTTAACAACTGAAATTTGTTGTTGATTTGCAGCTTCATCTTGAATGTTAACTTGTCGATATTTCTCTTTCAAATTTCAATGTACCACTCCTGATCTTCAATCAAATTTTCATCTCTACTTATCACCAACTTTTTTGTCTCAAGATTGCACAACCTATATGCCTTAGATTGTTCATTGTACCCAACAAAGATATATTTTTCTACCTTATCATCCAATTTACTTCTAAGTGCATCTAGAACATGAGAATAAGCAATACGACCAAAAAATATTAGGTGATCTACCCAAGGTTTGTATCCTCCCCAAGCTTCTTCTAGTGTCATGCCCAAAATAGAGTTTGTAGGTCACCTATTCAAAATATAACCTACACAACAAACTGCTTCTACCCAAAAATATTTTGGTAAATTCTTAACATTAAGCATACTCCTTACCATATTTAAAATTGTTATGTGTTTTCTCTCAACTACCCCATTTTGTTGAGGTTTATACCTTGTTGTTAGATGCCTTTTTATGCCATTTTCAATACAAAAATTATGAAAATCATGAGAAATATACTCTCCACCCCTATCAGCCCTTAAAATTCTAAGAAAATAACCACTTTGTTTTTCAACTAATTCCTTAAATTCTCTGAATTTCTTGAAAGTATCTGATTTATTTTTCAAAAGATAAACCCAAAGTTTTCTACTATAGTCATCAATATAAGCCAAAAAGTATCTCATACCAAAAAATTAAGCAACCTCAATTGGACCACATAGTTCTGAATGAACTAGCTCTAATGGATTTGAAGCTCTCCATGAATCCTTTATTGGAAAGGGTTCTCTATGGTGCTTTCCAACAATACAACCTTCACATTCTTCATCTGGTTTTTGGATAAGTGGGAAACTTGTTACCATGTTCTTTTTATGCAAAATATTTAGTCCACCAAAATTAAAATGACCAAATCTAAGATGCCATAACCATTGTGTATCTTTTACAAGAGCA
Organism: Sequoia sempervirens; assembly: GCA_007258455.2. NCBI lineage: Eukaryota > Viridiplantae > Streptophyta > Pinopsida > Cupressales > Cupressaceae > Sequoia > Sequoia sempervirens. Next base: position 28,903,572 of record VDFB02018296.1, on the reverse strand, counting down.
CTAAAACTTAAATGCATATTGTTTCTAATATTAAGAGAAAACATCCCATTAGTAGTCATCAGTATTTTAGTTATCATCTTGTTTTTACCATCAACAATAATGCATGAGCCCTTTTCAAATTTGATAGTGTGGCCTTTTTGCACAAGTTGACCTACACTTAACAAATTATGCTTTAAGCCTGGTGCATAAAATACATCACCAATATATTTTTTCTCACCATCTTTCATTTTCAATGAATATAACTTCCTTTTTAGATACACCTCATTTGTTAGACTCTTTGTTTGATAAATATCTCCTATTCTTTTCCATAATTTATATGCATTGGTTTCAACTAAAACATTTAAAAGAACATCATCAACAAGACATAATCTAATTGTTCCTCTTGAATTTTTATCTAATGCCCAATCTTCATCTGACATAGTTGTAGGTGTCTTTGTCTCATTATTAACTGCTAACTACTGATCTCTTTCTTCAAGAACATTTTCCATTTTTAATTTCCACATTTCATAGTTAGAACCATTGAACCTTTTAATATCTATCCTTGAATTCATTGTAACATAAACTTAATTCCAAAATTATAAAATTACTGAAATAATAAAAGCTACCACTAAGCCAATAAATTCTTCAAACTTTAAGAGAAAGGTGTCCCAATTGTTGGTGTAATTAATTATTTAATTACACTTTACATAAGTTTACTTAGGTATTATTTAATTCCTAGGTTATAGGTTGTTATCATTATCTTGTTGAGCTATCCTTTTGCTCAAGATAAGATTAGGGTTATGCATACTTTCTTTTATAAAACAAATTAATTCTTGTAATTATTGTACTTCAAATATATCAATGTGCACATCTTCATGCAATCTCTCTGCTTTTTTATTTTTTCTTTTTGTGGAAGGTTATTTTCTAGTTTGCATTTTAGATCTTGGTTTCTAACATGGTATCAGAGCCTTGATTTGCATCCCCTTCTTAGTTTTTTTGGAGGAATACATTGTAGAACTCATTCGGGGTCCCTCGAGGGTTTCATTCCTTAAGCATATTTATGGAGCATCTTGGATCAGTTTGGGTTTTTCCATTGGATTCAGAGCACTTCAAAAAGTCAAAATGACTTTTATTTCATTCATTTTGGTCACCATTTTCCAGATCTGTGAGGGTTTCAAGCTCAATGATTTTTCAGAGAGATCTAGGGGTTGCCTAATTTTCTGGGCACTTTGGGCCAAAATAGATCTCGCCATTGGATTCATAGTGTTCAAAAACCCCTATTTTCATATAAAATTTGTCCAATTTGGACACTATCGACTGGGAAGGCAATTTGTTTTTGCCCGAGGGTCATACGGCTCGAAAGCATGCATTCTAAGGTTCATTTTTCAAAAAATAAAAATAAAAATAAAAAATCAAATATTTTCTAGTCCCACCCATTCAAATGGTGACCGCCACCCTCCTACCACCCAGCAGCCACCTACCACCAGTTCACCACCGACGATCTCCTCCACTGCTCCTCTCAGTTTTGCTCCCCACCAGCTCCTCTGCTCTCCCCTTCATTCCATTGGTGACCAGTACCCTCCGCGTAGCTCCTACCAGCCTTTTAAGCCCTTGCTACAATTCGATTGTGGACTAGGGGCTCCACCAAGTTCTATTTCCTTGGTGCAGTCCTATGAAGGACCAGCAGCCAACACTCCAACACCCCGTAAGGACTTGATCCCCTGCTGGTGGTCACATATGTGACCAGGGGCTATGCCCACAAGCCCACCAAAAAAATTTCCCCCCTCTAAGCATGCGATCACATGCAGGACCGAGGGCTAGTGCTTGAGGGCTAATATTTTTCCCCTGTTTAGCCTTCGAAGGGTCTCTTTAGATAGGATTTTTTCATTTTTGGCGTAACTTGGGCATACAGAATCAAAATCGAGCAAACAAGATATTGTTGGAAAGCTAGTTTGACGAAATTATGAATGGTGTAGGTGTGATTTTTTTGTTTTTCTTTTTTGATTTCGTTTTCAGCCTCAAAAGTTAGATGTTGTTCTTTTCACTCTGGGAGACATATCTTTTGACTCACTTATCTGTTTTTCACAATTCAAGTGGCATCGAAAAGCTGGTTTCAGCCTCTATATAGATCTGAGTTCCTCTTTAGAAGATGTGTACCTTTTTTTTGTCCATGCATTCATTTTTTGTTTCGTGCACTAGGTTTGCATTTTTGCTTTTGTTTCTATAGTTTTTGCATGTTTTTCATTCTCTCCTTTTGCAATCATTGGGTATTGTAATAATGAATTGATATAAAGTTTCATTAAGGAGGGGGGTTCTTGTATCACACTTGCATATTGGTGACAACTAACATGAGTTTTTCTAGTTTCATGTTGTTTCTTTTAGCCTCTTTCTTGCTTAGTTGGACACATCTTTGGTTTGCATCGATTCACACTGCACATTGGGAGTTTATGGTTATTGATCCACATTGTTTTAGATCCTTCTCTCTTTGAGGAGCATGTTTTTATGGTTATTGTTCTAGAATCTTTATGGTACTTGTCTTATGTGGCTGTTTTATATTCAGTTTGACATTGGCATCGAGAGACAAAACTTCTAGATTTTGGCATCATTATGGGTGGCTTCATCCTTTCATCTACTGTTGCTTATATATTCCAAGGTTGATCTAGTATGCGAGTTTTTCGGTGCTCCTTGGCATCAGGTCTACTATTTCATTTATGATTCCATTATGGTTTCTTGCAAACAGAAGTATATTTCCTTGCTTGTCAGATTTGGGGTTCTAGTGTTGCTTCATTAGAGTTCTTCTAGTAATTCTTTGCAGCAGTTCATCTCATTGAGGGGGAATTTTTCCCACTAGGTTTTCTCTCTCTTTACATTTTTAAATGCGTACCTAATCATGCCTTTGTTGTTAGGACCCATCTCACATCATTTTCATAATAATTTTCTTCTCCCTAAGTTGCACTTATGGGGGGGTGTTGGTGTAATTAATTATTTAATGACACTTTACATAAGTTTACTTAGGCATTATTTAATTCCTAGGTTATAGGTTGTTATCCTTATCTTGTTGAGCTATCTTTTTTCTCAAGATAAGATTAGGGTTATGCATACTTGTTTTTATAAAGAAAATTATCTCTTGTAATTATTGTACTTAAAATATATCAATTTGCACATCTTCATGCAATCTCTCTGCTGTTTTGTTTTTTCTCTTTGTGGAAGGTTATTTTTTGGTTTGCATTTCAAATATTGGTTTCTAACACCAATACTCTACCCAACCTTAGCTCTAATACCAAATGTTGAAATATGAGGTATTTTCTTAGCTTATTACTCTGTAAAAATTTAATATTGCTAATCTAAATAAGCTTTTTATTTTGTTACTTTTTCATTGTGGGTGATTATCTTGATTAATACATTTTACTGTTGTAGAATGTAGACATAAGTTGATAGAAGAACTAGATAGGATATTAGAAATATTACACAAGATGTACCATGGAGAAACCCTTTCAGAAAAAAAACTTCACCAAGAACTATGAACCTTTATTCAATCTTTGAATTGCAATAGCTTCAATTCTTGCTTGAGAATGCTTCTTTTGTATTTACCAATCTTCTTCACAGCTACAATAATAATTATCAAAACTCCCTTCAACTTGAATCAGATATAGAGGTAATAAACAATCTTGTAATCTCCAAAAGATGACAAAACCAATGCCCAAACTTAAGCCCTTGAAAAGGTACACCATATTGCTTCAAGTTGAGTTATTCTATGAAAACTAAATTTTAGAACATGTGCTTCACCCATTTGGGTGTCCCAAACTAAAGCTACAAATCAGCGCTTACTTCAGTGATAATTCCAAAGCTCTTCCCCAAAGATGGCACCCAAAATTAATCCTACTTAACTGAGCCTTCATAAATATCTTATCATGCAAGAGAGGTAAATCCAAGAAAGCATCTTGGGCGTCGAAGTTGGCTCCAAGTGATTTCTAGTTAACTGAAAGATTTACTCAACACCATTCATGTAAGAATGGTCATCCCCTGTTAACTGGAGGTAGTCCATGTTATCTTTCATACAACTCAATGTTATTAGCCATGCATTCCAAGTTAACTGAAGTTAATTAACATACAACTGAACCATAACTAAACTAAACTAAACTAAACTAATTTTGAACTGCAGTGAACTAAACTGAACTAATATGAACTGAACTTAAATTAACTTCATGCATGCAAACATCAAAACCTAACTCCTAGGATATTTACATGCATTCAAAAGTGTTAACTGAACTTAGTGAGTGTCACCTTACCATGTGGGTGCTCCATGTGCACCTATTATTTAGGAACTCAAAATGGATGCCCTCACATGCTTCTAATATTTATAATTAATTACAAATTCCAATAATAATGATTATTTCATCAAATATTAATCTCATCCTAGGTAATCTTAGTTTTGTTGAACACATTCCAAGAATATGGGAGATACATGAAATAATTAATGTATAGGATTTGCAGTTAAATGGCATCCTATTTCCAACAATGCTAAGGGAGTGGACACTAAACCTGATGCAAAAAAGTATGTGAAATTGCAAGGGGTGCAATTTATGACATTACACATTTGTATGGTTCCTCAACAGCTAGCTAGTAAAGGAGATCCGAAAATGATCAGGAACTTCCTATGGTTGGATGGTAAATGGAAAAGAAAAAATAATTCAATCAAGTGGGACTAGTGTTGCTTAGAGAAAGCACAAGGTGGGATTATCCTTAAAGACTTAGAAAAACAAGGGACAAATCATGTAGCCAAGTGGATAATTAAGGCTCTTGAGGGTAATGAACCTTGGAAAATCCTAGTGAAAAGTAATATCTAGCTAGTTGTACCTAAGCAAGAAAAATCATGGAAAATATTGCTCTTTAGTGATCTACTCATAGCCAAACATCTAATAGTCCCTATTGGTTCAATGGTGTTTGGAAGCATTTGGAGGGAATGGGAACTAGCAAAAGAGTAAATCACTTTAATCCTCATTTTATTGCACATAACAACAACCTCTTTGATCACAACAGGTCCATCTTGAGGAACCTAGAGAATAATGGGAAGCCTCTTGCACTTCTCTAGGGTTGTTTTTCCAAGAAGTGGGCCCAAGCTAGAGTCCAAATCTTTGATAATATCATGAAAGATGGGGTGATGAAGGATTGGGATTTGTTGAAGGTAAAATTTAATCTACCCGAGCTCCAACCTAAGAACCTATGCTATCTTTAAGAAACCTACAAAAGTATCCTTCCCCTTTCTTAAAGAAAATCATCCATTAATTACCAAGATGAACTTAAATGGCAGAGTAATACCCCTTAGCCAATGTATAAACAAAGCTAATCTAAAAATACTTAGTCCAATTTGATTCCTTAATTGAACATTTAAATAAAGTTTGGAAGATCAACATGGCTAGCAAAGATTGGCTGAAATTCTTCAATTCCATCTAGTCCAATGTGTTTAATCCTAAAAAATTGTGTTTTAGATGGTTAATTTTTCTTCAAAGGGGGTTCTTTTAAAATGAACCAATTTGACATTGAAATCTATAGTATATGTAGGATCATGGAATCTGTTGAACACAATTTTTTTGAATGTTTCTATGCTAATGAAATATTGAAATTATTTTACAATGACATGTCTATCTAGGGTGGAAATGGTAAAATTAATTAGAAAGAAGTTTTAATTGGTAATGCTAGAATGTTAGATAAAGAGTTCAGATTATTTTGGCATTGCTTGGCTAATGAAATCTTCTAGCATATTTGGAAGACAATGAATGGGGATTATAAATTCAATGAGCAATGGAGGACACTTATTGAGTCTTCAAAAAGACTCATTATGTTTAATGTTGCAATCCAGGTTGTTATCACAATGGAGATCTTCGAAGGCAAGTTCCTGAAGCTACAAAAATATAGTGTTGTGCTTGTCAATAAAAATGAGGTCAAGTATGGGCACACCTAGCAACATAACCAACCCAACTTCTCCATATTCATGAAGGCACCTGAAGCTTTCTAGAAAGAGTTCAATGAGATTTGAAGGTGGAAAGATGAACTAAGAAGTCAAGAGACCGAGTTTGCATACTAATGAGGATTACGTAATTGAGGATATTTATTCCAATGAAGAGAGGATTGTTGCAAAAACACTAGTGGGCTAGAGAGATTTGGAGTCTTGTAGTGAGAGCAAGAACTTTTAAGGGACCATTAATCATACCTTTTTATATAATGCTAATATCTTAATGTATAGATGCAATACCAATGTAAAAAATCTATATACTCGTACATAATCCTACATAGTACTATGCAATAGCTAGTAAAAAATTGCTTTAGTATACAGTTATGTATTAGTATATATTCTGAATAGTGCACAACTACAATTTGAATTGTAGCATGCATATATGATACATATAGATGTACATGTTGATGCATTTTGAGCCTTAACTATTATTAATACAAAAAACTTTATTGTAGAAAAAAATGGGTCAAGTAGCCACCACAAAAGTAATATGTCCTCTATGGGTTATGTATTGCAAATTTTCCACCACAAAAGTAATGTGTCCTCTATGGATTATGTATTGTAAGTTTGTGATATCTACTAACCGTGAAATGGATTATATCACATGAGTAAAAGTTTAAAACACCATTGACAATACAAGATCAACATTACAATCTATTTTATTCTTTAACCAAAACCATATCGTATTATACCAATCATCCACAACCTTTGACATAGACCACAACTACAATGCAACCATCATTACAATGAATTATTTCTCAATAAATAACGAAGTATCAATTAATATCTACCACTATACCATTGATCATATCTTTAGCACAATAACCCTTATATGTGCCCTTTATATCCCTTATATTTTGCTGATGTTTTCCTATATTATGAGATAAAAGTTGACTTCAGACATGCGATGTTTGAAGTCATCCACATTTTGACATTTTCCGTGGCCTTTAATGACTTTATGGACTCTGCTCTATGTGGATTGGTTGAAACTTTGAAATTAACTGAATTCCAACTCACATTTACGAAACTATTTTAATTTCTACTACATCTGGAAAATTGGCCTGGACCATGGACCGTCAAAGTAAAAAAGATAGCGCATCTCACACGGTGAGCTTCCTTTATTTACTGGGCCATGCTCGTCACGGTACATCTAATTAAAGACCAAAACTTTGCCCACTGGGTACTTTTTTCTAACACGGCAAAACCCCTGAGATTTAGGAATTAACTTAAGACGGGATTGTCGTGTGCGATAATTCAGTCTCCACTGTAGTTTTAGCGGCATCGAAATGACAACACTATCTATGACGACAGTTAAAAAAGACTTAGTGTCAACATGCCTGGTTTCTTTTGCTGGTCGCGTTCTTTTGCTAGTAGCGTTCAGTGTAACGCAAGACTGTTGTAGAAATCTAGAAGGTTTTGAGTTTAAGCATTCACATTATTGAAAAAAAACAAGCGCATGTTATTTTTGATATTTTTGTTATATTCATAAATTATAGAATTTTAATTTTGAGTGTTCATAATGATAATTAGTATTTATATTAAAATATTAATATTCAAGTAATATTAATTTTAATAAAAGATTGTGATTTTTTTTCCATATATTTTTATAGATTGTTTTTGATATATAATTGATTTACTTAGAGAAAATTAATCTTGAGAGTTTGTAATGGTAATAAGTTTATATATTAGATGCAAATTTTATTTGGTTGTTTGCAATGTAAAGAATAGTATAAAAGAAATATTAATTTTATTAAAAGATGGTAATTAGTTTTAATACTAGCATTTGTATTTAATGAAGGCTAAAGGATTATGTCAATAGAAAATTATATGTATGCTAATATGTTGGAGAATATGTGTTTGCATACGGGTCTGTATGAATGCAATGTGCTACAAGTTTTAGTTGCATGTGATTGAATTAAACAATTAATAATAAGTGCTAAATAATGGAACAAAATAAACTTACACAAATCTAGATTTTTTCCACTTAAACAAATCTATATTTTTTCCTTAAAGAAATTAAGTATTATTTGATTTTGAAATATTTGCATGCAAATTTAAACCATAAAGCAGTGTACGTGGAAAAGGGAATTTGCCATCAAATTGGCAAAAAACCAACAAAAAGAAACAAAATGTTCCCATCTTAACAAATCAATATTTATTTGAATTTTACATGATAAGTGAGATTTTGGAGGCTTTCACCTGATATTTTAGAGGTTTTACCAATAAATGATAGCTGATTTACCATTTAAAGGTCGCTAAAACTTGTTTTTCGATGACTCAACAATTGTTTATAGGCATGAGACTTGTTTTAGGCTCAAATCTCACACTATATGTAGTCTATCGACTAACTTTTTTCCAATGACTGACATTGTTTAAAGGTGCGAGACTTGTTTCAGGCTCAAATCTCACACTATATGTCGTCTATCAACTAATAATGTTATTTTGTTTTGACACATTTTTATAAATTAACTTTGATAGATAATTTATTTAATTTCTTTTTCAAGTTAAATTTGTAGGTGTAAAATGAATATAATTTTTTTCCCACGTATTTAATAATTTAGGAATTTTAAAATTTAAATTCAATACAATTTTCTTTTTAGAGTCATTATAATTGGTCAATTTAAATACAAAAGATATTTATTTTTGTATTACGGTGTCATATAGAAGCACAAATCCTATTATTATTATTGCTATGTAGAGCATTTACTGAGCATCAAAGAAAATTATTTACTAGCATATATCTATTTATTATGTATAAAATATGTCGAGAGATATCCTTCTCGAGGAATGTATGTTTTGTAATTAGTTTCTCATATAAATGTGCAATAAGTGCCTTAAGAAGGATATTTCTTGGTGTATTATATATATATATATATATATATATATATATATATATATATATATATATATATATATATATATATATATATATATATATATATATATATATATATATATATATATATATATATATGCTAGTAGCATTCACGACACATGTAAAACATTATGAAGTAGAGTTAGGGTTAGGATTAGGGTTAGGGTTAAGGTTACAATTATGGAATCGCTTCCAATTATTATAGTGGGATAACCTTACATTTGATGTTACCTTATTAATTGCTCCTTTCAATTGTTAGTTCCACATCAATTTCAATCATGTATAGTTTTTATGTAAATGAGTTGCTAATCCCACTATAAAAACACTTTTTGGCATAATCAAATTATCAACATAAAATCAACAGACATATTACATGATTGGTTATGTGTCTTTGATCATTATTCCACAATTATTAAATTGGTTACATGTGCTTAACATTATTAAATGATGATCTCATAACCCACCTTGTTGACTTGTTTCTACATTATCCTACTTGCTTTACAACTTAAACTAGTAACCAAAACCAATCTAACCATCAATAGCCAATTTAAGACTTTATTTTTTCACTTATTGATCTATTTGAAAGTTAATATTTTTTTTAAGATTAAATATTCTCATTATCTTGTTGAGAATTGATTCATATATATTTAAGTGTGAAACAAGTAGATAAAAAAGGTTATGTTTTTTTTCTATATTTTAAATAGTTGAAAAACAAAAGCATTTTATTCTAGATTGTAAAGTTTATCAATACATTTGAATCAAGTACATAAATAATTTAGTAATAAGTTTGCTTAAAAAATTATTCAATAAAAGAGAGACTTGATTATCAAACAAGAGACACATTTGTGTCAGATTCTTCCCATTGTGGGGTGTGCTTGGTTGTTTTAATCATTTCATTGATAGAAGTAGCTAGGGGTGTAATGTGATATTTTTTGTTGTATAATGTTATTATTATAGTTGATTAATGTTGCAAAAATAAAAAAATATTTGTGTGGGGTGTACTTGTTGTTTTAAACATTTAGTTAATATAAATAGTTAGGGGTGTAATGTGATTGTTTTTGTATAATGTTACTATTAAATTTGATTAATGTTGCAAAAATAAAAAATAAAAAAATCATATGGGTTTGCTTGGTTGTTTTAAACATTTAGTTAATATAAGCAATTAGGGGTGTAATATGATTTTCTATTGTTGTATAATGTTATAGTTAATTAATATTGTAAAAATGAAAAAATATCCAATCATTTAAATATATATTATTATAATAACTCCACAAAAATACACACACACACACACACACACATTCTTATTCTTTTGATAATGTGGTATTTATGCAATTTTTATCTTGTTAAATTATATTATTGCATGTATATTTTTAAAGTAGATTTTATTGAAATATTAATTATAGATAGATAAATTGTACTTTGATATTTATTATAGATAGATAAATTTTATTGTGATATTTAATACACATTGGTAAACAAATATAAAATATGCATTGAGAGTACTCACATTTTTTAATAAGTTTTGAAAATCTTACCACTTATTAAATAAAATATGTAAAATACTACCTCTAAGTCAACAATGCAATTGTATGATGATGTATGTAATAGTGCTCGTGTCATTCAATTCATTAATAAGTTTGAAATTTGATTCAATGAATTAAATGCATTGCATTGCAAAAAGAAAAGAAAAGAAAAGAAAATTTCTATTTTTTGTATTGTGGACAACATGAACCAATAAAAAGAAAAATAAAGGATATTTTACCTTTTAAAAAATACAATTAAAAATAGACTAGATAAAATTGTTGGTCAAATTTTTAATTCAATATGTTATTAGTTGCACTATCACTATCAATTAAAAATTAGATGCAATAGATACATTAATATTCTGCCTTGGACAAAACTAATAATGAAAAAAATTTAGCACTTTACAAAATTAAAAAAAATTAAAAATTTCATAAACTATTTTCGATCTCATAAACATTAAAAATTAAATAATTAAATAGGTTGAACTTATAGACGACTTGAAAATGTTGAAGAACACGATTATGGCCAAAATTTGGTTGAAATATTGGCTTATGACTATTCAACTGCATATATTGAAGAGATGGGAGTTGTGAACAATTTGAAAATGGTGAGGAATAGGATTGTAGCCAAAACTTGGTTGAAATATTGTTTTTTTTGCCTGTGTCACGATTATTCTACTCCATAAATGTTAAGTGTTGACAGCTGAAAGGGAAAACACCCTTCCAGTGGGGAGTTCCCTCGCCAGAAATCAGACCCTAGTCTCAAAGAATGGCACATTTGCATTGGGATTTTCTAGTCCCAACAACACCAATAACTCATACATTGCAATCTGGTACGAAAAAGTCTTAGAGAAAACTATTGTTTGGGCGGCTAACCGTGAAAATCCTCTGAGAAACATGCCTGGCATTTTAAATTTATTGAGATGGTTATCTTCAACTGTTTGATTCATGAGGACGATCAATTTGGTCATCCAAAAATAGCTTGAAGGCATCCCATGCATCAATGCTGGAATCAGGTAATTTGGTTATGGTAGGAATACGAGCCGACAATGTTTCTGAAATTATTTGGGAAAGTTTCCAACATTCGGAAGATACAGGGTTGCCAAGGATGCAGATGTGGAAAGGAATGAAATTAACTTCTTGGAAGAGTTTTGTTGATCTGGCACCTGGACCTTTTTCTTTCCAAATAGATCCTTCACCAGGAAGGACTCAGTTATTGTTGACATCTCACATCAGTGGTATGTACTCGTCTTCCGGAGAGTAGAATGGAGAGTATTTCGCAAATCTGGCAGGATATGCCTTGGCGAGCTCTTATATTAAAATAGAGTTTGTAACATTTTCTCCTTCAAGAATGTGCTGCACATATACAACTAGCAATATGATAAGGGAACATGGAATTTTGGAAAAGAATACAGGATGCAAAATTGTGGGTGGATGTTGGATGGGTTCGCACCGAGGGATCAATGCAATGTTTATGGTGTGTGTGGGGCTAATGTAGCATGCAATGGCTAAGTAACATTGAGTACCCATGTTACAAGAAATACCAATGATACGTGTACATGTCTACAAGGGTTCAGACCCAAAAACAGTCGTGCTTGGGATTCTCAAGAGTAGTGGTTAAGTGGTTGTGTTCGGCGAAGTCCATTGCAGTGCTCTGTCACAAATTCTACCGACGGTTTTTTGAAAGTAAAGGACAAGCATTTGGCCGATGATCAAGCGGCTTCATATACCAATAAGCAAACTCTAAATGGATGCAAACTCACCTACCTCAACAATTGCTCATGCATGGCCTTTTGGCTCAGTAGCTCCTCTCCTCCTATGTGTCGATTGTGGATTTGAAGTATTTAAACAATCCCAGCAAAGAAAACGAAACAATAAAAACTTACATTAGAGTAATATTTCACAGAAAACATATCTTATATTTTATTCTTCATAACATACTATATATATCTTAACAAAATTTTTGTTTATAACATCACATACCAAAAGGAGTTCGTAGTCTCATGTAGGCACCTACTAAAAGAGTAACTAGAAAAATAGAGTTTATTCCTCTGTTGCGAAACAGAACGCATAACAATATAAAGGAGTTTCTAAAAAACATTGAAATAGAAACAGAAATTGCTTAGATCAACTGGCGCTGGCTTAACTATGTTACCAACATACTCCCCCTTGATGCAGAGAGGAGTTACAATATGATCTAGGAGCATCAAAAACTGAGCCTTTGCGACTTCCTTTGTAAAAATGTCAGGAAACTACTATGTAGTCTTTATGTACCTGAGTTCTACCTCCTTTTGCACCAAATCTCGAATAAAATGGTATTTTACATCAAAGTGTTTAGTTCTGCTATGATGCACTAGATTTTTTGGCTAACTTAATGGTGCTCATATTATCACAATATATCACTGTAGGTTGAACGTTCCTTTCTCCAATCTCTGCAAGAACTTTCCTGAGCCACAATGCTTGAGTACCTACAAAAGTGACTACAACATATTTGGCCTCTATGGAAGAAAGAGAAACAATGCTTTGCTTCTTTGAACTCCATGAAACTAAACTAGATCCAAAAGTAAACAATGAAGAAAAGTAGATTTTCAGTCATTCACACTCCCTCCCCAATCAGAATCACTAAAACCAACTAGATTAAAACTTTTAGAACTGTAGTAATGAATGCCAAAATTCAAAGTTCCTTCCACATACCGTAAAATTCTTTTTGCAGCCTTCATATGTAACTTAGAAGGCTCTGTCATATATCTTGAAACAAGTGAAACTGCATATGCAATATAAGGCCTAGAGCGAGTGAGAAACATTAAACTCCCAACTACACTTCTATATGTTGTCCCATCTACTTGTGTAACACCATCATCTCTACACAACAAAAATCCTTGAGAAATAGGAGTAGAGGCTAGTTTACAATCAACCATATCAAATTTCTTCAACATATCTTTGGCATATTTTGTTTGGAAAAGAAAAATTTCATCCTTACTTTGATAAAATTTCATGCCTAAAAATATTGAATAGGGCCTAAATCTGACATCTCAAATTCTTTAATCATAGAAAATTTGAAGTTATCTATCATCACATAACTACTACCCATATACAACAAATCACCAACATACAAACTAACAATAAGAATGTCATTACCTTATTTCTTATAGTATAGAGTAGGGTCACTCTTACTTCTAGTAAAGCCATTCTCCTGAAAATATGCATCAATTCTAGCATACCAAGCACGGGGTGCTTGCTTGAGGCCATACAAGGCCTTCTTTAGCTTGTAGAGAAGATGCTCTTTACCTTGCACCTTAAAGCCTTGTGGCTGTTCCACATAAATTTCTTCTTCTAAGTACCCATGTAGAAAGGCACTTTTGACATCCATGTGATGGATGCTCCATTTCTTTTGGGCTGCAAGGGAGATTAGCATTATAATAGTCTCTTGATGTGCAACAGGTGCAAATTTTTCTTCATAATCTATGCCATACCTCTGAGTAAATCCTTTAGCAACTAATCTTGCTTTGTATCTTTCAACACTTCCATCACTATGGTACTTAGTCTTGTAGATCCATTTTGTGCCAATCTTTTTCTTATCATGGGGAAGCTCTATAAGCTCCCAAGTACCATTCCTATTAATAGAATACATCTCTTGTAGCATAGCTTTCACCCACACTTTATTAGTACATGCATCCTTATAACATGGTGGTTCAAAATAAGATTGTGAAAACAATGCAAAATGTACTATCTCACCTCTAGGATTGTCCTAATGAGATTGAACAACACTTCTTTCATAAATATTAGCTAAGCTTCTAACCTTTTTATTAGGACTTGGGCTTGATGTTGGGCTTGTACTTGAAATCAAAGTACTAGAAGGGGGGCTTCTTGGTAGATGTGTAGCACTTGGAATTGAAGTATTAGATGGCTGCCCATGATCAATATCAGCAATAATACCACCACTCAAAACAGATTTATACTTCTCAACATGGTCTGTTTGATGACCATAAACTCCCCTTTCATCAAAAATCACATCTCTAGAAATAAGAATTCTATTAGTGTGAGGATCATATAATCTATAAGCTTTACTTTGTTCACTATACCCAACAAAAATACAAGGCTCACTTTTGGAATCCAATTTTTTCTGTTTTGATTAGCAACATGTACACAAGCTAAACAACCAAAAACTCTTAAATGAGTAACATTAGGCTTCTTTGCATACCATGCTTCATAAGGAGTTGTCATTGCAAGTGCTCTAGTGGGAATCTGGTTGAGAATGTACACTGTTGTAGCAACTGCATCACCCCAGAAAGAATTGTCTTAACCTTTAGTTTGTAGCATACTCCTTGCCATTTCCACCACTGTACAATTTTTCCTTTCAGCTACCCCATTCCATTGAGGTGTATAGGCAGTGGTGAGTTGTCTTCTAATGCCATTCAAGTCAAAACTCTTAAAATCTCAAGAGAAAAATTCTCCACCATGACCAGTCCTTAAGCATTTGATGTTACAACCTTTCGCATTTTCAACAAGGGCTTTCAACCTTTTAAAGGTATCAAAGGCTTCATCTTTGGCCTTCAAAAAATAAACCCAACAATGGCATGAGTAATCATCAATGAAAGTATAAAGTATGATGACTTACCCAAACTCTTGGTCTGCATAGGACCACAATTATCTGAATGGATCAATTGAAGTGGTTAATAGGCCCTCCATGCTTTTTCTTTAGGAAAATATTCTCTTGCATGTTTTCCTTGAACCCACCCTTCACAAGGTTCTTTGTATTCTTGAACCTTAGGTAACCCATAAACCAAAGCTTTTGATGTAAGAAATTTCAAGCTTTGAAAATTCAAATGACCATACCTTAGATGGCACAACCAAATTTTTGCCTCATATGCCATGTTGGAAAAATTGTTGCTATGTTCACCAAACTTCAATGGGAGCATCTTGTTTGTTGACATAGGTACTTCTGTAACAACATGATTGCCTTGATTTTTTCTCATAAATTTTACATATCTAATTTTCAAACACAACCTTATAGTTCTTTTCACATAGCTATCCAACACTTAATAAATTGTGCTTCAATTGTGGAGTATAAAAATGTCTTGAATACATTTCATACCTTCCTTCATAGGGACATCCATGGCTCCTTTTGTTGTAACCTCCAAAGCTTTATCATCAACAAGTATAATATTGGATTTAAAACTCTCATGAATTTTAGAAAACAACTCTTTATTACCAAACATGTGATTAGAGCACCCTGAATCTAAATACCAAGCATCTTTCATATCATTATCAACTTTTCCATAAGATAAAAAAAAAATTACTTGAGGAAGCCTCTTCACTCTTTTGAGCATAATTTGCATTTCTATTGTTGTTACCTAACTTCAATCTACAATCTCTTTCAAAATGACCATACCTGTTACAATGGTAACATTGAACATTCATCTTATCAAATCTGCCTCTGCCTCTTCCTCCTTGACCACCTCTTCTTCCTTTATTTCCTCTTGAATTTTTTTGATTTTGACCTATACCTTGGCCTTGATTTCTCTTGGAGCTGCTACTTGCATCTTCATTCTTTGAAATCTGCACTTTAGATGAAAAAGCTTTCTCATTAACATCTACATATAAATCTCTCTATCTTTCCTCATGTGACATAAGAGATCCAACAAGGTGATCATACTCAAGAGTAGACAAATATTTTCTCTCTTCAATGATGATGGCAACATTGTTCCATCTTGGTGTGAGAGATCTCAACACCTTTTTAATCACAACTTCTTTGCTCATAATTTCACCCAAAGTAGCCATTTTGTTGACCACATCTTTTACCCTTAGACAATAATCACTCACATTCTCAAACTCCCTTTTCGAGGTTTCTAGCTTGACAACTTTGATCTGATCACTACCTTGGTAAGCCTCCTTTAGAGTCTTCCAAGCATCCTTAGTTGTCTTTGCGTATGAAATTCTAGGAAACAAGCTCTTATCAAGAGCAATTTGAATGTGAAATAATGCTTGTGCATTCTTCTTCTTTGATTTCTTCTTAGTTGTTTGACCATTAGTTGAAAGTGCACTCCAACCTTGAGGCTCTTCATACCCTGTTTCCACAACTTTGCACATATCTTTTCCTATTAAAAAAATCATCATTTTTATACTCCAATAATCATAATCACTCTCGTTGAATTCTGGGATTGGAAAAGCATTAATGTTTGACATTTTAATCAAAACTTCATGCTCTGATACCAAATGAAGTATTTAAACAATCCCAACAAAGAAAACAAAACAATAAACACTTACAATAGAGCAATATTTCACAGAAAATATATCTTATATTTTATTCTTCATAGCATAAGTTGTATATATCTTAATAAAATTGTTGTTTATAACATCAAATACCAAAAAGAGTTCTTAGTCTCATATAGGCACCTGCTAAAAGAGTAACTAAAAAAATAGAGTTTATTCCTTCGTTGCAAAATAGAATGCATAACAATATAAAGAAGTTTCTAAAAAAAGTTGAAATAGAAATAGAAATTACTTAGATCAATTGGCGCTGGCAGAATCAACTAGCGCTGGCTTAACTATGTTACCAATAGGATTGGGAATTTGATGAATGTGCATGACTCAACTAGAGACCAGTCATTCTATCTCTGTTTGGTAGCTTTTCATTTACGAGATTTGACAAAAAAGCCAAGAAATAAATCTTTTGTCCTTCGTATTTTGCTTCCTGGGAGTGTTATGAGTCTTATTATTGTCCTGGTCGTGTTTATCATGTGGAAACAAGGAAGAATTCTTAAGGAGGAGGATGTCCCCACATCCCTCAGAACATTCACTTTCTGAAAGTTGCAGGTTGCAACCAAGAATTTCAAGCATAAATTGGGAAGCGAATCATTCGGCTCTGTATTCAAAAGAACTCTACCAGACAATACTTTGGTCGCTGTCAAAAAATTGAAGGGTTTAGCACAAGTAGAAAAGCAATTCCATACAGAAATAAGTACCATTGGTGAAATACAACATGTGAATCTGGTTAGACTATTGGGATTTTGTGCAGAGGGATCTCAAAGGCTACTCGTTTATGAGTACATTCCCAATGGCTCTCTTGAATCCTTCCTCTTTTGTGGGAAAGATGGAGAAGCGCAAGGGAAGTTGTTGAATTGGAAAACTAGATTTTAGATAGTGTTGGGGACTGCACGAGGATTAAATTATCTCCATTAGGAATGTAGAGATCCCATCATTCACTATGATATCAAGCCAAAAAACATTGTCCTTGATGTTGAGTTTTGTCCCAAAGTAGCCGATTTTGGGCTGGCAAAGCTGGTGGGTAGAGATTTTAGCCACGTACTGACCATCACGAGAGGAACGATGGGGTGTTTGGCTCTAGAGTGGATCTTCAGTCTTCCCATCACACCCAAGGCAGACGTATATATTTTTGGCATGACACTACTGGAGATTATATTAGGACAAAGGAATATCAACCTCAATGCACCCGAGCCTAGCTCATATTATTTCCCTCCCTGGGTTGCTGAGCAATTCAACAGAGGAAACCTCATGGCCATTGTTGATGGGAGGATATCAGGTGAAGCAGATGCTCAAGAGGTGAGAAGGGCTATTACAAAAAGCATATTATGCATTCAAGAAGATGATAGTGTTAGGCCAACGATGGCCCAAGTCGTGCAAATATTCCAAGGGACAATGGACATCAACGCACCGCAAATTTCAGGTGTCTCTAGATAGTCTTCCAGATCACCGTAGAGGTGAGGAAGAGGGTGATCTTATTTAACATTTAGTCATTTCCTAAGAGATTTCTATATATGGTAATCATTGGACATGTTAATGCTTATTGTAGAATCCAACTAAGGAGTTAATGTAATTGAGATAGCTTCCATCAATTAATGGGGTAATTGTCTATGAAGTCTAATCTTTCTTTTATGATATTTTTTATTTTTTATTTTTTATTTTTTTATTTTTTTATTTTTAAAGATGATATTAGTTTTGATTAATAACTAGTGGCTCTTAGGGTTAGGTCCTCTTTAGGAGTCCTTGACCCTCCTCATACTTTTAAGGCTATCACCTCTAAACTTGACGAGAAATAAATAACAGTGATTAGTCAAAAGGGAAAAAATGTCACTTTTGCTAGTGTTCAAAAAAAGTGCAAGATTCTACTACTATGCAGATATAGCCCACTCTTTCAAACCTTTTGCAAAAGATAACGAAGTTCTGATACCCTCTACTAAAGTTCCTACTCATCCAAGGTTTTCTCAGACACCTCAGCCTGTGCTGACACTTTTTTCTCAACTAACTATATTAGCTTGTCTGTATGCCCCATGGTGATCTCATAGCACTCTTGGGCATTTGGAGGATGGTGAGTTTTTCTTATAGAAGAGGAGGAATGCCATGCCAATTCTCCAATTGGGTTCCCTCTCAACAATATTTTTTGTAGAATTCCTACTCCATAATGGAGGAGTCAGGTGGTGATGACATGCAAGACACCTATCCATGAATTTTCTCTCTTGAAATGTTTGAGGTCTCACCGACCTCTCCAGGAAGTATTTTGTGTGGGATAATCATCAAAAATATTATGGTATTGATGTTCTTTGTCTTAAGGAAGTTATTATTGTAATTTTTCTGATTTTTGCAACATGCCATGTTATTTGGTCAAAAAGTTCTTGTTTTCCACTAATCATGGCATTGGTCATGGAGGAGTTATCACTTTTGTTGCACCATGGTGGCATTCTTGTGTGGTGGCCCATGGGTCAAATCCAACTCATCATCTACTCTAGATCCTCCTAAATACTGATAATCATTATTTTGGAGTAATTAATGTTTATACTTCCAATGAGCTTGTGGAGCAATCTAGTATATGGAAATGGATTGTGGATTCAATACCCCCAACTTCTTGGTTTCTATTTTTTAGTTTTAATATGGTTGAGGTGGCTTATGATAAATATGAGACTTTACCTTTTGTCTAGATGAAAACTGTGAGGTGTTTCTCTATATGTATAATATATTGGGACTTTATGATCAAAATTTAGGTTACCATCATTACCTGCCTATTTGCATATGTGGAGTAATTTCAAGGCTAGTTCTCATAGAGTCTTTAAACAACTAAATTGTGCCACAATTATGACACAATATTAAATTTTCAATTTTGCCTCCTGCAATTCCTTACTAATTTTTCCACTTCTCCAGGTGATCCTATTTGATCACTTCCCCTAAAGTTTAGCATTGAATGGCAAGTGAGCTCTATGCGCTCTTCTAAGTCCCAATTTTTCTTGAATATTTTGCTGATGAAACATCAACCCTTGTTGGCCCACATTAAGAAGGTTTGGAACTTGGGATAACATCTAACTAAGGCATCAGGATGGATTGCTTGGTGGAATCATGCTATCCAATACACATCTTGTTTTCTTCACATTTGTGGCCACCAATTAGCCATCTATCAGCAACACTCATACTAGGCCACCACCTAAGATCTTTGTCATTCCATCGAGGCACTCTCTGCCAATTTAGCCTCTCCTACTTTGCAAGTTGGAGTTGTGAATCTTAGACAACAAAAGAAAATTATTGATAATCATTATGCAAGAGGAGCCCAGGTCAAGGCCAAATTGTATTGGCTTACAGCTGGCAACCATGCCTCCAAATATTTTTTTTCATGCCCTTCAAGCATGCCATATTTTTCAGGGCATAAAGAAAATCAAATAAGGTCAAGAGGTTCTCACAAAACTACCAGATATTATCAAATATTAGGAGGTTTTCACTACTTAGGCTACTTCCTTGGAGCATAAAAACTCCTTACAAGAATGTCTTCAAGCAGTCTCTTGCTGGATTTCTGCCACCCAAACCACCTTCTATGAGAAATTTCTCTCCTTGGAAGATCTTGAGGAGGCTATTAATTATATAGTGGATGAAAAATATCCCATGTGTGATGGGTTTCCTTGTGAGTTTTACAAAGCCTTATGGGTGTTTTTTGGGATTGAACTTCATAAACTCTATCTTTAAGATTTTCATTCTCAATCTTTAGGAAAAAATATTAACAAAGTTAACATTAAATTCATACTTAAAGCTATCAATCTTGAAGGGATTTGGAATGGGTGGTTGATCATGGGTATGTGCAGGATCATCATGGAAAAAATAGGCCCTTAAGTAGCAAAAAATTCAAAAAAATTAGAGTTAGGCAACTTGAAGTAAAAATTTGAATAAGTTATCTATATTATTTCAAAAATATGTAAGAATAGAATTTGTAGAAAATTGGATGTAGTGTTGAAACTACTCGTTTTATTTTTATTTTAAAAAATTCATTTGGTGAAAATTTGAAATTTCAATGTAGTAGTACTTAAATCTCAGGGTAAAAATAAGAAGTAGGTGTCTATCTGACCACCCTAACCACAATAAAATGAGAATCTATTTTTATAAGATTTTAGATATAAGTAGAGGACTCATGTTCCAATGTGATGCATTATTTTTTGTAATTCTTTTCCAAGTAAATAATTAATTATGATTTTTTTATTAAAACTTTTAAAAAATTTAAAAACTCGTATGTCTAATCACCTTAACTTGGTCAAAACTTCTTGAAATTCATTTCTTATTTTTTTAATCCTATAGTAAACTTTCTCTATCATGGCTTAGAATGTGACGCATGTTTCAGATTCAAAAAATGTGATATCGTTTGAAAGCTATAGATTTTTTTCAATCAGCCTATCAATCAGGATTTTAGTTGTAATTCAAATAGAAAATAAATAATAATTACTTATTAAATTCAAAGTAAAACACAATTTATATGGATGGAAAGCTGAGAATCTCCTTTCAAAACCCTTTTCATTTCATCAATTTTGGGTAAGAAAAATGTCATCAACCACATACCCTACAAAAACCTATCATATCGCCACTTTTTGGCCCATCATGATCCTACACATACCCTCATGCTGCTTAATGTTTCATATAAAATTATAGCCAAATCTTTGGCTCTAAAATTCTATCTCCTTCTTAAGATTGTTCGTCTTGAGCAAATGAGTTTCATCAAATCCTCGTATATTCTAGATAATATTATTTTTGAATGGGAAGGTATGGAATGAGCTCAATTCTCCTAGCAAAAGGCCATCTAAAAAATTGATTTTTCCAAGAATATGATCACATAGAATGGCCCTTTATTCTTACCATGCTCCAAAATTTGGGGTTTGGATTGAGATTTATTCAAATGTTCAACATGCTTTTCTTAGATGCTTCTTCTTGCATCTCCATTAATGATTGCCAGTCTCATTCTTTTGGCTTCTTTTACTCTATTTGAAAATGATGTCCTTTCATACCTTCTCTATATGTTCTTTCCACTAAAGGTTTTTGATATATCCTAGCTTACTCTATCTCTTGTAGGCTAGTCAAATGCATTTATTTGCCTGAGTTGGTGAACTGGCTTGTTAATGGTCATTTTGATGGTGACTCTTTCATCACTCTTTTAGAAGAGGAGAAAAATATCGAGGAACTAATATATTTGGATACCTTTTTCCTAGCCTTGAGATCAACCAAATGTCCAATGTCACAAAACCAAGTGTTATCATTAATTTTCTCTTCTAGCATTGTATTAGAATTGTAGATTTAGGTGGAAGTGGATTGCTCATGCTAAAATATTCAAAATTTTAGGCATTCCATTTTCTTTTCAAGCCTCACTAGTGAAGCTTTGGATTGTAGTCCTCCCTAAAATTGAAAGTATGTTTACTTACTAGATTACCATGCCTCTCTCCTTAGTGAGAAATTTTCATATTTGTTCTAAATTTCTTATTTCCACCCATGTGTATTACTCTTCTTGTTGGGTTCCTTCTACTCTTACTTGAAGCTTGAGAAGCTTCTTTAGAATTTTATCTAGGAATCCTTTGATAACCACAAGGGCTTCCATAGGGTGGCCTAGGAGTTTTTTTGCCTCTCTCATGATTTTGGTGGGCTTGTAACTATTTCTACTCAATGTTAAGAATTAGAACTCTGAGTTAGATGGATTATTCATTCCCTTTTTGGTAATGAAGCTCAAGGAATATTCTTCTGCACTATTACATCTCTTCAGGCTATTTGGTTAATTGACCTTCCTATAAGGGGATTAAATTTCAAACCCTTCTTCTCATTAAAGATGTTTATATTGAGGGCACTTTTGCTACAAAGAGTATTTGGCACGCTTGGGAGATAGTTAAACCTTGTCTCTAATGGGTCAATTCTAGCTTCTAGCGGGGATTTTCTTTATCCAACACAATCTCTAGTGGTCTACCTTTCTACATTTTCAAGGTCTACCTCTCACAAAATTTCCCTAGATCAAGGCCTTACGACTCCATAAAAAAGTTATTCAAAGCCCTCGAGATTTTTTTTCTAGAGCTTCCATGAGTCTCATGTAATGAGTGTTGGCATATGGTGTTGTACACCATTACATAAATCAATTTATTATAATGTTGTAGTTAAATAATTATTTAGTTGTGATGCACCTTGGTGGTGTTGTTAATCACTCTAGGTAATTATTTGGGGACCACTTGATGTTGTATAGTAACAATGTATTATTATTTAATGTATGGGTGACATGTAATAATAATTTAATATTGGGGAAATATTAAATAAGGGGTTAGTGGTTTTATATTCACATGGTTTTGTGGTACATGGTTTTACCTTACCACTAGTTGTATTTTGTGTGTGCTTGTGTTTATAAAAGAAAACACATGTGTAGTGGTTTAGGTTAGTTGAGTTGTTTGGTTGTCATTGTTGAGTCTTCTTGAGGAGTACATTTGTGAAGTATGGCATGGGATGTGTGGATTCATGCTTGGACACATGGAAATGCATTGAAGTTCTTGATGCTTTAGAGGTGTTCATTGTAACTCTTGTATTTTCTTATTGTTGATTAATATGATGGATTATGGATGCTTTTGGAGGTTGGGTTTTTTCCTCTTGAGGGTTTTCCCATGGTATATCTTGTGATGGGTATGTTGTCTATAATATTGCATGTGGATTCTAAGCACTCATTTGCATTGTTATCTCTTTTTGGTTATGTGGAAATTTTCATACAATGGCTGCAAGTTTCCTTACAAGATTCTGGCAAGTGGTCCCCGCCACCTCCCCCATGTGGGGATAGAAACCCTTTTTTTAATAAAAAAAATTTACTATTAAATTTTTGTTTATCACCTATGTTTAAATAAAATCCATCATGGAAATAAAATGGGGGGTGACCAAAATTTTTGAAAATGAAAATTAAATTGAAATTGATAATGATTTTAGGTCTACCACCACTCCATCACCAAGGGAGTGGTGTCACCTAGGTGGGGCCACCACTCAGTCACCAAGGATTGCTAAAAAATTTTTTCCTCAAGTTCAAACTATAGTTTTACTTCTGGGGGCCATAAAATTTGGCTAGTTTTTCCATTTTTGCTCTTCTTGGACTCATTGGAAAGGTGACTCAATGATCCATGTTGTGGTACCAAATATTGTTGGATATTTTTCAATTTTTATAGTGGTTTGCTAGTTGGAATTTAGGTGTTCATTTTGAGGTTCGAGAGGTGATATTGAGTGCATATGAAGTCATATTTTGGACTTTGAATAGTCAACGGAAATATTGTTCAGAGCACTACACAGTGGATTAGGTTTGGAGTTGTTTTGAAATGATTTATTTTCTTTAATTTTATCTTGATATTTTTATGGGTTGTTTTGACTATGGTGATACTATGAGCTTATGGATTTCCAGATCTAGGAGATTTGATGTTGGATTGAATGTATACTTAGCTTTACATCTCAAATAATTCTATTTTTTACATGGTTATTAGTATTTGGTTGGATTTTTATTCTTCATTTTTCTATCTACAAGTTGTGTAACATTGTAGGTAGTTTATACTTACTTATTGCATATGACTTGGAAATGGGTTGTCTATTCCCATAGATATTTCAATGTTGATGTATTTTTTATTTTTGATGTCTTGGTTTAGTTACTTGGTTTGCTAGTTCTGATGTCATATTGAGGAGGTGAGATTGTATTACCAGGTACAGTCATGATATGAAACCTATGTAGTTGAATATGTTATGTAGATATGCAGGACATGATTGGGTTGTGTTGTTGGTATATTCGGTGGTGATCATGGTGTCATGCATGTTTCTTGTGCTTTAGATACTTTGGCATGTCATGATGGTTCATGCAGGTTCATTGTTGGTGGTGTTGGATTGGTTCCTAATTTAGGTTGTGGTGGTGTATCTTCTTGGTATGAGGATCATGGTTTTCTTTTAACTTCTTCATTGGGAGCTCATGTTTCATTTGAGTTCTTTCATTTTGTGAGGGATCTTGGTTGATCTTCATTAGGAGATTGTTATCACAATGTCAAGATATTTTATTACATTCATTAGTTATACAATTTCAATGGGAGATTCTGATAGTGATGGTTTGGTGGTGATGGATATGTTTATCATGGTTTGGCGGTTGTATTTATCTTCTTGGCTTGGAGATCTTGGTTTCACTTGTATGTTACTAATATTGCAGTTGAGTGTGTGTAGACCTAGATGATCTTCATGGAGGAGATGGTTGCCATGGTTCCATGCACGTATCTCATACCATAGTTTAGTAGGGGTTGTTTCCAGTGACATGCATGCATCATTGGTATGATTATCTTCATGTGATTGGGGATATGTTTTCTTGGTTTAGAGTGTTTTCTACTACCTCATGGGTTACTCTTGGTGTACACATAGAGTTTGGCATGGTACTTGTTCTCTTGAGACTACAATGTATATATGGTTTGGTGCATGTGATCTCCTAGGAGGAGATGGTTAGATCATGTTTTCATGTTTATGTTCCCGATTCATGATTAGATCTTTGACGTTGATTATGTGTGGTTCTCTTTGTATTGATTACATTGATCATTTTCTCGATTACTTCATGATGGTTCTATGTTGCATTTTGAGTTTGGCATGGATTGATTGGTTACACTTACTGATGGATACTTAGAGATGTAGGTGATAGTTGGATTTCTCTTGTGATTAGAGACATTCTCTTGAGATGGTTACTCTTTGGAGGTTTTAGTAGTAAGACCGGGAAGCTTTCTTCTGGGCATGGATGTGAGTTTATGATGGATTGATAGAGGATATTGTTCTTGGAGTGAGTTATGATGACCTTGGTTACCCTGGAGGAGCACTCTCATTCCCCAGTCTTGGTCTACTCGATAGCTTATTATTTGAGAGATATTTTCCCATTATGTCTTTCAGATATGT
The DNA here is from genome assembly GCA_007258455.2 of Sequoia sempervirens. Lineage (NCBI taxonomy): Eukaryota > Viridiplantae > Streptophyta > Pinopsida > Cupressales > Cupressaceae > Sequoia > Sequoia sempervirens. Next base: position 28,878,002 of record VDFB02018296.1, on the reverse strand, counting down.
TAACTTTTGTGCTTTTATTTCTCTTGGGATTGATTTGTATCATGGTGATTTATTATTGATACTCATTTTAGGATGGTTTAGCATGCATTTATATAATTTATCTTTCATAGATATGGATCTTGAGCTATGGATAGTTAGTTTTGAAGGATTCATTTTGAGGGTTGTTTTGGAATGGTTATCTCCTTGTGCATTTGAGTTTATGATATCATTCTTTGATGAGGATTTTTACGAGATGGTTTATGAGATAATTTTGAGTTTTGGGGATGGATACTTTGAGTTTAGTGTCCTTGATTAGAGAGGCTTACATCCATGTTGGCATTGTTACATTAATTCATATGTTATACTTGATCTATGTGACTGAGTGTTATGTATGTTGTTGAGGATTTTCATTTTGGGTTGTTAGGAGATCATACTTGACACCACAATACACTTTTGAGGTGTTGGTAGAAGGAAATTATGGTTTACAGGTTTCTCTCTTCGTGGTTACTTCTTGGATGTTCACATTTTGGGAGGATGGTGGTAACATGTGAGAGATTATGCAACTCTTTGGGCTGTATGTTTCGATCATTGTTATTGTTCTTGTTACTTCATGCTTTGATTTACTTATCACACCTTAATATAGTGTTGATTAGGAAAATTTATATACTTTGAGATTACCTATATAGTGGGATTTCCTAGATATGTATGTTCTTTATTGACAAGTTTGATACATGGAGCTTGTGATTGTAGTTTATAGGCTGCATATGTTCTTGGAATGAGTTTGCTAATGCATTGATACCTTCGAGGTATGGATGGTTGGATGTATTAGCATGTGTTGTGGATGTTATTTTTTATCATGTGGGTTTTTCTTTTGATAGAAGCTTGTTTGGAGCCTTTGTTATCACTTGGATTTGATATATCTTCACCTTGGTATGTTCCTTTTTTTCCATAGTTGGCATGTTGAATGATGAGAGGAGTTCTTTCTTGAGATGGTGGTCACTTTGTTCTTATTGCAGGTATCTTGATGGATCACAAGAGCATGTTGGAGATTCATGTGGTTTCATGTATGGATATGATGATGTATTTCATTCATTGATCCCTTATACAATGTATACAACAAGTAGGAGAATGTTGCCAAGATATGGTGTTGTACACCATTGCATAAGTTGATTTACTATAATGTTGTAATTAAATAATTATTTATTTGTGATTCACCTTGCTGGTGTGGTTAATCGCACTAGGGAATTATTTGGGGGCCACTTGATGTTGTATTGTAACACTATATTATTATTTAATGTGTGGGAGACATGTGATAATAATTTCATATGGGAGAAATATTAAATAAACTAATATCTTAATACTCAATATTAAATAAGGGGTTAGTGGTTTTGTATTCACATGGTTTTGTGGTGTGTGGTTTTACCCTACCACTAGTTGTATTTTATGTGAGCTTGTGTCTATAAAAGTAAACACATGTGTAGTGGTTTAGGTTGGCTAAGTAGTTTGGCTGTCATTATTGAGTCTTCTTGAGGAGTGCATTTTTGAAGGATGGCATGGGATGTGTGGATTCATGCTTGGACACATGGGAATGTATTGGAGGGCTTGATGCTTCAGAGGTGTTCATTGCAACTCTTGTATTTTTTTATTGCTGATTAGTATGATGGATTATGAATGCTTTTGAAGGTTTTTTTTTCCATCTTGAGGGTTTTCCCATGGTATATCTTGTGTCACATTTTATGGGTAATTTGTCTATTCTCTTTTATGTGGGATTCTAAGCACTTATTTGGATTGTTATCTCTTTTGGGTTATGTGGAAATTGGCATACAATGGTTGCAAGTTTCCTTACAATGAGAAGAGCTAAAGGACTAGTTTGACTTATCTTAGAAAAACTAAGAGGCATATGATATGATTATAAATTTCATTCCAATGGAGATGTTGCACAAGGTTGGTGTTCATTCTACCAAACCATGGTGGAAATATTGATGCAAAAGTCCCAATAGTGA
>VDFB02018296.1:28601607-28875920 GCA_007258455.2 Sequoia sempervirens | reverse complement strand
GTACTTTTCCTATCATCTTGATTTCCATCCCAATCACTATCTGTATAACTAGTTAACTTCAAAACATCCTTCTTTTCATAAAAATTTCCATGATTTGTTGTCCCTTTCACATACCTTAGTATTCTTTTACATGATTGTAGATGAGTATCATGTGGAACCTGCATGAACTTTCTTATTAAGCTTATTGCATACATGATGTTTGGTCTTGTTGTAGTTAAGTACATTAAGCTTCCAACCAAACTTTTATACAAAGTAGAATCTACCCTTTTGGTTTTATCATTTTTTTCTCAACTTCACACCCATGGCAATAGATGTAATTTTTGGTTTACTATTTTCCATCTTGAACCTTTTCAAAATATCATTTGCATACTTTTTTTGTGAAATAAAAAACCCATCACTATTTTGAGTTACTTCAAGACCAAGATAATAATGCAACAAACCAAGATCAGTCATATCAAATTCACTCTTCATTTTCATTGAAAAATCTCTAATCATAATTTCATTATTCCCAGTATAAATAAAATCATCAACATAAATGTGAACTATTATAAGGGTATGTGAAGGATCATAATGGGCCAAAAAGTGGCAATATTATGGGTATTTGTAGGGTGTGTGGCTGACGATTTTTTTTTTACCCAAAATTGATGAAACGAAAATGGTTTTTAGAGGAGATTTCCAGCTTTCCACCAATATAAATTATGCTTTAGTTTGAATTTAATAAATAATTATTATTTATTTTCTATTAGAATTATGACTAAAGTCGTGATCGATAGGCTTATTGAAAAACATCTATAACTTTCAAACAATATCATATTTTAATCCAAAATATGTGTCACATTTTATGCTTCCCATACTATAGGATTAAAAAGGAAAAATTAAATTTCATGAAGTTTTGACCAAGTTAAGGTGGTCGACATAGAGTTTTTATATTTTAAAAAGTTATAATAAAAAATCATACTCAATTATTTACTTGGAAAAAAAAAAAATTACAAAAATATGCATCACATCCAGAGATATCCCTCTACTTATATATATAAAATTTGATAAAAAATATTATCATTTTATTATGGTTAGGTGGTTCTATCGCACACTCCACTTATTTTTTCCTCTTGAAATTTAAGTATTATCGCATATAAATTTCAAATTTTCACCAAATAGATTTTATTTTTATTTTAAATAAGTCTAGTAGTTTGGAAACTACATTCAATTTTCTATAGATTCTATTCTTACATATTTTTGAAATAATATAGATAACTTATTCAAATTTTTATGTTAAGTTTCCTAACACTAATTTTTCTAATTTTTTTGCCACTTAAGGGTCTGCTTTTTCCATGATGATCCTGCACATACCCATAACATCTGGACTTGTTGATTTTTGTTTTACAAAAAAAGTGGGTTCATAAGGGCATTTTTCAAAACCATTTTTCAAAAAATATGATTCTATCCTTTTGTACCAAACTTTAGGTGCGTGTTTTAAACCATACAAAGCTTTCATTAGTTTGAGCACTTTACCTTTTCAACCTTTAATCTCATAACCAAGTGGTTGCTCAATGTAAATTTTTTCCTCCAATACACCATTCAAGAATGCTGATTTTACATCCATATGAAAAAGTTTCCAACCCTTTTGTGCTAAAAGAGCTAAAATCATACAAATAATATCCATTCTAGAAATAGATGCAAAAAATTCATTGTAATCAATACCTGATTTTTGTTTGTAACCCTTCACTACCAACCTGGCCTTGTATTTATTCACTTTACCTTGCTCATTGTACTTTGTTTTATACACCCACTTTACTCCAATTGTCTTCTTATGCTTAGGAAGATCTGTAATTTCCCAAGTTTTATTCTTTTCTATGGCTGCAATTTCTTCATTCATAGCTTTAACCCATCTATCATCATTTATAGCCTCTTCAAGAAAAAAGATCACTATCAGCAAAAAATGCAAAATGATAAGTATCTTCATTTACTAGTGTTGTTTCTTGATATATGTCAAAATAGCTCCTTGTTTTCTGCCACCCTTTTGGAGATACTGAGGTGGATGATGAAGAACTATTTGATGAAACATGATGATGACTTGGTGGAGATGAAGAAGAGATTCTTCTTAGTGTTGATTTTTGAATGCTACTACTGGCTCTTGTGTTAACAGCTGAAATTTTTTGTTGATTTGCAGCTTCATCTTGAATGCTAACTTGTTGATATTTCTCTTTCAAATTCCAATGTACCACTCCTGATCTTCAATAAAATTTGCATCTCTACTTATCACCAATTTTTTTGTCTCAGGATTGCACAACCTATATGCCTTAGATTGTTCACTGTACCCAACAAAGATATATTTTTCTACCTTAGCATCCAATTTACTTCTAAGTGCATCTGGAATATGAGAATAAGCAATAAAACCAAAAAGTCTTAGGTGATCTACTTGAGGTTTGTATCCTCCCCAAGCTTCTTCTAGTGTCATGCCTCAAATGGAGTTTGTAGGATACCTATTCAAAATATAACCTACACAACAAACTGCTTCTACCCAAAAATATTTTGGTAAATTCTTAACATTAAGTATACTCCTTACCATATTTAAAATTTTTCTGTGTTTTCTCTTAGCTACCCCATTTTGTTGAGGTGTATACCTTGTTGTTAGCTACCTTTTATGCCATTTTCAATACAAAAATTATGAAAATCATGAGAAATATACTCTCCACCCCTATCAGCCCTTAAAATTTTAAGAAAATAACCACTTTGTTTTTCAACTAATTCTTGAAAGTATCTGATTTATTTTTCAAAGGATAAACCCAAAGTTTTCTACTATAGTCATCAATATAAGCCAAAAGGTATCTCATAATAGAAAATGAAGCAACCTCAATTGGACCACATAGATCTAAATGAACTAGCTCTAATGGATTTGAAGCTCTCCATGAATCCCTTATTGGAAAGGGTTCTCTATGGTGCTTTCCAACAATGCAACCTTCACATTATTTATCTGGTTTCTAGATAAGTGGTAAACTTGTTACCATGTTCTTTTTATGCAAAATAATTAGTCCACCAAAATTAAAATGACTAAATCTAAAATGCTATAACCATTGTGTATCTTTTACAAGAGCACTAAAACTTAAATGCATATTGTTTCTAATACTAAGAGAAAACATCCCATTAGTAGTCATGGGTATTTTAGTTATCGTCTTGTTTTTACCATCAACAATAATGCATGAGCCCTTTTCAAATTTTATAGTGTGGTCTTTTTGCACAAGTTGACCTACACTTAACAAATTATGCTTTAAGCCTGGTGCATAAAATACATCACCAATATATTTTTTCTCACCATCTTTCATTTTCAATGAATATAACTTCCTTTCTAGATACACCTCACTTGTTAGACTCTTTGTTTGATAAATATCTCCTATTCTTTTCCATAATTTATATGCATTGTTTCAACTAAAACATTTGGTAAGAACATCATCAACAAGACATAATCTAATTGTTCCTCTTGAATTTTTATCTAATGCCCAATCTTCATCTCAATATGGGTTGTAGGTGTCTTTGTCTCATTAATTAACTGCTAACTACTGATCTCTTTCTTCAAGAACATCTTCCATTTTTAATTTCCACATTTCATAGTTAGAACCATTGAACCTTTAATATCTATCCTTGAATTCATTGTAACATAAACTTAATTCCAAAATTAGAAAATTACTAAAATAATAAAAAGCTACCACTAAGCCAATAAATTTTCAAACTTTAAGAGAAAGGTGTCTCCAATTGTTGGTGTAATTAATTATTTAATACACTTTACATAAGTTTACTTATGTATTATTTGCATCTCTGTGTTATAGGTTGTTATTATCATTATCTTGTTTAGCTATCTCCGTCAAGATAAGATTATTATTATTAGGTTATGCATACTTTCTTTATAAAACAAATTAATTTTGTAATTATTGTACTTCAAATATATCAATGTGCACATCTTCATGCAATCTCTCTGCTTTTTTATTTTTTCTTTTTGTGGAAGGTTATTTTCTAGTTTGCATTTTAGATCTTGGTTTCTAACATGGTATCAGAGCCTTGATTTGCATCCCCTTCTTAGTTTTTTTGGAGGAATACATTGTAGAACTCATTCGGGGTCCCTCCTCAAGGTTTCATTCCTTGAGTATATTTATCAGCATCTTGGATCAATTGGGGTTTTTCATTGGATTCAGAGTGCTTGAAAAAGTCAGAAATGCTTTTATTTCATTCATTTTTGGTCACCGTTTGAAAATCTGTGAGGGTTTCAAGCTCAGTGATTTTTCTAGAGATCTAGGGGTTGCCTAATTTTCTAGGCACTTTGGGCCAAAATAGACCTCGCCGTTGGATTCATAGTGTGTTCAAAAACCCCTATTTTCATATAAAATTTGTCCAATTTGGACACTATCGACCGGGAGGCAATTTGTTTTGCCCAAGGGTCATACGGCCGAAAGCATGCATTCTAAGGTTCTTTTTCAAAAAACAAAAAAAAAATTTTCTCGTCCCACCCATTCAAATGGTGACCGCCACCCTCCTGCCACCCAGTAGCCACCTACCACCAGTTCACCACCGACGATCTCCTCCACTGCTCCTCTCAGTTTTGCCTCCCACCAACTCCTCTCCTCTCCCCTTCGTTCCATTGGTGACCAGTACCCTCCACGTAGCTCCTACCAGCCTTTTAAGCCCTTGCTACAATTCGATTGTGGACTAGGGGCTCCACCAAGTTCTATTTCCTCGGCACAGTCCTATGAAGGACCAGCAGCCAACACTCCAACACCCCGCAAGGACTTGATCCCCTGCTGGTGGCCACATATGTGACCAGGGGCTATGCCCACAAGCCCACCAGAAATTTTTTTCCCCCTCTAAGCATGCGGTCACATGCAAGACCGAGGGCTAGTGCTTGAGGGCTAATATTTTTCCCCTATTTAGCCTTTGAAGGGTCTCTTTAGATAGGATTTTTTCATTTTTGGCGTAACTTGGGCATACAGAATCAAAATCGGGCAAACAAGATATTGTCGGAAAGCTAGTTTGATGAAATTATGAATGGTGTAGGTGTGATTTTTTTGTTTTTGTTTTTTGATTCCTTTTTCAGCCTCAGAAGTTAGATGTTGTTCTTTTCACTCTGGGAGACATCTTTTGACTCGCTTATCTGTTTTTCGCAATTCAAGTGGCATCGAAAAGCTGGTTTCAGCTTCTATATAGATCTGAGGTCCTCTTTAGAAGATGTGTACCTTTGTTTTGTGCATGCATTCATTTTTTGTTTCATGCACTAGGTTTGCATTTTTTCTTTTGTTTCTATAGTTTCTGCATGTTTTTCATTCTCTCCTTTTGCAATCATTGGGTATTGTAATAATGAATTGATATAAAGTTTCATTAAGGAGGGGGGGTTATTGTATCACACTTGCATATTGGTGACAACTCACATGAGTTTTTCTAGTTTCATGTTGTTTCTTTTAGCCTCTTTCTTGCTTAGTTGGACACATCTTTAGTTTGCATCGGTTCACACTGCACATTGGGAGTTTATGGTTATTGATCCACATTAGTTTAGATCCTTCTCTCTTTGAGGAGCATGTTTTTATGCTTATTGTTCTAGAATCTTTATGGTACTTGTCTTATGTGGCAGTTTTATATTCAGTTTGACATTGGCATCGAGAGACAAAACTTCTAGATTTTGTCATCATTATGGGTGGCTTCATCCTTTCATCTACTGTTGCTTATATATTCCAGGGTTGATCTGGTATGTGAGTTTTCCAGTGCTCCTTGGCATCAGGTCTACTATTTCATTTGTGATTCCATTATGGTTTCTTGCAAACAAAAGTATATTTCCTTGCTTGTCAGATTTTGGGTTCTAGTGTTGCTTCATTAGAGTTCTTCCAGTAATTCTTTGCAGCAGTTCATCTCATTGAGGGGGAATTTTTCCCACTGGGTTTTCTCTCTCTTTACATTTTTAAATGTGTACCTAATCATGCCTTTGTTGTTAGGAACCATCTCACATCATTTTCATGATAATTTGCTTCTCCCTAAGTTGCACTTATGGGGGGGTGTTGGTGTAATTAATTATTTAATTACACTTTACATAAGTTTACTTAGGCATTATTTAATTCCTAGGTTATAGGTTGTTATCCTTATCTTATTGAGCTATCTTTTTGCTAAAGATAAGATTAGGGTTATGCATACTTTTTTTTATAAAGAAAATTATCTCTTGTAATTATTGTACTTAAAATATATCAATTTGCACATCTTCATGCAATCTCTCTACTTTTTTGTTTTTTCTCTTTGTGGAAGGTTATTTTTTGGTTTGCATTTCAAATATTGGTTTCTAACACCAATACTCTACCCAACCTTAGCTCTGATACCAAATGTTGAAATATGAGGTATTTTCTTAGCTTATTACTCTGTAAAAATTTAATATTGCTAATCTAAATAAGCTTTTTATTTTGTTACTTTTTCATTGTGGGTGATTATCTTGATTAATACATTTTACTGTTGTAGAATGTAGACATAAGTTGACAGAAGAACTAGATAGGATATTAGAAATATTACACAAGATGTACCATGGAGAAACCCTTTTAGAAAAAAAACTTCACCAAGAGCTATGAACCTTTATTCAATCTTTGAATTGCAATAGCTTCAATTCTTGGTTGAGAATGCTTCTTTTGTATTTACCAATCTTCTTCACACCTACAATAATAATTATCAAAACTCTCTTCAACTTGAATCAGATATAGAGGTAATAAACAATCTTGTAATCTCCAAAAGATGAAAAAACCAATGCCCAAACTCAAGCCCTTGAAAAGGTACACCATATTGCTTCAAGTTGAGTTATTCTATGAAAACTAAATTTTAGAACATGTGCTTCACCCATTTGGGTGTCCCAAACTAAAGCTACAAATCAGCATTTACTTCAGTGATAATTCCAAAGCTCTTCCCCAAAGATGGCACCCAAAAGTAATCCTACTTAACTGAGCCTTCATAAATATCTTATCATGGAAGAGAGGTAAATCCAAGAAAGCATCTTGGGCATCGAAGTTGGCTCCAAGTGATTTCTAGTTAACTGAAAGATTTACTCAACACCATTCATGTAAGAATGGTCATCCCCTGTTAACTGGAGGTAGTCCATGTTATCTGCCATACAACTCAATGTTATTAGCCATGCATTCCAAGTTAACTGAAGTTAATTAACATACAATTGAACCATAACTGAACTAAACTAAACTAAACTAATTTTGAACTAAAGTGAACCAAATTGAACTAATCTGAACTAAACTTAATTGAACTTCATGCATGCAAACATAAAAACCTAACTCCTAGGATATTTACATGCATTCAAAAGTGTTATCTCTTACTATGAATAGTTAACTGAACTTAGTGAGTGTCACCTTACCATGTGGGTGCTCCATGTGCACCTATTATTTAGGAACTCAAAATGGATGCCCTCACATGCTTCTAAAATTTAGAATTAATTACAAATTCCAATAATCATGATTATTTCATCAAATATTAATCTCATCCTAGGTAATCTTAGTTTTGTTGAACACATTCCAAGAATCTGGGAGATACATGAAATAATTAATGTATAGGATTTGCAATTAAATGGCATCCTATTTCCAACAATGCTAAGGGAGTGGAAACTAAACCTGATGCAAAAAAGTATGTGAAATTGCAAGGGGTGCAATTTATGACATTACACATTTTTATGGTTCTTCAATAGCTAGCTAGTAAAGGAGATCCAAAAACGATCAGGAACTTCTTGTGGTTGGATGGTAAATGGAAAAGAAAAAATAATTCAATCAAGTGGGACTAGTGTTGCTTAGAGAAAGCACAAGGTGGGATTATCCTTAAAGACTTAGAAAAACAAGGGACAAATTATGTAGCCAAGTGGATAATTAAGGCTCTTGAGGGTAATGAACCTTGGAAAATCCTAGTGAAAAGTAATATCTAGCTAGTTGTACCTAAGCAAGCAAAATCATGGAAAATATTGCTCTTTAGTGATCTACTCATAGCCAAACATCTAATAGTCCCTATTGGTTCAATGGTGTTTGGAAGCATTTGGAGGGAATGGGAACTAGCAAAAGAGTAAATCACTTTAATCCTCATTTTATTGCACATAACAACAACCTCTTTGATCACAACAGGTCCATCTTGAGGAACCTAGAGAATAATGGGAAGCCTCTTGCACTTCTCTGGGGTTGCTTTTCCAGGAAGTGGGCCCAAGCTAGAGTCCAAATATTTGATAATATCATGAAAGATGGGGTGATGAAGGATTGGGATTTGTTGAAGGTAAAATTTAGTCTACCCGAGCTCCAACCTAAGAACCTATGCTATCTTTAAGAAACCTACAAAAGTGTCCTTCCCCTTTCTTAAAGAAAATCATCCATTAATTACCGAGATGAACTTAAATGGCAGAGTAATACCCCTTAGCCAATGTGTAAACAAAGCTAATCTAAAAATACTTAGTCCAATTTGATTCCTTAATTGAACATTTAAATAACGTTTGGAAGATCAACATGGCTAGCAAAGATTGGCTGAAATTCTTCAATTCCATCTAGTCCAATGTGTTTTAGATGGTTAATTTTTCTTCAAAGGGGGTTCTTTTAAAATGAACCAATTTGACATTGAAATCTATAGTATATGTAGGATCATGGAATCTGTTGAACATAATTTTTTTGAATGTTTCTATGCTAATGGAATATTGAAATTATTTTACAATGACATGTTTATCTAGGGTGGAAATGGTAAAATTAATTAGAAAGAAGTTTTAATTGGTAATGATAGAATGTTAGATAAAGAGTTCAGATTATTTTGACATTGCTTGGCTAATGAAATCTTCTAGCATATTTGGAAGACAATGAATGGGGATTATAAATTCAATGAGCAATGGAGGACACTTATTGAGTCTTCAAAAAGACTCATTATGTTTAATGTTGTAATGCAGGTTGTTATCACAATGGAGATCTTCGAAGGCAAGTTCCTGAAGCTACTAAAATATAGTGTTGTGCTTGTCAATAAAAATGAGATCAAGTATGGGCACACCTAGCAACATAACCAACCCAACTTCTCCATATTCATGAAGGCACCTGAAGCTTTCCAGAAAGAGTTCAATGAGATTTGAAGGTGGAAAGATGAACTAAGAAGTCAAGAGACCCAGTTTGCATACTAATGAGGATTACATAATTGAGGATATTCATTCCAATGAAGAGAGGATTGTTGCAAAAACATTGGTGGGCTAGAGAGATTTGGAGTCTTGTAGTGAGAGCAATAACTTTTAAGGGACCATTAATCATACCTTTTTATATAATGCTAATATCTTAATGTATAGATGCAATACCAATGTAAAAAATCTATATACTCGTACATAATCCTACATAGTACTATGCAATAGCTAGTAAAAAATTGTTTTAGTATACAGTTAGGTATTAGTATATATTCTCAATAGTCCACAACTACAATTTGAATTGTAGCATGCATATATGATACATATAGATGTACATGTTGATGCATTTTGAGCCTTAACTATTATTAATACAAAAAACTTTATTGTAGAAAAAAATGGGTCAAGTAGCCACCACAAAAGTAATATGTCCTCTATGGGTTATGTATTGCAAATTTTCCACCACAAAAGTAATGTGTCCTCTATGGATTATGTATTGTAAGTTTGTGATATCTACTAACCGTGAAATGTATTATATCACAAGTAAAAGTTTAAAACACCATTGACAATACAAGATCAACATTACAATCTATTTTATTCTTTAACCAATACCATATCGTAGTATACCAATCATCCACAACCTTTGACATAGACCACAACTACAATGCAACCTTCATTACAATGAATTATTTCTCAATAAATAACGAAGTATCAATTAATATCTACCACTATACCATTGATCATATCTTTAGCACAATAACCATTATATGTGCCCTTTATATCCCTTATATTTTGCTGATGTTTTCCTATATTATGAGATAAAAGTTGACTTCAGACGTGCGATGTTTGAAGTCATCCACATTTTGACATTTTCCGTGGCCTTTAATGACTTTATGGACTCTGCTCTATGTGGATTGGTTGAAACTTTGAAATTAACTGAATTCCAACTTACATTTACGAAACTATTTTAATTTGTACTACATCTGGATGCAGTTGTGGAAGAAAAGCGATAGAGCAGAATAGACAGCCGTGTGAATGAGTATCTTCGTGGTGGAAAATTGGCCTGGACCATGGACCGTCAAAGTCAAAAAGATAGCACATCTCACACGGTGAGCTTCCTTTATTTAGTGGGCCATGCTCGTCATACCGTCAAAGCCAAAAAGATAGCGCATCTCACAGGGTGAGCTTCCTTTATTTACTGGGCCATGCTCGTCACAGTACATCTAATTAAAGACCAAAACTTTGCTCACTGGGTACTTTTTTCTAACACGGCAAAACCCCTGAGATTTAGGAATTAACTTAAGACGGGATTGTCGTGTGCGATAATTCAGTCTTCACTGTAGTTTTAGCGGCATCGAAATGACAACACTATCTATGACGACAGTTAAAAAAGACTTAGTGTCAACATGCCTGGTTTCTTTTGCTGGTCGCGTTCTTTTGCTAGTAGCGTTCAGTGTAACGCAAGACTGTTGTAGAAATCTAGAAGGTTTTGAGTTTAAGCATTCACAATATTGAAAAAAAATATATGTGCATGTTATTTTTAGATATTTTTGTTATATTCATAAATTATACAATATTAATTTTGAGTGTTCATAATGATAATTAGTATTTATATTAAAATATTAATATACAAGTAATATTAATCTTAATAAAAGATTGAGATTTTGTTTTCATATATTTTTATAGATTGCTTTTGATATATAATTGATTTAATTAGAAAAAAATAATCTTGAGAGCTTGTAATGATAATAAGTTTATATATTAGATACAAATTTTATTTGGTTATTTGTAATGCAAAGAATAGTATAAAACAAATATTAATTTTATTAAAATATGGTAATTAATTTTAATACTAGCATTTGTATTTAATGAAGGTTCAAGGATTATGTCAATAGAAAATTATATGTATGCTAATATGTTGGAGAATATGTGTTTGTGTATGGTTGTGTATGAATGCAATGTGCTACAAGTTTTAGTTGCATGTGATTGGATTAAACAATTAATAATAAGTGATAAATAATGGAACAAAATAAATTTACATAAATCTAGATTTTTTCCACTTAAACAAATCTATATTTTTTCCTTAAAGAAATTAAGTGTTATTTGATTTTGAAATATTTGCATGCAAATTTAAACCATAAAGCAATGTAAATGGAAAAGGGAATTTTCCATCGAATTGGCAAGAAACCTGCAAAAAGAATCAAAATGTTCCCATCTTAACAAATCAATATTTATTTGACTTTTACATGATAAGTGAGATTTTGGAGTCTTTCACCTAATATTTTGGAGGCTTTTACCAATAAATGATAGTTGATTTACCATTTAAAGGTAGCTAAAACTTGTTTTCCGATGACTCAACAATTGTTTACAGGCATGAGACTTGTTTTAGGCTCAAATCTCATACTATATGCAGCCTATCAACTAACTTTTTTTCTAATGACTGGCATAGTTTAGAGGTGTGAAACTTGTTTTAGGCTAAAATCTCACACTATGTAGTCTATCAACTAACAATGTTATTTTGTTTTGACACATTTTTATAAATTAACTTTGATATATAATTTATTTAGTTTATTTTTCAAGTTAAATTTGTAGGTGTAAAATGAATATAATTTATTTCCCACGTATTTAATAATTTAGGAATTTTTAAATTTAAATTCAATACAATTTTCTTTTTAGAGTCATTATTGGTCAATTTTAATACAAAAGATATTAAATTGAGTATTATGGTGTCATATAGAAGCACAAACCCTATTATTATTATTGCTATATAAAGCATTTATTGAGCATCAAAGAAAATTATCTACTAGCATATATCTATTTATTATATATAAAATATGTCGATTGATAGCCTTCTCGAGGAATCTATATTTTGTAATTGGTTTCTCATATAAAAGTGCAATAAGTGCCTCAAGAAGGATATATCTTGGTGTATAATATATATGCTAGTAGCATTCACGACACATGTAAAAAATTATATGAATTAGAGTTAGGGTTAGGATTAGGGTTAGGATTAGGATTAGAGTTAGGGTTAAGGTTACAATTATGGAATCACTTCCAATTACTATAGTGAGATAACCTTACATTTGATGTTACCTTATTAATTGCTCATTTCAATTGTTAGTTCCACGTCAATTTCAATCATGTATAGTTTTTATGTAAATGGGTTGCTACTCCCACTATAAAAATGCTTTTCGGCATAATCAAATTATCAACATAGACATATTGCATGATTGGTTAGTGTGTCTTTGATCATTATTCCACAACTATTAAATTGGTTACATGTGCTTAACATTATTAAATGATGGTCTCGTAACTCACCTTGTTGACTTGTTTCTACGTTGTCCTACTTGCTCTACAACTTAAACTAGTAACCAAAACCAATATAACCATCAATAGCCAATTTAAGACTTGTTTTTTTCACTTATTGATCTATTTGAAAGTTAGTATTTTTTTTAGATTAAATATTCTCATTATCTTGTTGAGAATTGATTCATATATATTTTAGTATGAAACAAGTAGATCAAAAAGATTATATGTGTTTTCTATATTTTAAATAGTTGAAAAACAAAAGAATTTTATTCTAGATTGTAAATTTTATCAATACATTTGAATCAAATACATAAATAATTTAATAATAACTTTGCTTAAAAAAAATTTCAATAAAAGAAAGACTTGATTATCAAACAAGAGACACATTTGCGTCAAGCTCTGCCCATTGTGGGATGTGCTTGGTTGTTTTAATCATTTAGTTGATAGAAGTAGTTAGGGGTGTAATGTGATTATTATAGTTGATTAATGTTGCAAAAATTAAAAATTATTCATGTGGGGTGTACTTGTTGTTTTAAACATTTAGTTAATATAAATAGGTAGGGGTGTAATGTGATTGTTGTTGTATAATGTTACTATTAAAGTTGATTAATGTTGCAAAAATAAAAAAATAAAAATTCAAATGGGTTTGCTTGGTTGTTTTAAACATTTAGTTAGTATAAGCAGTTAGGGGTGTAATATGATTTTTTGTTGTTGTATAATGTTATAGTTAATTAATAATGTAAAAATAAAAATATTCAGTTATATGAATATATATATCTTCTTCTTTTTTTATAATGTGATATTTATGTAATTTTTTTCTTACTAAATTATATTATTACATGTATATTTTTTAAGTAGATTTTATTGAAATATTAATTGTAGGTAGATAAATTTTATTATGATATTTAATACACATTGGTAAACAAATATAAAATATGCATTGAGAGTAATCACATTTATTTAATAAGTTTTGAAAATCTTACCAATTATTAAATAAAATATGTAAAATATGTAAAATACTACTGCTAAGTCAACAATGTACTTGTATGCTGATGTATGTAATAGTTCTCATGTCATTCAAGTCATTACTAGGTTTGAAATTTCATTCAATGAATTAAATGCATTGCATTGCACAAAAAAAATAAAAATCTAATTTTTGCATTGTGGACAACATAAACCAATAAAAAGAAAAATAAATGATATTTTAAAAAATTTATAAAAAGACAATTAAAAATAGACTATATAAAATTGTTGGTCAAGTTTTTAATTCTATATGTTATTGGTTGAACTGTCACTATCAATTAAAAAATTGCATGCAATGGATATATTAATATTCTACCTTAGACAAAACTAATAATGAAAAAAGATTAACACTTTACAAAATAAATAAAAATAAAAAATTTATAAACTATTTTTGATCTCATAAACATTAAAAATTAAATAATTAAATAGCTTGAACTTATAAATGACTTGAAAAAGTTGAAGAACACCATTATGGCAAAAATTTGGTTGAAATATTGTCTTATGACTATTCAACTACATATGTTGAAGAGCTAAGAGTTGTGAATGATTTGAAAATGGTGAAGAACAAGATTGTAGCGAAAACTTGGTTGAAATACTATCATTTTCCCTATGTCATGATTATTCCACTACATAAATGTCAAGCGTTGACAACTGAAAAGGAAAACACCCTTCTAGTGGGGAGTGCCCTCATCAAAAATTAGACCCTGGTCTCAAAGAATGGCATGTTGGCATTGGGATTTTTTAGTCCCAACAACACCAATAACTGGTACATTGGCATCTGGTATGCAAAATTCTCAAAGAAAACTATTGTTTGGGTGGCTAACAATGAAAATCCTCTAAGAAACATGTCTGACATTTTAAATTTATTAAGAGATGGTTATCTCTGATTGTTTGATTCACATGGATGATCAATTTGATCATCCAAAAATAGCTTGAAGGCATCCCAAACATCAATGTTGGAATCAGGTAATTTGGTTATGGTAGGAATATGGGCCAACAATGTTTATGAAATTGTTTGGGAAAGTTTCCAACATCCGATAGATACATGGATACCAGGAATGTAGATGTGGAAAGGAATGAAATTAAATTTTTGGAAGAGTTATGTTGATCTGACACCTGGACCTTTTTCTTTCCAAATAGATCCTTCATCGGGAAGGACTCAGTTATTGCTAACATCTCACATCAATAGTACATACTCATCTTCCAGAGAGTGGAATGGAGAGTATTTCACAAATCTGCAATGATATGCCTTGGCAAGCTCTTATATTAAAATAGAGTTTGTAACATGTTCTCCTTTGAGAATGTACTACACATATTGATAGGAACAAGGTTGGATTGAGATAATCACAATCTCAATGCTCTGGGTCTCCGATAGATAACCCCTTGGTGTTTCACTCCACCACTCAACCTATAGGTCCTAAAGGTTAATAGGCACCCCTGGTCACTTGCCAACCCCACTATCAATTCCAGCTTGGTGCTACTAAACAATTCTTGGCGCTTATTTTCCAGTTTGTTGCCACCAATGAGTTCTTGGTGCTTTTCCTCATACACTCAATCTAGCCCTTAGTTCTTATAAAGACTAGTAAACTTCTAACGTCTTCCAACTTGCATGCAGGGGTGTGTATGGGTTTTCAAGGCCTTAAAATAGTCAAGGGAAGGTTTTTGCAGAAGCACAAAACTCCATTCTCCCATCGCTTTCCTCATACCCTAGGTTAGGGTTTTAGGAGGGCTACTAGGATTAGGCCTCCTCACACAAGTAAAAAACTTATCACTCCTCTCCTTCACTTTATCAGGCCACACTTGCTTCAGTCACCCTTGCTCAAATCTGGAGCACTAACAGATTTTTAGGGTCTTGGACTATTTCCTATCCATACATGTGATGTACCCTATTCTTGCAAGAACTAGGGCCTTCCTTAATCTTTTTCTTGGACTGTTTTTAGTTTATAGCCTCCAGATGATAAATCAAAATTTTTGCACTCGTGCAAACCCTAGTGAAGACTCCTACAAACATTTCACACTCTGCTTTGTCAGTCATTTTACACCCTTGCCACATTTGGTCAGTGTAAAGAATGTCTTTTCCCAACAGGGCACCTTTTGTCTCGCCTAGGAAAAGACCTTAAGCTTAATCTTAGACTTCCTAATGCTTCCTACCCCTAAACTATGTATAGTTAAGGAGATTGGCCACATTCCCAATGAGTCCATTCTTGTTGACTTAGGAAGAATGTGGCCTAAGACTCCATTACTACCAAATTACAATCAAAAACACTAAATCAAGAAAAACTAAATAAGTAAAGAATGGAAAAAAGCGATGAAAAAAATATTTACTAAGCCCCAAAACCAATTCAAAGAATCCTCTACAAGCTAGAAGAAACCAATAAAATATATTTCTCAGTCCATATAGCAGTAGTCACGTGCCAAGAATAGGAAATCAGATTTTTTTCACAACAAAATCATTGCTCTTTCTCCTTCACATGAAAAAATGCCAATGAAAAACACATCCAACCTTTTTCAAAGGTCAAGAGATCCCATATACAATGCAAGGAAATAGTTAGGTTAAGTTTTCTGAGCCCAAGAATAGCAAAAGGCTCGCTGCTTGAAAACACACTATGTTTTCCAATTTCTGCCCAAAACTTAGGAAGCAACCAAAAAATGATTCTTGGCTTATTCAAATTTTCACCTAAGCACAAAAAAAGGTCCAAAACCACAATCCAAATGGTATTTGTGACATTTCACAACAAAAAAAATTGATTTTAAAATAATACTTCAAAATGTGCTTGTATTTTGGAAGTGCTCCTGCACCATTCTCCCCCTCTTAGCACAAAGATTAAGGAACTTGGGGAGAGATCAGTGATAAATCAATTCCTTGCTTTGTTAAATCTACCTCTTCAACCCAGGTAGCCTTAGATTCAGGTTTTCCTTTCCACTTGACAAGGTGTTCCATGTAGGTTTTGTGCCTTAGAGACTTTTTCACCCTAGACTCTAAGATCTGCTCTGCCTCAAGCTGCTCGTGATTTGGTAGGGGTACATTACTGATGTCCTTGAAGACCTCATGACTGTTCTGAACCTCATCACTAACTATGCCCTTATATTTGATCAAATCAGCAACATTGAAGACTGGAGATATGCCCAAACCTAATGTTAACTCCACCTTGTAAGAATTCTTTCCATACTTGGCCAACACCTTGCATGGTCCTACTCTCTTCATTTGCAACTTGGTGGAAATACCCTTCTACAATCTGGATTTGTTGAGGTGAACCATCACATAATCACCCACTTGAAACTGCACATCTCTCCTTGACTCATCAACTTTATCTTTCAACTTTTGTGTTGCTGCTGAAATTGTCTTTTTAACTTGCTCATGAATCTCCTTCATGGTATGAGTGAAATCTTCTGCATGTCCACTCCTATTCTCCTGAGATCCAAGGTCTCTGAGCTCACAAATTCCTCTTGGGTGCATCCCATACACCACTTCAAATGGACTCTTCCCCGTGGTTCTTTTAACACTGTCATTGTATGCATATTCAGCTTGAGAAATCACCACATCCCATGTCTGTCCATATTCTTTAGTCAAGCACCTCAAAAGATTACCTGACACTCTATTAACCACCTCTGTTTGACCATCGATCTGAGGATGGTATGCTAATCCAAATGACAAATTTGTTCCCAATCTGCTCTATAGTGTTTTCTAAAAATGGCTCATGAATTTCACATCCCTATTAGAAACAATACTTAATGGCAATCCATGGATTCTTACAACTTCCCTAGAAAAGAGATGAGCAATATAACTTGCATCATCTATAGTCTTGCAAGGAATAAAGTGACTCATCTTGCTAAATCTATCCACAACTATAAAAACACTGTCAAAACTAGTTTTAGTCTTGGGAAGACCCACCACAAAATCCATGCTCACACACTCCCATGGTCTGTTAGGAATAGGCAGGGGCTGATACAAACCAACATTTCTAGCTCCCCCTTTGGCTTTCATGCAAACAACACACTATTCTACATACTTCCTAACATCTCTTGCCAACCTAGGCCAGTAATAAAATCTTTGTACTAGCTCTAAAGTTTTATTGATTCCAAAATGCCCACTAAGACTGCCATTGTGTTTCTCTTGGATCATATTTTCCCTCATTGATCCTCTTGGGACACATAACAGACTGTCCTTGAATAACAATCCATTTTGTAGAGTATACTCAGCATTTTGACTATGAAAATGATTTGCAAAATCTGAACATACCTTGTAGGATTCTAAGAAATCTTCATCCTCACCATAGAGGTCCTTGAAACTCTCCAATCTAATGCTTTTCAGCTGTATCTCTTGGACTGTCAACATCCTCCTGCTTAATGCATCTGCCACTTTGTTTTGTTGTCCCTTCTTGTGCTTAATAGTAAATGTAAAGGCTTGGATGTACTCCATCCATTTCAACTGTATATTGCTTAACTTATCTTGAGTGTTGATATAACTGAGTGTCTGGTTATCCGTGAAGACCACAAACTCTTTGGGCAATAAATAATGCCTCCATTTCCTAAGGGACTGCACTAAAGCATAAAGTTCCAGATCATAGGTGGAGTATTTTTGTTTGGCTTCATTGATTTTTTCACTGAAGAAGGCTACAGGCCTACCTTCTTGACTAAGAACTCCTCCTACTGCTACTCCACTTGCATCACACTCAACTATGAATAACTTATCAAAACTAGGCAATAATAAAATAGGCTGAGTTGCCACTTCTTGTTTCAGCTTTTCAAACCCTCTATCAGCTTCTTGTGTCCACTTAAACTTAGTTTTTATACCTTCTTTAATGGTATCTAGGACTAGTGCACATATACCACTAAAATTCCTGATGAATTTTCTATAAAACTGAGCTAAACCATGGAAACTCCTTACCTCTGTTGTTGTGGTTGGTGTAGGCCAGTTTAGGATGGCTTCCACCTTACTTGGATCCATCTTCAACGTTCCTTGGGATACCACAAAGCCTAGATACACAAGTTCTTGCTTGAAGTACTCACACTTCTCAAGGTTGATTGCCAATTGTTCTTCTTGCAGCCTTTTGAGTACCATCTCCACATGCTTCAAATGTTCTTCTGCTGTCTTACTAAAAATCAGTATATCATCCAAGTAGACTACCACAAAAATCCCTGTGAAATCCTTAAGCACCTCATTCATTAGTCTCATGAATGTGCTAGGGGCATTCGAGAGGCCAAATGGCATCACTTTCCAATTCATACAAACCATCATTTGTCTTAAAAGTTGTCTTCCACTCATCAACCTCCTTAATTCTGATTTGATGATACCCACTCTTAAGATCTAACTTGGTGTAGAATTTTGCACCTCCAAGGAAATCCATTAAATCTTCAATTCTAGGTATTGGGAATCTATACCTAATGGTGATCCTATTAATTGCTCTAGAATCAGTACAAAGTCTCCATTTAGCTCCTTTTTTTGTTGCCAAAACAACTGGGACTGCACATGGACTAATACTCTTTTGAATCAGACCTTGATTCAACAATTCTTCCACTTTCCTTGCCACTTCAAGATTCTGATCTGGTGTGAGTTTGTATGTTGCCTTGTTAGGTAAAGAGGCTCCAGGTATAAAGTCAATTTGATGACTTATTGCTCTCTTTGGAGGTAGAGTTGCTGGTGTACCATCACTCACTATGCTCTTGTATTTGTCAAGCAAGTTTTGGACTGCTGCTAGTAACACTATACTTTCAGCCTTTTCCTCTTCTTTGGGCTACATCATGATCACATACCCTTCATTCCCTTGGTGTAGATCCTTGATGAACTCCTTACCACTGCTCAACATGATATTAGGAACCTTGGACTGCCCTTCATCATCCTCAATCAATGACTCAAGCTTGAAGGTTTTTCCATCCTTCTTGAATTCAATGGTGTTCTCCTTCCCATGATAGATAGCACCTCTTTCATATTGCCATGCCCTGCTAAGAAGAAGATGGCATGCATCCATGGGTAGTACATCACAAATCAGCTTGTCTTTGTAGCCTCCAATTGAGAATTCCACTGTAACTTGCTCATTCACTAGAACACTCTGCCCTTTGTTCAACCATGTGACTTTATAGGGATTGGTATGAGGCACCTTCTGCAATTTTAACTTAGTGACTACCTCCTTAGAGATGATGTTATCTATAGAACCAGAATCTACAATGACCTTGCATACCTTTCCCAATATCTTGCACCTTGCTCTAAACAATGCTCTCCTTTGCTTGGGTTCCTCCATGACTGGTTGTCTAATCAGCACTCTATTAAACATCAAATTTTTACCTACTTCTGATTCTATATGACTGATCTTAGGTGATTTGACACTCATGGTGTCCTCTTGTGCATAAGCTACTCTTTTCTCATTGCTAGATGAAGCTTTCTCCGAACATCTATAAGCTGGATGACCTAGCTGATTACAGTGATAGCACTTCATGGTGGCAAAGTAGGAGTTACTTCTGCCTGCTCCTCTTCCTCTATTAAATCCTCCTCTTGATGATGTTTCACCTCCATGCTTAGTAAGCTTTGATTCACCTTGGTTCCTTTGTTCATTACCTCTTCCTTGGTAACCTCCACGCTATCCTCTTTGGTCTCTACCTTTGCCTTTTCCCTTAGAGGACTGATCATGCTTTCTTTTATTCCTCTCTTCAATCTTTATAGCCAACTGATAACATTGGTGAACTGTCTTGGGGCTGAGTAAAGCCATCTCTTCTTGTATATTCCACTTCAAACCATTGAGGTATCTAGCCACTTTTAGGCTCTCATCTTCTGCCACATTTGATCTCAAGCAAATCTTCTAGAACTCTTCAGTGTAGGTGTTGACATCTTGATCTTTTTGTCTTAAACTCTGCCTCTTCTTGTGGAGTTGGATCTCATAGTCATCTGGCATATAGGCTTCTTTCACTTTAGCAACCATTCCTTTCCAGGTTGATATGGGCTGCTTGCCTTCTTTCTCCCTTTCATTCTGAACAAATTTCCACCATGTTAAAGCTGATCCTCTCAACCTTGATTTTTCCACCTTCACCTTCTGTGTTTCTGTAACTCCATCAAATTCAAAGTGATTCTCCATTCCATCTATCTAGTCCATGACCAAATCAGGATCCATCTTTCCATAAAACAATGGTATGCCCTCAAGTCCTTTTCCACTCAGTGCTTTTAATGCCTTCAAGAAAGGCTCCTCCTCTAGTACAAGGTCAGGTTCAAGGACTTTGTCCTCCTTGACAACCTCTTCTTCCTTTGACACTATTCCTTCCAGCCTTGCATTGTTCAATGCCTTCTCCAATTGCTTAATTCTTTCTTTTAGGGACTTGCTTTCCTCTTCTTTCTCTTCAACCTTCTTGGCTAACAGTGCATTTGTCACCATGGCTGGGGTTTCACTAGATTCAACCTCTGACATATAATTTGCTTCCCAAATCTTTAGCTAGGCTCTGATACCAATCTAATAGAAACAAGGTTGGATTGAGATAATCACAATCTCAATGCTTTGGGTCTCCGATAGATAACCCCTTGGTGTTTCACTCCACCACTCAACCTATAGGTCCTAAAGGTTAATAGGCACCCCTGGTCACTTGCCAACCCTGCTATCAATTCCAACTTGCTACTGCTAAATAGTTCTTGGTGCTTATTTTCTGGTTTACTACCACCAATGAGTTCTTGGTGCTTTTCCTCATACACTCAATCTAGCCCTTAGTTCTTATAAAGACTAGTAAACTTCTAACATCTTCCAACTTGGATGTAGCAGTGTGTATGGGTTTTCAAGGCCTTAAAATAGTCAAGGGAAGGTTCTTGCACAAGCACAAAACTCCATTCTCCCATCGCTTTCCTCATACCCTAGGTTAGGGTTTTAGGAGGGCTACTAGGATTAGGCCTCCTCACACAAGTAAAACACTTATCACTCCCCTCATTCACTTTATTAGGCCACACTTGCTTCAGTCACCCTTGCTCAAATCTGGAGCACTAACAAATTTTTAGGGTCTTGGACTATTTCCTATCCGTACATGTGATGTACCCTGTTCTTGCAAGAACTAGGGCCTTCCTTAATCTTTTTCTTGGACTGTTTTTAGTTTATAGCCTCCAGATGATAAATCAAATTTTTGCACTCATTCCAACCCTAGTGAAGACTCCTTCAAACACTTCACACTCTGCATTGTCAGTTATTTTACACCCCTGCCACGTTTGTTCAGTGCAAAGAATGTCTTTTCCCAACCAGGCACCTTTTGTCTCACCTAGGAAAAGACCTTAAGCTTACTCTTAGACTTCCTAATGCTTCCTAACCCTAAACTATGTGTCAGTTAAGGAGCTTGGCCACATTCCCAATGAGTCCATGCTTGTTGACTCAGGAAGAATGCGGCCTAAGACTCCATTACTACCAGATTATAGTCAAAAACACTAAATCAAGAAACACCAAATAAGTAAAGAATGGGAAAAAGTGATGAACTATTTACTAAGTCACAAAACCAATTCAAAGACTCCTCTACAAGCTAGAAGAAACCAATAAAATATATTTCTCAGTCCATATAGCAGCAGTCACGTGCCAAGAACAGGAAATCAGATTTTTTTCACAACAAAATCACTGCTCTTTCTCCTTCACATGAAAAAATGCCAATGAAAAACACATCCAACCTTTGTCAAAGGTTGAGATATCCCATATACAATGCCAAGAAACAGTTAGGTTAAGTTTTCCAAGCCCAAGAATAGCAAAAAGCTTGTTGTTTGAAAAGACACTGTGTTTTTCAATTTCTGCCCAAAACTTAGGAAACAACCAAAAAATGATTCTTGGCTTATTCAAATTTTCACCTAAGCACAAAAAAAAGGTCCACAACCACAATCCAAATGGTATTTGTGACCTTGCACAACAAAAAAATTTGATTTTAAAACAATACTTCAAAATGTGCTTGTATTTTGGAAGTGCTCCTACACCACATATACAACTAGCAATATGATAAGGGAACGCATAATTTTGGAAAATAATGGTGAATATTAATGGTATAGGATGAAAAATGGTGGGTGGATGTTGGATGGGTTCACACCCAGGGATCAATGCAATGTTTATGGTGTGTGTGGGGCTAATGCAACATGCAATGGCTATGCAACGTTGAGCACCCACGTTACAGGAAATACCAATTATACATGTACATGTCTACAATGGTTCAAACCCAAAAATAGTTGTGCTTGGGATTCTCAAGAGTGGTGGTTAAGTGATTGTGTTCAGCGAAGTCCATTGCAATGCTCTGTCACAAATTCTATTGATGGTTTTTTGAAAGTAAAGGAAAAGAATTTGGCCAACAATCAAGCAGCTTCATGTACTAATAAGAAAACTCTAAATGGATACAAAATTTGTTAAAATATAATAAAATGAAAAAATTCAAATGCCAGTACACTAAAAACATAAAATTAATACTCAAATTTAATAAACTATTATTATATTCACAGAGAGACGAAGAATATAAACTTTGTATTTTCTCAAAAAATATGCTATAAATTGTCTTCACCCTTTATTGATAAAAAAGAGAAAATATATACAACAAATTATGAAAAGCATCTACAGCCATGATGGGAAACTTTCCCAGCACAAAAACAAAAACAAAAGAAATCTATCCAAGCTAGAAAAAATAGTAAAATTAGAGGTCTGATGGGAAACATTCCCACTGAAAATCTGTTCAAAATATATTTTACTAATTTAAAATCCTCCTAAAAATCTGATTTGTGGGACAACTTGTCATCCCTACAAGATTCTTCAATCTATTGAAATCTTCTTCCTTCAAAGGCTTTGTCAAAATGTCAGTAACTTGATCTTTGGACTTGCAATAAGAAAGTTTAATTTAATTATTTTTAACCAACTCTCTGATGAAATGAAATTTTATGTCTATGTGCTTGCTTCTTCCATGAAAAACTAGATTTTTATAAAGTGCAATAGCTGATTGATTATCACAAAATATAACTATTTCTTCCATTTGGGGCTGCAACAATGCTTCAAGCATTCTTCTTAACCAAACTGCTTGACAACCTGCTGAAGTGGCTACCACATATTCTACTTCTGCTGAAGACAATGCAACAATTAGTTGTTTCTTTGAAGACCATGAAATTACACCTGAACCAAGAGTAAAAACAAACCTAGAAGTACTTTTCCTATCATCTTGTTTTATAGCCCAATCACTATCTATATAACCAGTTAACTTCAAAGAATCTTTCTTTTCATAAAATATTCAATGATTTGTTGTCCCTTTCACATACCTTAGTATTCTTTTACCTGCTTGTAGATGAGTATCATGTGGATCCTCCATGAACCTGCTTATCAAGCTTACTCCATACATGATGCCTGGTCTTGTTACATTTAAGTACATGAAGCTTCCAACCAAAATTTTATACAAAGTGGAATCTACCTTTTTGGTTTCATCATTTTTGCTCAACTTCACACCCATGACAATAGGTGTAATTTTTGGTTTACTATAAATTCCATCTTGAACCTTTTCAAAATATCATTTGCATACTTTTATTGTGAAATAAAAAACCCATCGCTATTTTGAGTTACTTCAAGACCAAGATAATAATGCAAGAAACCAAGATTAGTCATATCAAATTCAATCTTCATTTCCATTGGAAAATCTGTAAGCATGTTTTCATTATTCCCAATATAAAGAAAATCATCAACATAAATGCAAACTATTACAACATCTCCTTGTTGATTTTGTTTTATGAATAAAGTGGGTTCATAAAGGCATTTTTCAAAACCATTTTTCAAAAAATATGATTCTCTCCTGCCATACCAAACTCTAGGTGCCTATTTTAAACCATACAAAGCTTTCTTTAGTTTGAGAACTTCACCTTTTTGAACTTTAATCTCATAACCAAGTGGTTTCTCAATGTAAATTTCTTCCTCCAATACACCATTCAAGAATGCTAATTTTACAACCATATGAAAAAGTTTTGAACCCTTTTGTGCTGAAAGAGCTAAAATCATATGAATAGTATCCATTCGAGCAACAAATACAAAAAATTCATTATAATCAATTCTAATTTTTGTTTGTAGCCCTTCACTACCAACCTAGCCTTGTATTTATTCACTTTACCTTGCTCATTGTACTTTTTTTTATACACCCACTTTACTCCAATTGTCTTCTTATGCTTACGAAGATTTGCAATTTCCCAAGTTTGATTCTTTTCTATGTCTGCAATTTATTCATTCATAGCTTTAACCCATTTATCATCATTTATAGCATCTTAAAAAAAAAAAGGATCACTATCAGTAAAAAATACAAAATAACAAGTATCTTCATTTACCTCTATTCTTTCTTGATATATGTCAGACAAGCTCCTTGTTTTCTGCCACCCTTTTGGAGATACTGAGGTGGGTGATGAAGAGCTATTTGATGAAAGATGATGATGACTTGGTGGAGATGAAGATATTTTTCTTAGTGCTGATTGTTGAATTCTACTACTGGCTCCTATATTAATAGCTGAAATTTGTTGTTAGATTTGCAACTTCATCTTGAATGGTAACTTGTTGATATTTCTCTTTCAAATTCAAACACCACTCTTGATCTTCAATAAAATTTGCATCTCTACTTATCACCAATTTTTTTTCTCAGGATTGTACAACCTATATGCCTTAGATTCTTCAATGTATCCAAAAAAACCCATTTCTCTGCCTTATCATCCAATTTACTTCTAAGTGCATCTGGAACATGAGTTCATAATACAACCAAAAAATCTTAGGTGATCTATCTGAGGTTTTTATCCTCCCCAAGCCCCAAACTGAGTTTGTAGGACATCTATTCAAAATATAACTTACACAACAAATTGCTTTTTCCCAAAAATCTTTTGGTAAATTCTTAACATTAAGCTTACTCCTTACCATATTTAAAATAGTTCTATTTTTTCTCTCAGCTACCCCATTTTGCTGAGGTGTATAGCTTGTTGTTAGCTGCCTTTTATGCCATTTTCAATACCAAAATTATGGAAATCATGAGAAATATACTCTCCACCCCTATCAATACTTAAAATTCTAAGAAAATAACCACTTTGCTTTTAAACTAATTCTTTAAATTCTTTGAATTTCTTGAAAGTATCTGATTTATTTTTCAAAGGGTAAACCCAAAGTTTTCTACTATAGTCATCAATAAAATTCAAAAATTATCTCATACCAGCAAATGAAGCAACCTCAATTGGACCACATAGATCTAAATGAACTAGCTCCAATGGCTCTGAAGCTCTCCAAAAATCCCTTATTGGAAAGGGTTCTCTATGGTGCTTTCCAATAATACAACCTTCACATTCTTCATCTAGTTTTTGGATAAGTGGTAAACCTATTACCATGTTCTTTTTATTCAAAATATTTAGTCCACCAAAATTCAAATGACCAAATCGAAGATGCCATAACCACTGTGTATCCGTTACAAGAGCACTGAAACTTAAATGCATATTGTTTCTGATACTAAGAGAAAACATCCTATTAGTAGTCATGGGTATTTTGGTTATCATCTTGTTTTTATCAACAATGATAATGCATGAGCCCTTTTCAAATTTGATAGTGTGGCATTTTTGCACAAGTTGACCTACACTTAACAAATTATGCTTTAAGCCTGGTGCATAAAATACATCACCAATATATTTTTAATCACCTTTTTTTGTTGTGATTAATATCCTCCCTTTCCCCCTTGACTGATGCAATTGTATCATTTCCCATCTTTACTTCAAATTTGATGGGCTCATCCAAATTCTAAAACATCTCTTTGCATCCTATCATATAATTATTGTAGCCACTGTCAACATACCATTTGTCATCATTTACTTCCTCCTTTGTGTTGCATGTTAGCAAGACACATGCTTCCTTCCATTCACCTTCATTTTCATATTGGGCTTCCTATTTATTTTCATCTACAATCTTTTTTCTACATTCAACTGCAATATGTCCATACTTTTGACAATAATAACATTGAATAGATGATTTATCATACCTCTAAAAACCTCTACCTCTTGCTTGAGTGTAAATACATTTTTCTTCATCACTTCTATTGCTTCTTTGACCTCTTCCTCTTTCTTGAAAATGTCCTTCTCTTCCTCTTGAATTTCTACCTCTTCCTCTTTGTGTTGAAGATGATTCCGGTGCAGCTTCTTTTTCTTTCAATGATACTTTTCTCTTTAAAGCTTTCTCAAGTGGCTCTTTTGTTGATTTATTTAATCTTTGCTCATGTGTGTATAGTGAACCCATAAGCTCATCTACAGATAAAGTGGTTAGATTTTTTTATTCTTCAATAGCTATAACTACAAGATCATATTTTGTAGGAAAACTTCTTAAAATCTTTTCAACAATTTTTTGATCATTCATAATCTCACCATTTATTTTCATCTGATTAACTATCCCCATTGTGCGAGTAAATAAATCTCCTAAACTTTCAAAATTTGACATTTGTAAAATTTCAAAATCTTTTATAAGCATTTGCAAATGAACTGTTCTTACTCTTTTTGTACCTTGAAATGATTGTGCAAGAAGATCCCATGCTTCTTTGGCTATTGAAATAGCTATAAATATTAGGAGAGTTTCATCAAGACCCTGCACAATTAACAATAATGCTTTCTGATCTTTTTTTTTATTATTCTACAGTAAATTCCTTTCATTTTGTGTGAGTGTTGCTAATGTTGTTGCAGCTACCGGTTCTGAATATCCATTCTACACAAGATCCCATAGCTCCTGAGATCTAAACAAAATCTTCATTTGAAAACTTCAAAAATTATAATTTTTCCCATTAAATTTAGGAATTTTCAACTGTGTACTGTTAGCATTCATTGTCATTTCGAACCTACTCTGATACCATATGTTAAAAAATAATAAACTAAAAAAATTGAAATGCCAGTACACTAAAAACAGAAAATTAATGCTCAAATTTAATAAACTGTGATTATATTCAGAGAGAGGAAAATAATATAAACTTTATATTTTCTCAGAGAATATGCTGTAAATTGTATTCACCCTTTATTGATAAAAAAGAGAAAATAGATACAAAAATTTATGAAAAGAATCTATAGCCATGATGGGAAGCTTTCCTAGCACAAAAAACAAACAAAAACAAAAACAAAAGGAAACTTTCCAAGCAAGAAAAAATAGTAAAATCAGAGGCTTGATGGGAAACATTCCCACTAACAATTTGTTCAAAATAGATTTTACTAATTTAACAAACTTGCCTGCCTCAACAACTGCTCGTGCATGGCCTTTTGGCTCAGTACCTCCTCTCCTCCTCTGTGTCAATTGTGGATTGGGGATTTGATGAATGTGTGGGACTCAACCAGTGGCCAGTCATTCTATCTTCATTTGGAAACTTTTGAGTTATGATATTTGACATTGAAGCCAAGAAATAAATATTTTGTCCTTCATATTTTACTTCCTGGGGGTGCTATGGGTCTTATTATTTTCCTGGCCGTGTTTATCATGTGGAAACGAGAAAAAATGCTTAAGGAGGCTGATGTCCCCACATCCCTCAGAACATTCACTTTCCAAAAGTTGCAGGTTGCAACCAAGAATTTCAAGCATAAACTAGGAAGTGGATCATTCGGCTCTGTATTCAAAGGAACTCTACCAAACAATACTTTTGTCACTATCAAAAAATTGAAGGGTTTAGTGCAAGTAGAAAAGCAATTTTGTCTAAAAATAAGTACCATTGGTGAAATACAACATGTGAATTTGGTTAGGCTATTGGGATTTTGTGTGGAGGGATCTCGAAGGCTACTCATTTATGAGTACATGCCTAATGACTCTCTTGAATCCTTCCTCTTCCGTGGGAAATATGGAGAAGTGCAAGGGAAGTTGTTGAATTGGAAAAATAGATTTCAGATAGCGTTGGGGATTGCATGAGGATTAACTTATCTCCATGAAGAATGCAAAGATCACATCATTCACTATGATATCAAGCTAGAAAAAATTCTCCTTGATGCTGAGGTTTATCCAAAGTAGCTAATTTTGGGTTAGCAAAGCTGGTGGGTAGAGATTTCAGCTGCATACTAACCACCACGAGAGGAACAATAGGGTATTTGGCTCCAAAGTGGATCTCTAGTCTTCCCATCACTCCCAAGGAAGATGTATATAGTTTTGGCATGACACTGCTAGAGATTATATCAGGATGAAGGAATATCCACCTCAATGTGCTCAAGCTTAGCTCCTATTATTTCCCTCCCTGGGCTACCGAGCAATTCAATAAAGGAAACCTCATGGCCATTGTTGATGGGAGTATATCATGTGAAGAAAATGCTAAAGAGGTGAGAAGGGTTGTTACAACAAGCATATTATGCATTCAAGAAGACGATAGTGTTATGCCAACCATGGCCCAAGTCATGCAAATATTCTAAGGGACAATGGACATCAATGTACCACAAATTTTAGGTGTCTCTAGAGAGTCTTCCAGATCACCATAAAGGTGAGGAAGAGGGCAATCTTATTTAACACTTAGTCATTTCCTAAAAAATTTCTATATATGGTAATCAGTGGACATGTTAATTCTTATTGTAGACTCCAACTAAGGAGATAATGTAATTGAGATAGCCTCCATCAATTAATGTGGTAATTGTCTATGAAGTCTATTTTTTCTTTTATGATAATTTTTTTTTTAAATTAAATTATTTTGAAGATGATATTAGTTTTGATTAATAACTAGCTCTAGGGTTATGTCCTCTTTAGGGGTCCTTGAACCTCCTCATACTTTAAGGCTATCACCTCTAAACTTGACGACAAATAAATAACAGTGATTAGTCAAAAGGGGAAAAATGTCACTTCTGCTAGTGTTCAAAAAAAGTTCAAGATTCTACTATTGTGCAAACATATCCCACTCTTTCAAACCTTTTTGCAAACGGGAATGAAGCTCTGACACCCTCTACTGAAGTTCCTACTCATCCAAGGCTTTCTCGAACACCTCAGCCTACGTCAACACTTTTTTCTCAACCAACAATGTTAGCTCGTTTGTATGCCCCATGGTGATCTTGTAGCCCTCTTGGGAATTTGGAGGATGGTGATTTTGTCTTATAGAAAAGAAGTAATGCCATGCCAATGCTCCAACTGGGTTTCCTCTCAGTAATATTTTTTGTAGAATTGCTACTCCATAATGGAGGAGTTAGGTGGTGATGACATGCAAGACACCTATCCATGAATTTTCTCTCTTGAAATGTTTGAGGTCTCACCAACCTCTTTAGGAAGTATTTTTTGTGTGATAATAATCATAAATATTATGGTATTGATGTTCTTTGTCTTAAGGAAGTTGTTATTTTAAGTTTTTTGATTTTTACAACATGCCATGTTATTTGGTTAAAAATTTCTTATTTTCCACTAACCATGGCATTGGTCATGGAGGAGTTATCACTTTTTTTGTGCCATGGTGGCATTCTTATATGGTACACCATGGGTTAGATCCAACTCGTCATCTAGTCTAGATCCTCCTAAATATTGATAATCATTATTTTGGAATAATTAATGTTTATACTTCCAATGAGGTTGTGGAACAATTTTCTATATGGCAATGGATTGTGGGTTCAATACCCCCAACTACTTGGTTTCTATTTGTCAGCTTTAATATGGTTGAGTTGGCTTATGATAAAGACGAGACTTTACCTTTTGACTAGACAAAAAATATGAGGTGTGGCTCTATATGTGTAATAAATTGGGACTTTATGATCCAAATTTAGGTTGCCAGATCATACCCTGCCTATTTACATATGTCGAGTAATGTCAAGGCTAGTTCTCATAGAGTCTTTAAATGACTAGATTGTGCCACAATTATGACACAATCTTTTTTCAATTTTTCCTCTCACAATGTCTTACTAATTTTTCCACTTCTCTAGGTGATCCTATCTTATCACTTCCCCTAAAGTTTTGCATTGAATGGAAAGTGAGCTCTATGCACTCTTATAAGTCCCAATTTTTATTGAATACTTTGCTGATGAAACATCAACCCTTGTTGGCCCACATTAAGAAGGTTTGGAACTTGGAATAACATCTAACTAAGGCAACTAAATGGATTGCTTGGTAGAATCATGCTATCCAATGCTTGCCCTATTTTCTTCACATTTATCATGGCCACCAATTAACCATCTATCAATGACACTCATAATAGGCGACCATCTTAGATCTTTGTCATTCCATCAAGGTGTTCTCCACCAATTCGGTCTCTCCTACTTTGCAGGTTCGAGATGTGAATCTTAGACAACAAAAGAAAATTATTGATAATCATTATGAAAGAGAAGCCTAGATGGCAACCATGCCTCTAAAGATTTTTTTCATGCCCTTCAAGTATGCCATGTTGTTTAGGGCATAAAGAAAATCAAATAAGGTCAAGAGGTACTCACAAAACTACTAGAGATTATCAAATATTAGGAAACGGTCTTCACTGCTCAGGCTACTTCCCTGAAGCATAAAAATTCCTTACAAGAATTTCTTCAAGTAGTCTCTTCCTGGATTTCTGCCACCCAAACCACCTTCTATGAGAAATTTCTCTCTTTGGAAAATCCTAAGGAGGCTATTAATTATATGGTGTATGAAAAATATCCCATGTGTGATGGGTTTCCTTGTGAGTTTTACAAAGCCTTATGGGTTTGTTTTGGGATTGAACTTCATAAACTCTATGTTTAAGATTTTCATTCTCAATCTTTAGGAAAAATTATTAATGAAGTTAAAATTAAATTTATACTTAAAGCTATCAATCTTAAAGGCATTTGAAATTGGTGGTTGATCATGCTACTTAATATTAATATTTGTTTCATTTAAAATCATAGCCAAATCTTTGGCTCTGAAAATCTATCTCCTTCTTCAGATTGTTCATCTTGAGCAAACAAGTTTCATCAAATCTTGGTATATTCTAGATAATATTATTTTTGTATGGGAAGGTAAGGAATGAGCTTGGTTCTCTCAAAAAAGGGCCATCTTCTTAAAAATTGATTTTTCCAAGAATATGATCACATAGAATGGCCCTTTATTCTTACCATGTTCCAAAATTTGGGGTTTGGATTGAGATTTATTCAAATGGTCAACATGCTTTTTATAGATGCTTCCTCTTGCATCTCCATTAATGGTTGTTAGTCTCATTCATTTGGACCCTTTTCCTCTATTCGAAAAGGATGTACTTTCGTACCTTCTTTGTATGTTCTTGCCACTAAAGGTTTTTGATATATCCTAGCTTACTCTATCTCTTGCAAGCTAGTCAAGGGCATTTATTTTCCTCAGTTGGTGAACTAGCTTGTCAATGGTCATTTTGTTGGTGACTCTTTCCTCACTTTTTTGGAAGAGGAGGAAAATATCAAGGAGGCATTAATATATTTGGATACCTTTTTCCTAGCCTTGAGATCAACCATTCAATGGCACAAAACCAAGTGTTACCACTAATTTTCTCTTCTAGAATTGTATTAGAATTGTAGCTTTAGGTGGAAGTGGATTGATCATGGTGAAGTATTCAAAATTTTAGGCATTTCATTTTCTTTTCAATCCTCACTAGTGACGCTTTGGATTGCAGTCCTCACCAAAATTGAAAGTAGGTTTTCTTACTGGATTACTATGCCTCTCTCCTTAGTGGGAAATTTTCATATTTGTTCTAAATTTATTATTGCCACCCATGTGTATCACTCTTCTTGTTGGGTTCCTTCTAAGGCTTCTTACTTGAAGCTGGAGAAGCTTCTTCAGGATTTTATCTAGGAATCCTTTGATAACCACAAGGGTTTCCATAGGGTGGCCTAGGATTTTTTTTTCCTCTCTCTTGAGTTTGGTGGGCTTGTAACTATTTCTACTCAATTCCAAGAATTGGATCTCTGAGTTAAAGGGATTATTTGTTCCCTTTTTGGCAATGAAGCTTGAAATATTGTTTTGTACTATTACATCTCTTCAAGACATTTGGTAAATTGACCTTCCTAGAAGGGGATTGAATTTCAAACCCTTCTTCTCATTAAAAATGTTTATATTGAGGGCACTTTTGCTACAAAAAGTATTTTGAATGCTTGGGAGATAGTTAAACCTTGGCTCTAATTGGTCAATTCTAGTTTTCGGGGGGGATTTTCTTTAACCAACACAATCTCTGGTTCTCCCTTTCTACATTTTCAAGGTTTACATTTCACCAAATTTCCCTAGATTAAGGCCTTACAACTCCATAAAAAATGTATTCAAAGCCCTCGAGATTTGTTTTCTAGAGCTTCCATGAGTTTCATGTAATGAGTGTTGGGATAATGTGTTGTACACCATTGCATAAATTGATTTATTATAATGTTTTAGTTAAATAATTATTTAGTTGTGATGCACCTTGGTGGTGTGGTTAATCACACTAGGTAATTATTTGGGGACCACTTGATGTTGTATAGTAACATTGTATTATTATTTAATGTATGGGTGACATGTGATAATAATTTAATATTGGGGAAATATTAAATAAAGTGATGTATTAGTACCCAATATTAAATAAGGGGTTAGTGGTTTTATATTCACATGGTTTTGTGGTACATGGTTTTACCTTACCACTAGTTGTATTTTGTGTGTTCTTGTGTCTATAAAAGAAAACACATGTGTAGTGGTTCAGGTTGGTTGAGTGGTTTGACTATCATTATTGAGTCTTCTTGAGGAGTTAATTTTTGAAGTATGTCATGGGATCTGTGGATTCATGCTTGGACACATGGGAATGCATTGAAGGTCTTGATGCTTCAGAGGTTTTCATTCTAATTCTTCTATTTAATTATTGTTGATTAATATGATGGATTATGAATGTTTTTGGAGGCTAGGTTTTTCCCTCTTGAGGGTTTTCCCATGGTATATCTTGTGTCACCTTTGATGGGTATGTTGTCTATAATCTTGCATGTGGATTCTAAGAACTCATTTACATTATTATCTCTTTTGGGTTATGTGGAAATTGTCATACAATGGCTGCAAGTTTTCCTTACAAGATTTTTCCAAGTGGGCCCCACTGCCTCCCCCATGTGGGGATAAAAACCTTTCTTTTAATAAAAAAAATTACTATTATTTTTTTTTTATCACCCATGTTGAAATAAAATCCATCATGAAAATTAAAAGGGGTGAAACCAAATTTTTTGAAAATGAAAATTAAATTGAAATTTACAATGATTTCAGGTCTGCCACCACTCCACCACCAGGGGAACGATGCCGCCCGGGTGGGGCCACCATTCAGTCACCAAGGATGACTAAATTTTTTTTTTCTTAGGTTCAAACTACAATTGTACTTCTAGGGGGCATAACATTTGGCTAGGTACCAAATATTGTGGGATATTTTTCAGTTTTTATAGTGGTTTGCTAGTTGGAAGTTAGGTGTTCATTTTGAGATTCGAGAGGTGATATTGAGTGGATATAGAGTCATATTTTGGTCTTCAAATAGTTGACGGAAAGATTTTTCAAAGTAATACATCGTGGATTAGGTTTGGAGCTGTTTTGACATGATTTATTTTCTTTTATTTTATCCTAAAATTTTTATGGGTTGTTTTGACTATGGTGATACTATGAGCTTATGGATTTCTAGATCTATGAGATTTGATGTTGGATTGATTGTATGGTTAGTTTTACATCTCAAATTATTCTATTTTTGACATGGTTATTAGTATTTGGTTGGATTTGTATGCTTCATTGTTGTATCTATAAGTTGTGTAACATTGTAGGCGGTCTATACTTACTTATTCCACCTATGACTTGGATATGGGTTGTCTTTTCCCATAGATATTTTAGTGTTGATTCATTTTATAGTTTTTGTGGCTTGGTTTAGTTAATTGGTTTGCTCGTCACGATGTCATATTGAGAAGGTGCAATGGTATTACTACATACGGTCATGATATGAGACCTATGTAGTTGACTATCTTACGTAGATATGTGAAACATGATTGGGTTGTGTTGTTGGTATATTTGGTGGTGATCATGGTATCATGGATGTTTATTGTGCTTTAATAGAGACTTTGGCATGTCATGATGGTTCATGCAGGTTCATTGTTGGTGGTGTTGGATTGGTTCCTAATTCAGGTTATGGCAGTGTATCTTCTTGGTATGAGGATCATGGTTTTCTTTTGACTTCTTCATTGGGAGCTCATGTTGCATTTGAGTTCTTTCATTGTGTGAGGGCTCTTAGTTGATCTTCATTAGGAGATTTTTATCATGATGTCATGATATTTTGTTACATTCATTAGTTATACACTTTCAATGGGAGATTTTGATAGTCATATTTTGGCGGTGATAGATATGTTTATGATGGTTAGGAAGTTGTATTTATCTTCTTGGCTTGGATATCTTGGTGTTAGTTGTATGTTACTGATATT
This sequence comes from Sequoia sempervirens, assembly GCA_007258455.2. Taxonomy (NCBI): domain Eukaryota; kingdom Viridiplantae; phylum Streptophyta; class Pinopsida; order Cupressales; family Cupressaceae; genus Sequoia; species Sequoia sempervirens. The sequence continues at coordinate 28,841,181 of VDFB02018296.1, read as the reverse complement.
TTAGTTGAGTGTGTGCAGACCTACATGATCTTCATGGAGGAGATGGTTGTCACATTGGTGCCATGCACGTATCTCATACCATGGTTTAGTGGGAGTTGTTGGCAATGATGTGCATGCATCATTGGTATGATTATCTTCATGTGATTGGGGATATGTTTTATTGATTGAGTGTTTGCTACTACCTCATTGGTTACTCTTGATATGCACTTAGAGTTTGGAATGGTACTTGTTCTCTTGAGACTAGGATGTATATATGTTTTGGTGCATGTGATCTCCTAGGACAAGATGGTTAAATCATGTTTTCATGTTTATGTTTCCAATTCATGATTGGATCTTTGACATTGATTGTGTGTGGTTCTCTTTGTATTGAGTACATTGATCATTTTATTGATTACTTCATGATGGTTTTGTGTTGCATTTGGAGTTTTGCATGGATTGATTGGTTACAGGTGCTCATGGATGCTTAGAGATGTAGGTGATGGTTGGAGTTCTCTTGTGATTAGAGACATTTTCTTGAGATGGTCACTCTTCAGAGGTTTTAGTAGCAAGACCAAGGAGCTTTCACCTGGGTATGGACATGATTTTATGATGGATTGATAGAGGATATTGTTCTTGGAGTGAGTTATGAAGACTTGTTTATCCTAGAGGAGCATTTCCATTCCCCACTCTTGGTCTACTTGGCAGCTTATTATTTGAGAGGTATTTTCCCATTATATCTTTCAGATATGTTTTTTTTTGTGCTTTGATTTCTCATGGTGATTGAATATGGATACTCATTTGAGGATGGTTTAGCATGAGTTTATACACTTTATTGTTCACTTATATGGATCTTGATCTATGGATAGTGTAAAGGTTTTCTTTTTTCCTCAGTCGTTTACATTTTGGACTTGAATAAACATCTTCGGTGTTGGCTGCATTCACACTCAAATAAAACATCGGAAAGGTGAATGATGTGCCATGTGATGGCTGCAAAACTTTTCCCTTTTATTTTATATTTGGGAGGATTTTCAAGACACATGTTTGCTTATCAGACTTTTTCCCTAAGAGCTATACTTGTAAGTTCAGGAGTTTCCACCATGTTGACATGTCATCCTCTTGACACGACTTATTCACACCTCCTATGCAGATATCTAGTTGGGTCGTTTGTCTGAGCTGGTTGTTTTCTCTTTTCCTCTCTTGGTTTTTACGATGGAAGCCTTTTAGTCGAGACCTTGCAGTAATGAGATCAATCAATTGTGTCTATTGCCAGGTAGTTACTTTTAGGATTTGATAGTATTTTAGGTCTTATCTTTGCTTAAATATCTAGAGAACATTCATGTAGTAGCTAAAGAGTCAATGTAAAGATCTTGTGTGGCCTAACTAAGATTTTGGGATCAGATCGTATGGTATCAACCATCAACACCTAGCAGTCATTACTTCTAGATTAAGGAAGTGCTTTCTTTCTTCAGTGGCTATAAAGGAGGATGATGTTCAAAAAGATAGAAAATTTTGGATTGATATTTTAAAGAGAAGATGAATTTTCCAAGAGGAAGTTGTTTTCTCTAAAAAGAGGGATCACTTTTCTTTTAAGTTATTCTTAGAGTTTATGAATTATATTTCAGAAAAAGGGTTATAAAACTACTTTATTCTAGAAAATTATATCTATTAAGGTTTAAACTATTGTCAGATTGGCATCCAACCTTTGTTTTAAAGTTCAGTCTTATTTAAAAGCATGAATTATTAAGGGGAATTTTTGAGAATGTGCATATATGGCCTTTTTCAAGTCTTCTCTCTTTATACTATCATTTTGAATAAAACACCGTGTTTTGTAAGCTATATTCTGATAGTTTAATTAGTAGATTTCTATGGTTTATGCTTGTACTATAAAATATCATTTTTGTGACAATTGGACTATGTCATTGGACTTTTCCATTATCTTTGAAGTGGTTTTTTTTTTGTGCTATGTTGTATTGGGTGATAGGGTTCTTATAATTTCTGAAATATTATTCTTTTACTCTAAGGACTTTTTATGTTTGATCAGACCTCAATGAACACTGCCTGCAGAAAGATTTGAAAGTCTACACTATGCTTGAAGTTAGCTTTTTTTTTCATTCTCTTTCCAACAATGAGGGGTTGTGGCATTCTATGTCCTCTATATCATTAATAGAAATATTCTAAGTTTGAAATGTTGTAAAATCTTTTGCGTATCCCCTTTCATGTTTTACATTTTCATCTCTTCTTTCTCCCTTATCATAAAAACTCCAAAAGAAGAGCCGACTTTTTATAAAAAACTTAGATGCATTTAGTGAGACGTAACTTGTCCCCCACGCACTGAATTTCCCATAAGACTATCAGAGAGGCACAAGATTTGTTGATCAATAGTTATTTTTCTGGCACACCCGGTGGGACTGAAGTTTTTCCAATCACCTGATCAAGAAGTCAATTTTTTTTCCTCAAATGGGCTAAGGAAGGAAACAAGAAATTCCATGCCTAGAGTCCAAACAAGAGCATCCTCAAAAGGTCATTTCTAGTACTCCCAGATACCTACCTCAAACCCTAGAAGGAGAAAAACTACAGTTTTTGTATCACCTGTAAGGAGTAATAGAACAAGAAGTCAAAACCCATTATCAAGAGCCTTATCTACTCCACCTGGAGGTCTAAATTTCTAGATGGGTGACCCATAATAATGGGTTACATTTTTTGGTCAAACCTGACATTAAAATCAAGATTTTTCACCAGATATTCACTTTCTTACACCTATAGCAGCTAAACCATTAAGAATTTGAAGATCAATCAAACTAGTTATTTGTTAGATTATTTGTGTAGATTCTAATTATATTTTTTAAAAAAAATTAGAACATAAATTGTGAATCATTTTATGTAATTTTAATAACTTATTTTTTCTACTAATCAACATTTTTAAAAAGTGATGTTTACCGGACCACATAATTGTTTTTTATAGAAGATACAATTCTAATTTTTTTAAATACAAATTTTTCACACAAATATCTAGTGCATGGATATTTTTCATTATTTTTTGTTACATTTTTTTTAATTAATTTCCAAGTCAAAGTAATTATAATTTGGACAGAGGTGTACTTCACCCGCATAACTTTTTTGTATTCATTTGAATTAACTTATTCTTCTTTTGTTGGAATAAGGACATAAATACCTAGTGCACATGTATTTTTTAAATTTTTTCTCTATTTTTCTATTTTTTCGTATGTGTGAAATAAAGAACTTGATGTTCATTGAAAATCCTACATTCACCAAACTAAAAAAATAAATATAATAATCAAATTAAACATATTTAAAATTATACTTTTGGGAAGCTTATAATAATGGATACATGCTTACAAAACATAAATTTTAAATGAATTCATTTGATCACCCAAAAGGAAAATTAAAAGTGGTTTTTATCATCATTTTGATAAGTGTAGAGGAGACTCGATTATAGGTATGGTTTAAATCTAACAAGGTTCTATCCAAGGAGGTTAGATCTAAGGGGGTTTGATTAGTCACTTTTTAATTAAAATAATTTAAATGGAACCTTTAAAGTCTTAAATCCTTTTATTTTGTAAACATATGTGATTTTAGGAAAAAATCAAGATGCCACAAAAAGTGTAACCCATTATTGTGGTAGCACCCAGATAAGGTTTCCTGTATACCCAATTCATAGAAATATTTTCCTCATGGCTCAAGTACCTCCTCCTGCTCTTAGGAACTTTGTAACATGGGACAGTGGTAGTCCATTACAACTACCCACACCCCCAAATGTATAGCCTACTATACCGACTAAAGCCCTTAAGCCTATCCCAAGATTCTCTGGGGAGGATTTCAAAACCCCTTCTAAACACCTTCAAGATATAGTAGAGGTATGCAGGGTACACAACATATCAGAGGAGAACATCACTCTAAGACTGTTAGCTACCTGTTTTAAGGGAAAGGGTCAAGATTGGTATCGATCTCTAGCCTTGGGTTCCATTCTTTCTTTAGACCAACTAATATAGTTCTTGTTCAAACGATTCTCTAAAAAGGGAGACCATTCTTCACTACTACAATAGTTGATCACCATCAAGAGGGCCCCCAAGGAAGCCACAAGTGATTTCAATACCAAGTTCCATAAAACCTGGCAAAGGATTCCTATGACTGCTCAACCTCAGGCTACGATGGCATTCATGTTCTACCTAAAGGCCATCAATCTGAATATTTTACTTATGGTAACCTCCATCAAAGGGACTACCCTGCCCGATGCATATGAGATGGTGGTGCATGCAGAGAACAAACTGATTGATGTTAGGAAACTTTTTCCTTGGCCACAATGCTAGTATTCGTGTAAATCAATCCAAGCATCCTCATTACGCAATTAAAGTTGGTTCCCTTGTAGCCTATGAATGAATACCCTACCACTCAGGCTAGCGCATCGGGTCTCTCATTAATGGTGGTAGACATTGTTGATATATAAAAGATTTGATGCAGACTTTTTCTAATGAATTGGTCATTATCAAATGGCAACAAGTGACACCTATGAAAATGACCACTTAGGTCTATGGTAGAGGAAAACCCCCTTGCCAACATAATTTATATCAAGGATCTTACAGAGGGGGAGGTGAACAAGCATCATTGACAAAATAGATAGTCTCGATTGCTATGCCATTATAGTCAGTCAAGGGAAGTCCAAATAAGGAGATAGTCCTGGGCCAAAACAATTTAGTAGAGAATAAAAATGTGTAGTGCTTCCCATGCAATGATAGTCATATGCCCCAACAATGTCTGAGAAGAAATATGCAACAAAAGGTGGCTGAACAAAGGAGTAAAGGTATGTTCCCAAACATGGGTGAATATGAGTCACTCAAAATGGAGAATGCTCGTCTTAGGGCATAGATACAAGGGATGTCCCTGGAAAAAGAGTTGGACATCGTGCCTAACTAGGCTCTTTTCTCATGGCTGGAGGGAGATGAAGTAGTATTCACAAACGAAGCCTTGATAATCAAAAGTATGCAAGTATAGCCAAATAATAATACAAGATAAAAAAGAATGATCATAGGGGAATACATACAACAAGCTCTACCACATCCACAAACACGCCAATTGTCTTCCCTCAAGAAGCAGGTCTTACCTCTCGTTGTTCAACCTATTTCATGGCCATATAATTATCCTTTGGAAGTAAAGGAGGAAAATAAAGTATAGGGCCCAACCCTGATGGAATATCTTCCCCTGAAAATAAAAGAGATACCACCGTTTAAGCCAAGAACCCAAACTATCAAGGTGCTTAACGTTGTAGAACAATTAAAGAAGGCACCTGCTAGCATTTCATTGTGGGATGTTATAACAATTATTGAGCAACAAACTCTACTTCATGAAGCATTGAAGGTGGAAGGAAAAAGTGTGCAAGAGTGTGTTACTCAGTTAAGAAGAATTGATAGACCTACTTTTCCCCATCAAGCCCTGAAATCAATAGCTTATGTGAATACTATGGATAACATTGAAGAAAAAGAGGTAAGTAGAACAAAACCCACACCTTTCTTTTTGACGCTTATAATAGGAGATAAATTATTACACAATAATATGATTGATTCAGGGGCTAGCACAATCGTTATTCTCAAGAAAGTAGCAGATGTTTTAAAGCTCCAGTATGAGCCCCTCGAAAAGGGAATTATTCAACTTGATGGAAAGAAAGTCCCAATGGTTGGTCAGATAAGGGATCCATTTCTAACCCTCTTCTCCTATCCAATCTAGACAGTCACTCAGGAAGTAGTGATAATTGATATTCCAATGATTTTAAGAATGTGCTTATCAAGAGATTTCACCTCCAAACTTGGCGAATACCTAGCACTTGACTGGTCCCACTTGATACTGCAAACCAAACATGGAGAAAAAATGAAGATCTTGTCTAAATATTTACATCTCGAACATATTGTGGATGATGCAAATATATGCTTCAGATCTGATGATACCACAAATTTTCACCAAGAGAGGTACTGTGTGAAAATTCCAATAGGAGAGGAAGGTATAGATGAGCAGACTACCAAAGAAGCGATGCTGCTAAATCAGTTCACTGATTCTGATCCATTTGGAAATTTTTCATGCAATAGGGCTAAGCACCTACATGATTCTCAACGGAGATCAAGCCTGTCCAAAATTAATAAAGAATCTAAAAAAGCTCAGTGATCTACCTTGTAATCATGAATGGATCGTACCCCTTGATGGTGTCAAGTATAATGTTGACCTCATAATAGGTGTCTGATTGGTATTTCTGATGAGATCGAGATTTCTAGGGGTGTATTGTTTTTTGTCTCCATGCTCTACTAGAAAATTTGAATATAAAGTATCGGTCCATGGATTGGATCTAGTGGAACAAATAGATCGGGGTGTGAAGCAAGCTATTAGAAATTCAGAGTTCATAGGAAGCCAGATCTTCGAAAAAGTAATCACAATGAATGTAAGGAAAAGATGTTGAGTACAAGATATAAAGAACCTCACAAAAAGTTTTGAAGTCTCTGGTATGCAAGGAAATCCCTAATTTCAAAATAACACCATTTTTTTGCCATTTCTTATCGGAACATGTTTGAAATCAATTCCTAACCCAACAAAACAAAAAATTTATGTAGTTTCAAGGGATTGCAATAATCTTGGTTTTAGAAAAGACAAAAAATCAATAGACAACATATTGACCTCTCACAAGAGTAAAAGAAAAATGAAAGAATTATGTTGCAAATATGATCACAAAGGCTATGAACCAGGTATAGTTCAGCTAATGCCTACCTTAGGTGAACAACCCAAATTAGAAGAGCAGAGACAAAGGATAGTCCACTTGAAGGAGAACTTCTTGGCAAGATGAGTTCCCATCAAACAAGGAAGAATTTTGCTGGATATTCATTCTTCCCCAACATTGATGCGGTAGTACTCCCAAGCTGTAACCAAGGAAGAAATATCATTGTTAATATATAAGTCCTCAAGGGACAAGGAAGTATTTATGATATGATTTGAATAACCAAGGGAAACATTTACCACTAATTGGGAAATGTTCGCACTCTCAAAAATGGAAAATTTTGACATAGTCTGAAACCAAGAATTAAACGAAAGTTTTTTTTGGGTTAAGTCTAGCTCTACCCAAGGATTTGTACCAAATTTTGCAAGCATTTCAACCTTGTTCATCCTGATGACAAGAGAAAAGGTGTCTTTCCAAAAAATTCCCAAGGACACAGTGGTCATCAGCCAGCTAGAAAGAGGAGAAAGAAAAAATTCATAATTTCTTGAGAAAAATAAGAGTCATACTGGGTTTGCCTAAGGATGCCACACCTTTCAATGCCCAAGAGTCGAAAGAATCACAAGGGTCAAATCTTGTCATCAAATACAATATTTTTTCAAAGACTTCATCATGTTGTGAGGTGAAAAGGGATGTTTCAACTGAATTGACTTTTAAGAACCTAATTATGGAAACTCAATGTGTTGGGTTGATCGCTTAAAGAGACAGGCATGATCATTGACAAATTTTTCCATTGATAGAGAAAATTGTCATCAAATTGGCCCCAAAGTTTTTCAAGTACAAATTAATGTACAAAAATCTTGCAAATACCCCAAGGATGAAAAGAGATAAAAGGAAAAACCATGGAGCTACAATTTGTCATCGTCAAGCAACTAGACAAAGTTTTGATTCTTACCCAAAAGAAGTTTCAATGAAAGAGTATCACAAAAATGTTGTAGAGCCAAGACAACCGATTAATTTTAAAGTGTTGCGGAAGATACCTTTTAAAAAAAAAACACATGCAAAAAGGTAAAGGCGTACAAATTCAAAGAGATGTTTTTAGGTGTATTGGTGAATGGTATTTATCTAAGAACTTTCTAAGTAAAAACACATAGCTCTTTTAAAATTTTAGCAATTATGTACCATATGTAAAAAAATTGTAATTATTTTAAGGTTTTAAGAATAAGGCCAAGAATAACACAGGAGAAAATAAGAGCTATACTATATTATGTTTGTCGACAAAATTTAGAATATAGTATATAGCCAAGGACTCAAAAATATCATCCAAAGCCCTCTAAAGCCAAAACCCCAAAAATGAAGCAAAGCAAAAGATGTCAAAAATGAGGCAAGGATCAGATAGTTGGATTTTCTTTTTCTTTTCGCCTTCGATGTTAAAGCAAAATGGATTCGTACGTATTTTTTGCTTCTCCTTTCTTTTTCTTGTTCTTCTTCATTCGTTAGGCAGGTTGTAGGAAGGGGAAAAAACACAGTGCACATGGTCCACATAGATTAGACCTAGGGTCTATTCATTGTGAAGGCACACTAACTAAAATATTTTTTCTAGGAAATCCCTAGAAATTCCTCCACATCATACTCCCGCAGAAGGAAAGTGGCTACTAGCTGGGAAGAGCAACGGTGTACTTCCACACCCATGGTGCGAAAGTCAGTCAGGAAAAGCAACCAAGGCACATCCATACCAAAATCTACATGCCTTTGAAGGTTCATGGCACTTAGGATACCGACACCTAGGATGGCCACTTGCACTATCTCACTGAGCCCCTCCATCAGATAAGTGTCAAACATCTTCTAGCACAGTGCAATTATCATGGGTTTGGCCATAGCTAGGTCCAACAGTGAGGCCACAAAGTGTGAAAGTGCATTGCAATTGCTTCGCAGCTAGTTCTCATCAGTAAGGTAGTCTGTGTCGATGACCCATTTAAACAAATTCATGATTAAGGGGTCACAATTCTTCACCAAGAATGTGATGCAGCTATTTATAATTTCTTCTAAAAAATAGTTTTGTGTTCTCCATGGAAGAAGTCAAACAGGGGTTCCTAGACCAACAAACATCTTGACAACAGTAAAAATGGCAAGAAAGTGTAGGTAGAAAGGTAGCCAAGTTAGAGAACTATATGTTTGAATGAATATAGTAAAAGGTGGTGTGGTTATATATAGAAAAGGCTAATGAAGAGACTTCACCAACAGAATGTCTAATTTTGGCTAGATGACAATGGGAAATTTTGAGATAAAATGGGGCAAGGCTAGCAAATCATATAGAGAATTTGACAGAATGCCTTGAGAAATAAATTTGGGCATTAAGGAGTAAATACCTTCATGTGTTGATAGTTGACACGTGTCCTTACTATCATTAGTTCCAACCTATTCACTAATAAGAAGGGACATGGATTAAAATGTTAAGGCTCTGACAAATTAATGAAGACATCTTTTCAAGAGTACCTTGTGTCACCTTGGCATGCTCCATATGACGAAAGGCATTCTTTCCAATGTAATGAATTAAAGGAAACAAGAGGCGAAGGAAGGAATGTACTAATTCCTTTCCCACAGATTATTTTGCTTTCTCAAGGGATACAGATCTCTCATCTGCACGTATTACCCCAATGGAAACATTTAATGAGATATTGATAGTAGCAAACTCACAATTGCATGCAAAGCTCTAAAATTAATTGCACTTAAAGCGGGATAATTTTAGTAAGAAAAGGAAATAGTTTTTGTAACCAGAGAGTTTATGTATCACTTTTAAAAAAATCATGGAGGAAGCATCTACGTCTAGTGAGTAGGCCGAAGCAGCAAACGAGAGACTTGGTTATGTAATATCTTTGGGCATTACTCATTTACTAATTCCCTAGCCCCAGAAGAATGACCATTTGAACATTACAGAAAGCTTCAAAATGATAAATTCCTTCTAAAGGAGGTAGTTCAAGATATAACTGATAATGTCTATGATCCTTGATTATCGACCAACCATTAAAATATTAGAGAAGGTTCTTTTCAGAGGATGTTAGGCCATGAGTTCATAGAGGGTTTTGAATTTCAGCTTTGGAACAATGACCTACCGCAATTTTTGCTACCTAAGGTTCATCCATACCTAGAGCTAGTTGACACGTGTTCAAAAGGGTTTAACGGAAATACAAAAATTGTTGAAGTTCATGAGGTCAAGATCACCATTTCAGCCCAATCTATATGGGACATGCTTTGTATCCCTATGGGCTAGAATTCAGACCTTTTCTTAATGAAGAATAGATGGACATTCTGGGGGAAGATATGTTCGGGAGAACAAGGTTTTATGAAGATGAAATGAAGGAACGAACACAAAGTGGGAAAATTTGTTGGCCTCTATCATGAAGAAAATTCAAGAAGGATACACAGTCTATATTCTCAATGTTGGCCTGGGATTTTGGTCTCGACAATGATGAAGAGGTTAACCCATTTTAGTTTTCCCTAGGCCTTGTACTCAAAAGAGAAAGAGCACATAGACACTATGATTTTTTTGAAGTAATAGCCAAAAATATGAAGTTGTAGTTAAGAAACTACAATATGGAGTCCAAGTTTAGTTATTCATCTATCCTGTTCCATTTGTTATTGCATCAAAATTTTGAGTGGCTAGGGAGAAATGTTCCAATATCTAGGATAGATGAGAGAGGTTATATTGAAAAAATCTCTGTGTGGACTCCCATGTTCTCAAGAATAGGAGATTATTATTAGTTTGTAGATTATTTTTTGAGACCAGTGCTGCAAGATTTATTGCCTTGCCCTCTGGGCCATTTTTCTCAAGAAGTTATAGAATGGATAGAACACCCACCTATCTCGATGGATTACTTCCTAGGTGAAGATTTTACCTTCATCATATTTCATGGTTATCCTGACGAAGTTTTCCAACTTCCTAGATTTGTGATAAGTATATGTTATCTATAGAATTTTTGGTGTTTGGAGGAATAAAGAAAAGATTTTTTATCTTCCCCTTATGACTACAAAGAGCCAAGTGGTATTAAGAAAGCAGAAAGCTAAGGATGAGATCCAAAATCATTTGGTCACTCTAGGTTTGGTCCTCATTTGTGACAAGTGGAATTATAACCTAGATGGGCATTTCAACTTGAGGCACGAGTTCAAGGAATATTTTTCAAGAAGGATAAATCCTACCTAGGAGAGTATAGAAATATACATCAACCTAGCCCAAATACCCAAGAGATGGCCAAGATGGCTAAGTTTTTATGAGCCCTAGGTACAATACCAGAGAAATCTCCTAATGATTAAATATCTTAGTGCACAGTTGAGATGAAAGGGATGGTTGGAAAGAAAGAAGGTAGATTTTTGGAGGTTCTGATAGGAAATGAGGAATCTAAGTGCTTTGTTCGGTAGCTTCCAGCTTGATGAAGAATTTGAGGACACATATGATAGGGAAGTTGATTATGACAATAGAAATCTTAAGACAAGCCATAAAATTGAAGAGGGACAAGTTCCATTCCTGATTCCTAGACCTTTGGAGCTCAAAAATTGAAGAATTTTGGGGTCAGGAGGCCCACAGGTTCCATCCACATCTCAAGCCTGAAGCAAAGGAAAAGAGGCCCGACAATCTCCAAAAGGATCCTCAACGGCCACTGATGCCCACCAATCAGAAGATTTATTAGGAAGGAGATTAGAATGTGATGACTCTAATTGGGAAAAACAAAGGAAGATCCATGACTCAAGTACCTCTGGTATGTTGATCTGTCAAGAGGAAGAAGTGGAGTCTATCTTGCAAAATGTTTCATCGGCTCTAGTTCAAGTTAGTTTTGCTTCCCCCTCTTCTTCCCATTTTTGTGTCTCCGGTTCAACCCTTGCCCATTCCTACTAGAAATAATTCCTCATTTTTTATTCCTAAATTAACAGTAAAAAATGCAACCCCTACTATTGAAAATGAACCTGCTAAAACTCTTTCATACAACGAGAAGGCGTTATCTTCCATGACTGCTATTATGCCATTAGTTTCTTCGTCTGAAACCCCTGTTAAGATCTCCAAAACCATGGCTTTTCCCATTACCCTTGGCCTATCTACTTCTAGAAAGGCACCTTTCCATTAGTCTTTTTTTTTCTTTTTTTCCCCTGTTGTTTCTTCCCCTACTCCTTTTGGCGTTCCCCCATTTTCTATGATCATGCTGCCATTGTGTGTCTCCTCATGCACATGCATCTGAAGTTCCCCCCACTGTCACCATTTTTGGACTACCCCCTGGCACTCCCATTGTAGCTCAGAGTGTTGATGTCCCTCAAATTCTTCAAGGTCATTTTGATGCCATGAAATAGGCCTGAAAGACCAAAAGGTTGAAAATGTTGTCAAAGAATGTTGAAATGCTTGTTGCCAAAAGAATTGAAGCTTTTTTTAATGAAGAGCGAAACTCCCTGCATATCACCACAATGAGGCCTCTAGTTTCCAAGCTTGAGGGAAAAATGAAAATGGAGGACTATGACATTCATGTCATGGTTCTGAATCTAAGTGAAACTTTCCCATGCAATAAGATGTTCCTAGCTAAAGCCACACAAAAAGTAGTAAATGCTAATTATGAGTGACTGGATAAGTAATTGAAAAAGCATGAGGCTAACTTGGAAAATGTGAAATGGATAGTGAGCAAGCTACAAAATGAGGCTCAAGCCAAAGATGCTGAAATGATCTGCATAAAACAAATTCGGCCAACAAGGAGACATGTCCAGGTTGCTTGCTGATACCTGAAATGAATAGGTTCAACTTCATGTTGAAAATTAAAAGTTAAAGAATGATTTGGCTAATGTCGGATCCTAAAATATCAATAATCTATAGAGAGTCTAGATTGAGGTAGAAGAATCAAAAAAATAAGTCAAAAGACTAAGCGCTAAATTGGAAATCACTCTTCAAGAAAAGGGCCAGATGGAAGAAGATACTAGAGTAAGAGATGTTCATTGGAACCAAGAGTTAACTGTTGCAAGAAGGTTTGGATCTTTATCTATGATAAGAAGATTAGTGGCTATGAATTGGGAGCAGATAGCAGTTGGTGTGTGTGTATTGTTCCTTTCCTTACAATTCTTAAGGAACATGCGGGAGCTAAATGCCAAAGTTGGTCCAATGGCCAACCATTTTACGTAGACATGTTCACCCCAAGTGGCAGACTCCCAAAGTTTTATTTCTAGATTAAGTGTTGCCTCCGATCAAGTCCTTAAAAGAATGAGAATTCTAGATCATAGGGTCGCCTCCATCAAAGACAATGAGATTATCAATTTCCACTTGGTTGCAAAGAAATGTAGGAATCATCAAATGATATTGAACAATAAAAAGAGTCACCGAAATCAAAAAGGATTTTTCCATTCTCATTGGTTTTGGGTTGCCTCCCCTTCTCTACCTAGACATAGATGCATTAACAATGGAGAAAATCAATGAGCCAATCGAACGTAAGATTCATACTACCACTGAACTCCTAGGATCGAGTGCTACACCCACGGTGGATAATTTTGAGTGTGAAGTCCATCCTCTTTCTCGACTCTATTATCAACTAGATGCAATAACTTCCAGATGGAGTGTCATCTTCTTCAAGGAGATTTTTAATCTTGAGTAGGCATACTGACAGATCTAGACCCTTGTTTAACCAACCAATGCAAATTGGGAGGCCCAGAGAGCTACTTTCATCAAACTCCTGGAGTAGCCAGAGGCCTAGGTTTGAATCTCCACATAAGCAAAGACCCCTGTGAGTCGCCAACACTATAAATGTTTTCTTTTTGCCTCAATCATTTAATTTTTGGATTTGAATAAATATCTTTAGTGTTGGATGGAGACACGCTCAAATAAAATATCAGAAAGGTGCATGATGTGCCACGTGATGGCCACACAACTTTTCCCTTTTTTTTCCTTTCGGGAGGAGTTTTAAGACACATGTTTGTTGGTCAGGATTTTTCCCTAGGAGCTATACTTGCAAGTTTAGGAGTTTCTTCTATGCTGACACGTCATCCTCTTGACATGGGTTATTCACACCGCCTATGAAGATAGCTAGTTGGGTCATTTATTTGAGCTGGTTGTTTTCTCTTTTCCTCTCTTGGTTTTCGGGATGGAAGTCTTTGAGTCAACACCTTGTAGTAATGAAATCAATCAATTGTGTTTGCTTCTAGGAAGTTACTTTTAGGATCTGATCATATTTTAGGTCTTATCTTTTCTTAAATATCTAGAGAACATTAATGCAATAGCTGAAGAGTCAATGCAAAGATCTTTCGTAGCCTAACTCAGATTCTAGGATCAGATCGTATGCTATCAACCGTCAACAGCTAGCAATCATTACTTTTGGATTAAGGTGGTGCTTTCTTTCTTCAACGGCTATAAAGGAGGATGGTGTTCAAAAAGAAAGAAGATTTTTGAACTGATATTTTAAAAAGAAGATGAATTTTCCAACAGGAATTTTTTTCTAAAAAGAGGGATCACTTTTCTTTTAAGTTCTTATAGTTTATGAATTATATTTCAGAAAATAGGTTATAAAACTACTTTATTCCAAAAAATTATATCTATTAAGGTTTAAACTATTGTCGGATTGGCATCTAACCTTTGTTTCAAAGTTCAGTCTTATTTAAAAGCATGAAATATTAAGGGTAATTTTTGAGAATATGCATGTATGGCCTTTTTCAAGTCTTCTCTCTTTATACTATCATTTTGAATGAGACACCATGTCTTGTAAGTTATATTCTAATAGTTTAAATAGCATATTTCTATACTTTATGCTTGTACTTTAAAATAGCATTTTTGGGAAAATCGGACTATATCATTGGACTTTTCCCTTATCTTTGTAGTTGTTACTTTTTTGTGCTATGTTGTACTAGGAGATAGGGTTCTTATAATTTATGAAATATTTTTCTTGTACTCTAAGGGATTTTTATGTTTGATCCTACCTTAATGAACACTGCCTATGGAAAGATTTGATAGTTTGCACTGTGCTTGAAGTTAGCCTTTGTTGTTCATTCTCTTTCCAACAATGAGGGTTTGTGGTGATCTGTGTCCTCTATATCAATCATAGGAATATTCTAAGTTTGAAATTTTGTAAAATATTTGGAATATCCCCTTTCATGTTTTACATTTTCATTTCTTCTTTCTCCCTTATCTTAAAAACCCCAAAAGAAGAGCCAAATTTCTAAATAAAACTTGGAGGTATTCAGTGAGACACAATTTGTCCCTCACTCGTTGAATTTCCCATAAGACTATTGGAGAGCCGCAAGCTTTGATGATCAAAAAATAGTTAGTTTTGAGGGATTCATTTTGATGGGTGTTTTGGCATGGTTATCTCCTTGTGCATTTGAGTTTATGATATCACTCTTTGATGGGAATTGTTAGGAGATGGTTTATGGGATAACTATAAGTTTTGGGGATAGATACTTTGAGTTTAATCTTTTTGATTAGAGAGGCTTAGATCCATGTTGGCATTGTTACATTAATTCATATGTTGTAATTGATCTATGTGATTGAGTGTTATGGAGGTTGTTGAGGCTTTTCATTTTCGATTGTTAGGAGATAATACTTGACACCATATTACACTTTTGATGTGTTGGTAGAAGGATATTATGGTTTACAGGATTCTCTCTTCATGGTTCCTTCTTGGATGTTCATGTTTTGGGAGGATGGTGGCAACATGTTGTGAGAGATTATGCAACCCTTTGGGTTGTATTCATGTGTGGATCATTTTTATTGTTCTTGGTACTTCATGCTTTGATTTACTTATCACACCTTAATATAGTGTTGGTTGGTAGACCTTATATGCTTTGACATTACCTATACAACGAGATTTCCTAGATATGTATGTTCTTTATTGACAGGTTTGATACATGGAGCTTGTGATTGCGGTTTATAGGTTGCATATGTTCTTGGCATGAGTTTGCTGATGTATTGATACCTTGGAGGTATGGATGGTTGGATGTATTAGCATGCATTATCTATACTATTTCTAATCATGTGGATTTTTCATTTGATAGTAGCTTTTTTGGAGCATTTGTTATCACTTGGATTTCATGCATCATCACCTTGGCATGTTCCTTTTCTTCCATAGGTGGCACATTGAATGATGAGAAGAGTTCTTGCTTGAGATGGTGGTCACTTTTTTCTTATTGCAGGTATCTTGATGGATCACAAGAGCATTTAACAGATTCATGTGGTTTCATGTATGGCTATGATGACATATTTCATTCATTGATCCCTTATGCAATGTATACAAGTAGGAGAATGTTGCCAAGATATGGTGTTGTACACCATTGCATAAATTTATTTATTATAATGTTGTAATTATATAATTATTTAGTTCTGATGCACCTTGGTGGTGCAGTTAATCACACTAGGTAATTATTTGGGCACCACTTGATGTTGTATTGTAACATTGTATTATTATTTAATGTGTGGGAGACATGTGATAATAATTTAATATTGGGGAAATATTAAATAAAATGATGTCTTAATACTCAATATTAAATAAGGTTTTAGTGGTTTTTTATTCACATGGTTTTGTGGTACATGGTTTTACCTTACCACTAGTTGTATTTTATGTGAGCTTGTGTCTATAAAAGTAAACACATGTGTAGTGGTTTAGGTTGGCTGAGTGGTTTGGTTGTCATTATTGAGTCTTCTTGAGGAGTTCATTTTTAAAGCATGGCATGGGATGTGTGGATTCATGCTTGGACACATGGGAATGTGTATTGGAGGGCTTGATGCTTCAGAGGTGTTCATTGAAACTCTTGTATTTTTTATTGCTGATTAGTATGATGGAGTATGGATGCTTTTGAAGGTTGGGTTTTTCCCTCTTGAGGGTTTTCCCATGGTATATCTTGTGTCACTTTTTATGGGTATGTTGTCTATTCTCTTGCATGTGGATTCTAAGAACTTATTTGCATTGTTATCTCTTTTGGGTTATGTGGTAATTGGCATACAATGGCTACAAGTTTCCTTACAATGAGAAGAACTCAAGGCCTAGTTCCACTTATCTTAGAAATAATAAGAGGCTTATGATATGGTTATGAATTCCATTCCAATGGAGATGTTGCACAAGGTTGGTGTTCATTCTACCAAACCATGGTGGAAATATTGATGCTAAAGTCCCAATAATGCTTTCTATAATTACAAACAATCTCTTGGGTACCACTAGCTTTCTCCAAAGATTCCCATCACATGCCTATTTTAAATTAGAGATGGTACTTGTATTCTCTAGTTTTTGTTTGGAAACATGAGTTTATTAATATATGGTCAACTATTGTTGAGCCTACACTTTCCTAGTTTACCTACTATATTCTTTTCCAAGGCTTACCTATGGGTATTTGCCTTCAACTTATGGGTATCCAAAACCATCGTTGCTCATTTTGTGGGAAAGTGGAGTCTTTTAAGAACTTCTTTTAACTTTTTCTAAGACCTCAACAGTTCTAGAATAGGATCTATAACTTGGTTTTCCCATTCAGGCCCAAGTCGTTCTCCAAGAAAATGGCTCTTTTGGGAGACTAGCCTTGCATTCCCCATAATTTTACCAAAATATGGCATGCTTTTAGGATGGATATTCTCTTTAGCATATGGAAATATATGAATTTTGTTATATATTTTTATTGTACTATTGATCAAAATATTTCGCTTTATTTTGAAGCTATCATTCGCTTAAATATCTTCTTACAAATTTATGTACAGGCTAACAAGATGGCCCTAAAGGCTTCTCACCTTTGGGAGCTACTTGATCATATGTTTAATGCCCCATGCACTATTGTCAAAGTTCCTCCCACTCCCTCCTCCCCCCATGACCAATCTCTTGCTCATGGTTATCATCAAGGGACGATCCTCTTGACTCACCACTCCTCATCTACTAGGTCCCAAGCTCCTTGTTGTTGGGTTGGTGGTTGTAGTGGTTCATTGTGGCCTATTCGGTGGTGATATACTTCTCATCCCCCTAAGAATTCCACTTCTAAGTGGCCTTTTGGGTGTGTGGGATCATCAACTAATGGTGCCTCTAAGTGCCTTGCTCTTGATTACTTCATGTGGCTTTCTTATATAGATTTGGCAATCTCCCTAGCACACACTAAAGATAAAGACAAGGATGTTGATAAAGAGGAAGTTTGGGATGTTCTTGATGTCACTCTAGACCCTTTTGACTAAGATCATATGCCTCCTTCAAGTGCTACAACTTTAATTGACTAGCATCCTTTTTATTGTTTTATGACTTCCACTCTTGGGGTATGCTCAAGTGTATCCACCCACTTTTTTTTGTGAATATGTGTATATTATTTTCTAATTAATATAATCTTGATGCACTTATTTATCAATTCTTTTGTCTCAATTATCAAACGCCATCCCTTGAATAAGATGCTAGACAAAAAGGTACTCTCATAGGGACCAACAAGTCATGTTATACTAGATCATTCATGATCTACATATATCCACTGGCTAGCAAACTGCATTATGCTAGATTTCCATGCAATATGATGCATTTCACAAGGCTAGCAACCTATGTTATGCTAGTTTACTCATAAAAAACATGGTTCCATTAGAAAGAAAGTTGTATTATGCTATGTGGTTATGTAAAAAGGTACTCAAGTTCATGAATCAAGAAGCTAGATTATGCTAAATCTATTGACTATTTTTCCAATCACACCTCAGGGTGTGCATAAAAGTTTAACATCATAGGGGATCATTTAACATCATAGGCGATGAATCACTTCAGAGGGCTTACATAAGTTTAACATGATTAAAATAATGACCATGCATGAGGGAGTACTATAAATAATACCATAACTAAAAGAGAACATGAACAATGGGTAAAGCCTCACCTAGGGGATATTGATAGGCCAAAACTGGGGGTAGATAATTAGAAAATATTTAATATTAATAACTAGTTTTCTTTTGAGTCTAAGTCTTAATCTGGGGGCATAAACTTGTGAAAGCCGTAGTGGCTATATGTGTAAGGGTTGTAGGTAGTGAGGTAAGTTTGAATGAAATGTACTTCTAACTTCAATCAACTTCCTAAGTGGAAATCTAACTTAATGTTTCTATTTTACTTCTATGACAAGAATTGTTATAGAAACAACATTGTTCTAAGATAGGAATAGTAGCAGTTTGTAATAGTTAATAAGTTCATAACTTAAAATCACAACTTAAAATGTTGAGATCTATAAATTATAGTATGATGTAAAGCAAAAATAATAGTTAACACAGGTAAATTTTCATTTAGCATTAGGATCTTGCACGGTTCCTAATTAAATCATAAACAACACTTGATACATACACAAATGTAATCAGAACAGAAAGTAAACACAGTGCTAAAATAGTAAAAATTTCCTAACATCCCAAGAAGTGGGCCCTACCTCCTCAGTACACTGGTGATGAAAGAGAAAATGCTCTTTTACTTTTGCTTGATCAGAAGGAAAGTCTTTATTTTTCAAGAAAATTGAGTTACATTTACTAACGTCCAACTCTCCTTATATAGTGAATGAGAGTGTAACAAGTTCCATGGTGTTTTGTATTTTTCCTCCACTATTTTAGCTTGAACTCTCATTCATTCTCATAAATATAGGGATATGTGGGTAGATAATAGATGAAAATGATAATTTTATCCTTGCAAATAAATACCATATATGCAAATTTATGTTTGACCTATGTATATTACAAAAATAATTATCAATGATCTAGAGTCAAATTACTTCTAATTGCTTCTTTCCTCCTCGAATAGAATGTTGTAAAATATTTTCCAAAATGAAATGATTATGCTTGTTGGTAAATATAATTCAATAGTTAATTTTCATATTTTAACTAAAAACTAAATTGAATATTACTTATGTATAATTAACCATATACATCATTAAGGTGGTAAAATAATATGGAAATGGAATATGAAAATGGGTATTAAGGAAAATGAAAAGGCTAAAATATAGTATTAAATGGAACATGAATGACTCTCATCAGATATCATGCCTAATACCACAACTAAAGGGGAACATATAAGTGAATTGAAAGGCCAAACCTTAGGGGATATCATGTGTAATACCACCACTAGAGGGGCACATGAATGATTTGCAAGGCCACACTTTAGGGGATATCATGTATAATACCACCACTAAAGTGGCACATAAGTGAATTACAAGGCCACACTTTAGAGGATATCATGCATAATACAACCACTGAAGGGGTGCATGAATTATATGCAAGGCCACACCTTAGGAGATCTCATGTATAATACTACCACTAAAGGGGCACGTAAGTGAATAACAAGGCCACACCTTCATGGATATCATGCATAATACCACCACTAAAGGGGTGTATGAATGATTTTCAAGGTGAAACCTTATGGAATATCATGCATAATACCACCACTAAATGGGCATATGAATTATTTACAAGGCCACACCTTAGGTTATATCATTCTTAATACTACCACTAAAGGGCATGTGATTTAAATTATTAGAAGATGCCACAATCAATGGGGGGAATATTCCCCCCTTAAAATGTTAGTGTACTTGTTACACTAATATTTTAAGGAGAAAATAAATGAATATGGAATCCTTTAGTAAGGATACAAACCTCACAAGATTATTTTTCCTTGCCCCCCAAGTATATAGATAAACACAACCATTGTGGATATTATTGTGTTGCTCCCTATTGATGAAATATGGTTGGACAAAAAAAAATTTGTAACCCCATGCATTGCAATGATCATCATATGATAGTATGAATTCCACTTACTAAGCATCCAAAGCTTAATTTTTAATTTATTTTTTATATGGATCCACACAATGTCATATAACTGAATCAAGCATTGTATTTTTCTTTTTAAAATACAACACTTATCAATAGAATGCCCAAATATTTAATGATATGAAAAAAAGGATGAATTCTACTTTGTTTTCTTGTTAGAGTTTCTCTCAAAAGGAGCTGGGGGAATGATTAATTCCAACCTCAAATGTGTGTATAATGTATGCTCTATCTCAAATAAGGGATGTTGAGCAGGGAGTAGCCTATGTGTTCTTGAACAATGAGGTGGTGGTGATGGGGTGGAAGCTGGAATGAATGTCTTATGCAAAGGTGGAGGGCCTTGGTAATCAAGTCCTATTATAGAGGAATTTTATGCTTATTCTAAGTGTTGGTGTAAATAAAGTATTGTGCCTAGTTAATTCATTACTAGGGGACTTATTTACATGTTAGTTAAGTTTACAAGTTTAGTTCCTAGGAAGGAATCCTTCTAGAAGGTTTTAGTTGTCATTAGTTGTTATCTTATCTTTTGACTTGTAACACATGTGACCAAGGTAAGTATGATTAGTTTTCTTATATAATATGATTAAGACACTTGTCATAATCCCATGACATTGTGTATCTCACCTTGGCTATATAACCAAGGGGTTCTGCTACATTGTACACAACAAAATCATATCATTCAATCATATTGATAAAAATATGGTTTATTCTTGTCACTTTCCATTCTCTCTCTTTGTGCTTTCCATTTGGTCTCAAGATCTTGTTAGCCATAGCCAATTCTAACATGGTATCAGGGCAGGTTGGGTGCCATTAGATAGTATTTTTTTGAGAGATCTTGGTAAATCTTGAATAGTTGAATATTCTCTTCTCTTGCATCGCATGATGATCTGGAGAATCACAAAAACTTGATAGAAATACTAGATTTGGGGGGGTTCCATTTTTTTCTCTTTATTGTAGGCTCAAATTGGAGCTTGCTGGTGTAAATCTAAGCTCACCATTATGTCCAGAAGGTTATTTTTTCCAAATCAGACATATGAGGCCAAATCTATGAGAGCTTAAAGTTGAAGAGTGGTTGTCAGATCCAAAAGGTAGCTTAATTTTTGGAGCATTGTGGGTCAAATTTGACCTTTCCATTATGTCAAGAAGGGCCAAAAACCCTAAGATTGACTTCCAAAGTGTCCAAATCAGAGTAGTTGTTTGGTGAGGAAAATGTTTTTTTCCTAAGGAGCCATGCGAGCCCCAAGTCATCATCATTAAGGATGGTACGATTTTTTGAAAATTAAAAATGTATATATAATTGGTTAAAAATTTTGATTTTTTTTTAAATTGTATTACCAAATGTATTTATTTCAAAAAATTTATTGTATTGAAAAACAAAAAAGGGAAAAAATTTCTATTTTTTGCGGGTTTCTTTTAGAAAATTATTTGTAGGTCGTACCTACATATGAATCTACATAGTTGATGTAAGTGATGCAGATCGTGCATTGTGGTGGAGCATTATTTGCCACCATAGGCACCCTACTCAGCCACAACCCATGGTGGGTCCCACTATACCCTTTGGGTACCACCCTATAGTTTTTGTCGATCAAATCCAATATTGATATTGTTGTTAATCTATCAACTGATAAATAAAAGTCCCAACAACTATCATTTTGAAATCTGGACATTTTGTGAATTGGTGGGATATGTTGAAAGCAATTTGGGGGTGTTTTATTACTCCTGGTGATTTTATAGAAGATCTTGGTGAATCATTCAAAGATTCCACCACATAAAATTCTTAGCACTAGTGGTAGTAAATTCCACAGCATTTTTTGGATATTCTATCACTGAAGAATATTTCGGCAGTGAAGGGCATATTCTATTTTGATGGCTAGAAGATTGTCAATTTTAAGCCCTTTAATTACTAATGTTATCCTTGTGTTAGCATTTTTCAAAAAAAAAATTTCCACCTCTCCAATTGCATTTTAAATTTTGTAGGAAAAATTTAGAGGCCCATAACTCAGTGATTTTGGCTCCTTTTTTCAAGATTTTTTTTTTATTTGGGCCAATTTTTTGTGTTCTTTGGATTGGTGGAATTAGTTTTTGGATTTAGTGTCTAGTTTTTCCAAAATATTCAGATTCTCATGGGTGTTACTGCTTCATCCTCATTTTGGGAACTTTAGGAGCTCATATCTTGCTCCTATGGTAACATTTTTGAGTGCAACTTTTTTGAAAGTGCATAATTTTTCATGTACTTTCTAGTGATGTAATATGTTTGATCTCATCTCCTATAAAATTTTTACTTTGATCCTATGGCCTATTTTTTGCATTTGCATGTACCCACTTCACTATTTTTAGTAAGTGGCAACGGTAAACACACTAAATATAAAGTGCCAAATCAAATATTTCATGGAGGGTTTCTTGATTGAGTAATTTGGGGGGGGGGATAATGTTGTAGTGGTTTATTGCATTGTTTTTCTTGGTTTGTGTTCTTGCAATGGGGAAATCTCAAATTGAACTCCTAACTCCACATAATTATGCTACATGGGGAAAATCAATAGGGAACTATCTCATGGGAAAAGGTCTAATAGGCTATCTAAAGCAAACCATTTCTCAACCTACCGATGCTAAATAATTTACAAGATGAGAGATTAATCATGAGAAAGCACTTGGATGTATATGTTCATTAGTCCCATTTGATTTACAATTTCATATTAAATCATGTAAAACACTTAAAGAGGCATGGGAGACTTTTGAAAAATTGTATGGTAAAATAGATAAGATTAGGGGATATCAGATTGATAATGATTTGTTGAATCTTGATCTCAAAAGTTTTGACCACATCGAAGACTACATCTCCAAAGTAAAATAACTAAGAACACAGTTGAAAGAATGCAACATTGATAAAGATGATTTACAATTGATTTTGAATGTGTTCTCCAAGCTTGGTCCTGAGTATTTAGTGCTTGTTTCTAGCTTTCATATCCATCGATTTTCTATGGAGCATCATATGTTTATCCTAAGTTTGATGACTTTGAAAATATCCTAATCTAAGAGGAAGCTAAGTTAATGAACATGGGTAGAATGAAGTCTTCCAAATTACAAGTATTGTTGGCTAGTGAGTCAAAGGTATGAAAAGAAGCAGGGAATCTTGATAAGAAGGAAAAGAAGAAAAAGAACAAGCCACATAAAGAACCAGAATCCTCAAAATTGGAGAATCATCTAAGGAGAGGCCTTTTTTTATATTGCAAGAAGCATGGACATGAATAACACTATTTTTATAAGAAGGATATTGATGAGTTGAAAATTCTTCTCAAAAGGAATCACATTGATTTTCCTTCTAGAATGTCTGAATCACCCCCTTCTTCTTCAATGTTGCAGTTTATGATGCTAGTGTTGCTACAGTTTTTGCTCCTTCTAATTCAGTATAGCAGGATTCTTATTGTCTTTCAGATTTGACTACTTTGGATGGCTTCTTAATAGGTATTTCTGACATGTTTGTGGAGTCTCATATTGCAGATTTGGGGGACATCATTGATGGAATTCATTTTCTCTTTGATGGATAAGATCCTTCTTCAATTTTTGTGAGGGAACACCTTGACCATCTTGTTCATTCTCTACATGATCATTCTTTTCAATTTGATGTGACTGTGGATTCTTTTGGACATCATTTGCAGGAGGTTTTTTTGTCTTCAGAGGGGATATCTTTCTCTTTGGATTATGTTCTACATTCATCTCTACTATATTTTGGATTGTCCTCTTTAGTAGGGCAGCCTAAAATGTTTGTTTGGAGTGTGTAAGCTTTCGGTATTGACTTGGAGACACTTGAGCATGCTTCAGAGACATCATCATCCATCATCCATATTTTTGGCATCCTACATACATTCTTGGTTTTGTTTCTTCCTAAGGGGAGGAACATTGTTTGACAAGATTGGATCATCTTCAATATTCAATGTCAAGCTTCTACCATCATTGCAGGAGACTCAACATTGAGGGGGGGCTGCCTTGTCTCTTTTCTACTTCTCTCTTATGGGGGGATATTTTCCTCACATGGTGTTTTGGCCTTCACATGCATCATTGAGAGAATTTATTTTCATCTCTCTTTTGGGTAGGAGTTTATTCCAATTGGGTTTTCTCCTTTTCTCTGTTTGTGAGAGATTGCATTACATTTGTATATGGGTACCTAGCATTGAATAGTAGTCGAGACCCATTCTTGCATCTTTGTGTTATTTTCATAATAATATGCTACTCCCTAAGTTGCACTTAAGGGGGGGTGTTGGTGTAAATAAATTTTTGTACCTAGTTAATTCATTACTAGGGGACTTATTTACATGTTAGTTAAGTTCACTTAGGTCCTCAGAGGGTATGTGCAGGATCATCATGGAAAAAATAGGCCCTTAATTGGGGAAAATTTTTAAAAAATTAGAGTTAGGCAACTTCACGTAAAAATTTGAATAAGTTAACTATATTATTTCAAAAATATGTAAGAACAAAATCTGTAGCAAATTGAATGTATTTTCTAAACTACTAGGTTTATTTTTTAAAATCTATTTGGTGAAAATTTTAAATTTCAATGCAATAGTACTTAAATTTGGGAAAAAATAAGAAGTAGGTGGTTGTCTAACCACCCTAACCACAATAAAATGATAATATATTTTTAGAATATTTTAGATATAAGTAGATGACTCATGTCCCAATGTGATGCATATTTTTTTGTAATTTTTTCCATGTAAATAATTAATTATGAATTTTTATTACAACTTTTAAAAATATAAAAAATTGTATGTATAACCACCTTAACTCGGTCAAAGCTGCATGAAATTCAATTTTTTTTTTTAAATCTTATTGTATGCAAAGCATAGAATGTGACACATGTTTTAGATTAAAAAAATGTGATACCATTTAAAAGTTATAAATGTTTTTGAATCAACCTATCAATCAACACTATAGTCGTAATTCAAATAGAAAATGAATAATAATTATTTATTAAATTCAAAGTAAATCATAATTTATATTGGTGGAATGTTTAGAATCTCCTTTAAAAATCCTTTTCGTTTCATCAATTTTGGGTTAAAAAAAGTCATTAGCCACATACCTTGCACATATCCATCATATCACCACTTTTTAGCCCATCATGATCCTACACATACCCAGGAAGGAACCTTTCAAGAAGGTGTTAGTTGTCATTAGTTGTTATCTTATCTTTTGACTTGTAACACTTGTGACCTAGGTAAGTGTGATTAGTTATCTAAATTCATATGATTAAGACACTTGTCATAATCCTATGACATCTCGCATCTCACCTTGGCTATATAACCAAGGGGTTCTACTACTTTGTACACAACATCATATCAGTCAATCATATTGATAAGAATAGAGATTATTCTTATCACATTCTATTCTCTCTCTTTTGTGCTTTCTATTTTGTCTCAAGATATTGGCAGCCATAGCTACTTCTAATAGTAAGAGAATATGAATTTGATCTTTGTTTATTTGTATCCACAGCTTGTTTAGAAAGAATCTTAAATCCTTGACCATAGCACTTTTCTGAGTTTACAGGTGTATTGTTAGTTTTGATTGTATGGGATGGATGAGTGTTTAACGACAAGGAAGTATTGTTATTGGTATGGGAAGCGGAATTTTGTGTATGTATACACAATGGACAAGGGATGAATTGTAAAGGGGTCTCTTAATGAGAGGGAAGAAAGAATTTCAAATGAAGGTATGCTAGGATTTGCAAAATTTTATCTTTAAAGTAGGTAAGATTGGAGGATGGTATATGGATTACTCATGTTGGGTGCTATATTTTAAAGGAGAATGTTGGTTTGAAGGGCAGGTAAGGTATTGTTTAGGGAGCTATCAATGATCTCCTCCTCTTTCCCTAGCGCATCCTCACTATGAGGGCATGCATTGGGAGAGAAGGTTACATGAGCTTTGTCTTTCATTGGAGAAGAATTACCAAAGCCACAAAATGAAACATCAACCAAGGACTTCAAAGAATACATCATTTTCCCAAAGTAATTAGACTTTTTGAAAGTGCTTTACCAAAGGTAACATGATTTTATATACTAAAAAATAGAGAAATGTAATATAAATTGGAAATAGATCTAAGAAGAAAACTTAGAGAGACTACTATCACTAAAATCTGGTCGAAAACTATTTGGATAGGGGTGCTAGTGCCTTAGACTAGAGGAATTAAATTTCAATGCTTTAAAAATATAGAAATAAATTTCAAAGTTTGAGTATCTAAAGTTGTTGAGGTTGTGGTCTGGATGTAAACAAATATTTGATAATACACAAAATTCTAATTGTTATATGTGAGGTACAACTATGCATGAAATTTTATGTTTTTGAAAATAATGTAAAATGGTTAAAAGGTCATTTCTAGAATTCAAAATACATAATTGATTGAGTTTTTATCAAAAATGCAGAAAAGAACCAATTTTTTATCTTTTAAAATGAAAAACACTAAGCAATTATTTTCACTAAACTATACATGAATAAATGAAAAACAAAAGCAACCTAATATTGTAATTAGATTATGTGGATGGTGAAATATGCAAATTTCTAAAAACCTCCAACACACACACTCTTAGCATGGTTAGTTGTTAAAACAAAGAAAACAAAAAAATTTCTATGAAATAGTCTAACATGTTTCATAATGAAAATGAAATAACAAAATAGACTAAATTGATTTAGCTTTAAAAAAACGTAGTAAATACCTATTCCATAGTGGATTGGTGCCACTTTGTAATGAAAAGTGGCCCTTTCCCAACCCTTGACAAGCTAAGATGAAGATGAAAATGCTATGAGCTAAAATGACAATAATGGAGTTGTGCATAAGAGTGGATTCAAAATGCATAACTTTTGGATGATTGTGGATTCAAAATGAGGAGAAAAGCCTCTTATTTATAGATGAGATTAAGAGGAGAGGAAAAATGGATGAATGTGGGATCATTCAACATCCAATGGGAAAAGGATGTGCATATTTTGATGAATGTGCCCATAAATGCAATTAGTTGAAATTTGAAATTAGTGAAATGACAAGGTGGAGGGAGAGTCAAATGGAGTTATGGCCACTTGGCTCAAGGAAAAGGGACTTGTAAGATGAAATAAATGGCTTGTTGGAAGGACACATCACATTTGGAGGGACTTTCAAATTTGGAGGAATATTCCCTCAAAGATGCCAAGTTGAGAGGAAATGAAGATTTAATAAATTGATTAAATTGATTTATTTGTGCAAGTGGCAAAAGCTAGAGGATGTGACATGGATTAAGATTAGATTTAATCAGGATTTGTTTAAATAAGAGGAGGTTAGGTGATTTGACAATTTTGACTTAGATTTTAGGATTTAAATAAATCAAAGTTGAAAGGATGATGATTTAGACTTAGTTAAATGAAGATTTTAATTTATTTAACTAAAGGGGATGATGTTAGTGTTTAATTAAATAAATTTGATTTATTTAATTAAATGAAAAACTTTAGAGGTTAATTAAATAAGATTGATTTATTTAATTAAAGAGGGACTTTAGGATTAAATAAATAAAATGATTTATTTAATCAAAAGAGGATAATGATTTAATCAAATAAATTTGATTTATTTGATTAATAGGGGAATTAAGATGAATTAATTAAATGGTGAATAGAGGGGTGATTAAAGAAGAATCGAAGTTAGTTGATCAAGATATTTTTCATGTATACATTTTGCCCCTCTTTGAAGCAATGTACCTACTATGTTGGTTCAAAGAATAAACTTACTGCAATCAAAATTCAAAAAAATTTGAATTTTTTTTATGTCCTAGTGGAAAGAAATATATTGGTACATTGCCCCCTCGACAGATCGAGCAAAAAAAAAATGAATTAAGGGTTGATCTCATGAACAAGAGGTTCAAGTTGGATGCATGGATGGTTATGATTATGGTGTAAATGAGATGGTTTCAAGATGCTTAGAATAACCAATCTTTATTATCCTAAACAACTTAAAATGATGATGTACTACATGTGAGATGGTTGAGATGAATGAAACCTATATGGTTATGCAATGGATGTTTTATGCAAATGTATGGTTTATGAGATGCTTCGACTTACAAATCTATATTATGCAATGATGAAAATTCATATGAATGATATGCAACATGTTGACAATTTATGGATGCAGGATGGATGCATTGGAAATGATGATTAATTATTAGTGCAAAGAAAAGAAAGAAGAAATGAGATGATGACAAGAGGATTCAACAAGCCAAATTTATTAGAGATGATGATGAGAGATGGATGATTTGATTATCAGGAATTGGGACTTTAAAAGGGCCACTTACTTTATGTTTTATAACAAACATAAGCATGATGCATCAAAGTATAAAGAACCAGGATGGCATTGCACCTAGTGTGATGGAATTTGAATTGAAAAATAGATAGGAGTATTCTTGTTCACATTTGACATACGGAAACATTGCTAGGATGCACCTAACAAAGCAAGCATTCACCAAGTTATATTACAAGAACATCCAACAAGCACAACAGACAAAATGATAATGATTGATGCCCCATTCCTTTCTCTTTAAATAACTTTGATTAGACATCATCAAGAGGTCACTAGAATGAGCACAATAAGATAAATACAAAAGAAAAGATCAAGCACACAAACCAGTCAATGTTCTTCATACCTCTAGCCAAAGGGATTTGTGTTTTTAATGATAAGAACCAAAATGATTGCCAATAGATAATGCCCATTGTAGGAAGGATACATCCTAGGACATGTTAATGGATGATGACACGCCGTTTCATTTATCCAAAGTGTTCTTTCTGATAAATAATGCCCACTGTAGGAAAGATACATCCTAGGACATGATGTTATTAGATGATTGATTTGGGACTGATTGGATAATAGGCTATTGACACAAAGACTTGACCAACTTGTTTACGTACTAACCTAGAAAGTAGACTTTGATGTTTTCAGTTTTCACTTTCAATCTACTAGACTTGTTTCCAACTATTTTACCAAAGGTTGAGAATGATGATTTTTTTTATGAGTGATGTTTATTGCGGGTGAAAGCGAGATGAGACAAATGGATTTTTTCAAATTTTTGGATGTTTTTGGATTTTTTTTATTTTTGGGACTTCAATAAATACACGAATCTAATTCAATGGGAACATACCCCTAGTGTGATGCAATAGAATACTCTCATCAAAGGCAGGACAAGCTAACCTTGAAAATGGGTCGAGTAGTACTAGGAGGGATCATGATAGGAACACAGGATCAAGCTATGATGTGAATGCAGATGGGTGATTGATGGAGATATGGAATGTGATGGATGTTGAAAGCGTAATGGATGGATGATGCAAAACAAGTCATGAAGATCTTGGTGGATGGAAAGTGCTTATTTTTTTTATTTTTTCCTTTTTTGATTTTTTCGTTGTCACCAAGATACCTGTTTGCCAAGTTTTCATTAGGGTAACCATCTTTTCAAGACATTTTTATATTTTTTTTTGGGGTTCTATACCTTGAAATATTTAAGCATAAATTTTTTTGAGATGGGTGTTGTTGATGGGCTCTTGTAGAGGCTCTCCTTCGAGTGTTGACAACCAATATGCCCCTAACTTGGAGCTTGCTATGATGATGAATGGTCCCAACCAATTGGGTTCAAATGTATCTTTTCCATTTGGATTTGGGACATTCTTTTGGTTCTACTTTATCACAAGTTATCTGACTTGGAAGGCCCTGCTCTTGATCTTCTTGTTATAGTTTCACTTGAGTTGGTTCTGATATACCTATAGATGGTTCAAGGCCTCCATTGATCATTCATTTAGCAATTCCAGCTCATTCTATCATGATACCCATTATTCATCATCTATGATGATATTTTTTAGTGATACTCTCAATGAAAGGATCTCGATCTCAATGGATAATATGGCTTCTGATCTCTAAACTAGGGAAAAGGGGGTGGCACCTGTGGGTGTATGGATGTTAGTTTGATAGGCCTAGAGGGAAAGATTTAATTGCAAGTGCCAATCACGACCAACTTCATTGACTGTTTTCTTAAGGATTTTCAGAATGGTTGCGTTTGTAGCCTTAGCTTGGCCATTTCCTTAGGGATAGTATGGGGTGGAAAAGCGATGTTCGATTTTGAATTTTTCACATAGGTCACAGAAGTCCTAATTTTTGAAGGGTGTCCCATTATTTGACATAATAGCTTGTGGGACATAGTAGCAGCATATGAGGTAGTTCAAGATGAACTTTGATATCTGCTTTCCATTGGTATGGCTTCTACCCACTTGGTAAAGTACTTAGTGGCGGTTATGATAAACTTGTGGCCACTAGATGAGGTGGGTGTTATGTGATGATGGGATGAAGCTCTTGAGCTAGAGCATGGATGAGGTCCCCATTCTGCCGACATGGTAGACACCTTCTAACATAGCCATGTGCTTCTCTTTCCATAGTAGGCCAGTAATACCCCGTCCTTAGTAGTTTCTTGGACAAGGTCATACCACTTGAATGGGAACCACAAATGTCATTATGCACCTCAGTTAGAGTAGTCAAGGCCTCCTCAGGATTCAAACACCTTAATAGGGTTCTTTCTATGCTCCTACAATATAAGGTATCACCTAGGATCACAAATCAAGATGTCTTTTTGATAAAGGTTCTCTTTAGGCTCAAATTTAGGTTAGCAGGGAGGACTCCTATATGTAAGTAGGTATAGATGTCATGGTACTAGGGATCATTGGGACCAACGATTTCACACACAAATTTTGACTCTAGTACCTCAAATGTGGGCATGAGAATCTACTCTACCAAGAATTCATGTTTTGGAACATTGTGAGGGATGTCCAATAGGGATCCAATCATTTCCATGGCACTGTCTACTACTCTATTGTTTTCTTTAGGAATCTACTCAAATGTGATATCAATGAATGATTCCTTGAGACTCTCCACCAACTTTTTTTATGGATTCAACTTATCATCCTTTGTTTGGTACTCATTATTTACTTGATTTATTATTAGTTGGGAGTCTCCATATACCTTGAGGGCCATGATGTGCCACTGCACTACTATTATGAGACCTCTGGTTAAAGCCTCATATTTTGCAATGTTGTTAGTGTAGGGAAATGCCAACTTTTAGGATCTAGGTATATAGTGCCCTTGGGGGTGATGAAGAAGACATTGAATCCTGATCCATGTTGCATGTAGGAACCATCAAAGTAGAGTTTCTAGTGGTCAGCTATGCTAAGATTGAAGATGGATTCATTGAGAAACTCTAGTATGAGTGGATTCTCTAAATGCATGGGTACTTTTGCAAGCTGATCTACTATCACTTGGCCTTTGATTGGTTTTCCTTCCATGTACTTGATGTTGTATTTAGATAGAATCATGACCCACTTGGCCATCCTTCCTGTCAGCATTTCCTTTGATAATAGGTACTTGAGGGGGTCAATTTTGGAAATGAGTTTGATTTTGTGTGCCAACATGTAGTGTCTAAATTTTTGTGAAGCAAACACTACTGCTAGACAAGATTTTTTGATGAATGAGTAGTTTAACTCATGCTCGACCATTGTGCGGCTAATGTAATAGATGGCCCTCTCTATCCCATTTTCATCCTACTAAGCTAGGAGAGAACGGAAGGCTGTTGCTATTACTAATACGTAGAGGATGAGAGGCTTTCTTGGGATTGGTGGCATGAGGACCGAAGGTGTGAGCAAATATTATTTGACTTTGTTGAAGGCTTGGTTGCATTTTTCATCCCATTTATATGATACTCCCTTGTGAAGTAGGTGAGAATAGGGGATTTTCTTGTCTGTTAGTTGTGCTATGAATCTACGAATGGACTAAAGCCTTCCTTGGAGGCCTCTCAACTATTTCAATGTTTTGGGTGCCTCCATCTCAAGGATTAATTTTACCTTGGTGGAATCTATTTCAATACCCCTCATTGATACTATGTATCCTAGTAGCTTTCTTGACTATACACCGAAGATGCACTTCTTTGGATTTAAATGTACCTTGTATTCCTCTAGCCTATCAAAAATAGCACTCAACATTGCTATGTGATCTCTCCTCTTTTTGTATTTTTCTAGTATGTCATCAACATAATCTTTGAAAGTTTTATGGATCATGTCATGGGAGATTAATGTCATGGTCCTTTGATAGGTGGCCCCAACATTCTTTAAGTTAAATGGCATCATGTTCCAGCAGTATGTCCCCCATGGACAAGTGAAGGTTGTTTTTATGTTGGTCTTCTTTGGGAATCATTATTTTGTTGTACCCAGAGAAACTATCCATCAAAGAAAGAATTTCATGTCCCACTATCATGTCTATAATCATGCCAATGTTAGGAAACGGGAAATTTTCCTTTGGGCATGCTTTGTTTAGGTCTCTGAAATCTATACATATACGGATGCCTGCCCCCATTGAGTTTTGAAACAAGTACAAGATTTGATACCCACTCTGGGTAGTCAATTGCTCATATGAAACTTGCATCAAGTAGCTTCTTCAATTCCATTTTGACTAACAAAGCAATCTAGGGATGCATTTTCCTAAGCTTTTGTTTGATGGGCTTTGCTTTGAGGTAAACTATTAGATGGTGGACCACAATCTTTAGATCAAGCTCAGGCATGTCGAAATAGCTCCATGCAAAGTTAACATTTCATTCTCTCAAAAAGGTGGCTAGGAGCTCTTGTTCCTCTGGCAACAATGACTCTGCATAAAATGTGATGTGCGGTCTCTCCTTTATTCCCAAGTTGATTGGGTTTCATTTTTCAGCTAGAACCACTAATTTTACCTAATGTAGAGCTTTGAGAGGAAGATTGAATCCCCCATCCTAGGGAACCTTAGAGAGGTTTTCACCATCGGATGCATCCTTTCTTTTTACTATTTTTAGCTTAGAGAGTGCCACAGTGTGGTTTTCACTCAATGACCTAGAGATTATTCTTAGTTTTTTGCTTTTGTGACTAAGGGATTCAATCGTTTCCCCATAGTATCAATTTGTGTCCAACTCAATGATAAATATTTCTTTACAATCCCCACATGGAATATCATCCTACAGTCCCATGAATTCTGAGAGCACCTCATCATTTTAAAATGTGTTAAGAATTAGTGATCCTCATTGGTCATGATCAATGAGTTGGGGGTACACTAGCTTTATCTCATAGGATTGGTTTTCAGACTCATAGGATAGGATGATAATCATAAAGAGGTTAGAGTCTTCAAATAGTGTAGGTATACCTTTCTTGAGTTTGTCATCCTCACTAATACGCACCTCATTGATGTCAAAAGTGAAATTTTCTAAAGGCAGACCTATGGATGCTGGTAATCATTGTGCAGTGACTGATGACCTAGGGAAAAATGTTGATATCTGAGTAGGTGTCCTATCCCTTCTAACCAAGGCAGATCTTCCATGTATGGTAACCCTAGGAGGGGTACAACCAAGGTGAATATTTTTCATGCTTTTCTCAATGATGATGGGTTCTAGAAGACCATTATCATTTTTCCTGATCTTCTTGTTTTTGTAATAGCCCATGGTGAGCATCGTTTATAAATCCTTACTGCTATCCTCCATAGGTAGATTTGTTGCTGAACTATTTTATTGGTATAGGAGGTGAGATGGGTCCTCTTCTATTATCTCTTAGCCTAGGTCTCCCCAACTTTGGATGCTAGAAGAGCCTTCTATGAAGGTTTAGGATGAGGAAGCATCATTTGATTATGGTCATCCTCATGACCTAGGAGATTGTGGAAACTCTTCTACCATGAAGGCATTCATTGAAATTGTGTAGTCCCCACACCATTGTCCTAGATAATGAATTTGATATCGGAGATGGTGGAGATGGCGGGTGTCTCTTTCATAGAAGTGGAGGCGAGAGTGGATGGGTTAATATATGGTGTTGAAGGGCCTTCATCGTTCTTGGGAACTTGTGGGATTTTGTAATATTTGAATTGAAGGCTCTTGTAGCAAGAAAAGGGTTCAGGATCACCACAGATGGTGACGTCTTGGCCTTGGTATGTGAACTTGACACATTGATGGAAGGTTGATGCCACTACTTGCATCCCATGGATCCATGGACATCCCAACAGGATGTTGAAGGGAAATCAAGGTCGAGGCCCTAACAAGTGATTTTCATAATAGCTAACTATGCTTGAATAGGGAGTTGGATAGTGCCCTAAGACACTCTTTCTTGATCATCGTAACCCTTGATTGTGATCAATTTTCCTTTTTCAATGGAATCCTCTAAGATTTTTAGATCCTTTATGAGCTTGAGGGAATAGATGTTTAAGCCTACACATCCATTCACCAAGACTCTCTTGACTTTGTTCTTATGAACTAGGACCTTCAGATGGAGTGCACAATTGTGAGATGGTTGTGCGGGAAATTATTGATCAGAGAATGTAAGAAGATTTGGGGTAATGATGTTACCGACCATAGCGTGGAATTTTTCAGCATTAAGATCTGTGGAGATGGTGGATGAAGCCAATGCTTCTTCAAGGATCTTTTTGTGGGTCTATGAAATCTTTAGCAACTCCATGATGGAGATCTGAGTTGGGGTTCTTTTCAACTGATCAAGGACATTATAGCCACTAGGAATGGATCTCGTGTTGGAAGTGTATGCTCTAGGAGGCGTAGATGGCCCTGCGATGGTAATTTTTCTACCTCTTGTGGTGACTCCACAATCAGATTGGGCCCCTTTGATGGTGATAACAATGCAATACTCATCTAGGGATGTGACGACATGGTCGTGTAGGGTATATGCAAGATCATGATGGGCCAAAAAGTGGCGATATGATGGGTATGTGGCTGATGACCTTTTTTTAACCCAAAATTGATGAAATGAAAAGGGTTTTTCAATGAGATTCTTAGCTTTCCACCAATATAAATTATGCCTTACTTTGAATTTAATAAATAATTATTATTCATTTTCTATTTGAATTACAACTTAAGTCCTAATTGATAGGCTGATTGAAAACCATCTATAGCTTTCAAATGGTATCATATTTTTTGAATCCAAAACATGTCACATTCTATGCTTTACATACTATATGATTAAAAAATAATAATTTGAATTTCATGAAGTTTTGACCAAGTTAAGGTGGTTAGACATACAGTTTTATATTTTTTAAAAGTTGTAATAAAAAGTCATAATTAATTTTACTTGGAAAAAAATACAAAAATATGCATCACATCCAGGAGATGAGTCTTCTACTTATATCTAAAATCTTATAAAAAATATTATCATTTTATTGTGGTTAGGGTTGTTAGACATACACCTACTTCTTATTTTTCCTTGAAATTTAAGTACTACTACATTGAAATTTCAAATTTTCACCAAATAGATTTTTTCTTTTAAATAAACCTACTAGTTTAGAAACTACATTCAATTTTCTACAAATTCTATTCTTACATATTTTGAAATAATATAGATAACTTATTCAAATTTTTATGTCAAGTTTCCTAACTCTAATTTTTCTAAAATTTTTGCCACTTAAGGGCTTGTTTTTTCTATGATGATCCCGCACATACCCTATACATGATTCACACTTTTGAATGCACCCTTCCCCTTACCATTGTTATTGTTACCTTTGTTGTTATGATTGGGCATCAGATTTGTGTACATTTTAAGATTTTGATTTCCCATGGGCTACTCCACATTTATAATTTTTTCATCAATGAGGTCTTGAATCAATTTTTTCAACATCATACAACTAGTAGTTGTGTGTCACTTGATCTTGAGGAAATCACAAAGGTGATTTTCATTGTACCACGACGGTTTCACCAAGGGTTCTTGATAGTTTTCATAGGTGGGTATTGTGATGAGTTTTTCCTCTACCAATCTCTTCATGATGGATTCAGTTGATTACCCAAGGGTTGTGTACTTCCGCTTAGGGGAATTTTTGTTTCATTGGGGTGGCCCCTTTTGATCATGCACATTGTTGACTATTTCATTGTTTGGCTGTTGAGTCACAATGTTAGCTTGTCGATTGTTTTGATTGTTTTTTTGGGGTTGTTGTTGGGGTGCTGGTGTGCTTTTTTCAAGAGCACTAATGACAACTTTGGCATTGACAACACCATCCTTGGTAATGTTTCTTCTTTTCACCCATATGTGAGGTTTGTCAATATAGATAGTGGATAGGTGATTTTTTTGTTCTTCAAGATATGTGGGTGTCCCTCCTTGTGCAATAAGGGCTCGTTTAATGTTAAGTGCTTTAGAGATCAATTGGTCATATGTGGTGATTCATTGCACCTTGAGATGGAATTCCAGGGTTCCTTGCAAATTGGAGATGATGGTGCAAACTTGTTGTTCTTTTGGCATGACCCATTTTCTCCTATTGGCCTTGGATCACCATCATTGTAGGAAGGAAGCAAATGATTCATTTTTACCTTGTTTAAGAACTGATAGTTCCTCTAGACTAACATCCATACCGATATTGAATGTGTAATTTTTTATGAATGCATCTACTATCTCTTGGAACATTTTGATGCCAGGAGGAAGGTGAGAGAACCACTCCATAGCATGGCCAGCCAAAATTCTAGGAAATAGATGCATCAGATATGTATCCTTATATGCAATCTTTAGAGTTTCCCGTCCCTTGATATTTATCAAATTTGGTGATCTCAAATCCCTTTGGGAATGGTTTCATTACAAGACTCTTGTCAAACAGATAGGGACATAAGTTGTTGGTGTCTTTATGGTTTTCCCTAATTGAAGATCAAGCACTTGTTGCCAGAGTAACTTGATTTGTGTTGTTATGTCATCTTGCGGATTAGGGGGTGAAATGAAGGTGTTCTACGATTGTTCAATTGTTGGAGGGATGGGTGGATTGGTTGGTGTGTTGGTGGCTAGTGCTTGTGCATTTTGATGTGCCAAGTATGCTTGTACTTGATGTTGTATCAACAACGCTTGTTGTTGGTCTTGTTGTTGTTGTGCTACTAATTCCTGTTGTTGAGCTTTATGTTGTTGTACCAACAACACTTGTTGTTGGGCTTGCTATTGCTATGCCAATAATGCTTGTTGTTGACCTAGTAATGTTGCTTCTTGTTGTTCCTTATACTAATGTAAGCCTTGCCGATATGCTTATTCTCGGGTTACTTGCAATTTGTCTTGGTATTGAGCTTGTGCTTGAACTTTTTGAGCTTGGAATTGGGCTTGTACTTATTGGGTAGCTTGTGAAATATGTTCGGCTTACACATCTTGAGCTACTTGTGCATCTTGGGAAGCTTGGGTAGCTTGGGTGGCTTGGGCAGCTTGTTTTTGTTGTAATAAGGATTGAGCTTGAGCATCTTGTTGTGCTTGTTGTGCTTGTTGCATGACTTGAGTGGCTTGAGTGGCTTCCACTTGTTGAGAAGCTTGTAGTATAGCTTGCGAGTTTTTTGCTGCTTGCGCATGGAATTGTTGAAGTGCCTTTTGATATGCTTGTTGCACACCTTGCAACATGATGCTATATTGATTGGTGATGTTTTTTCTTGGTGGTAGCAGTGGTGGTGGATTTGGAATGGTGTTTTTCATTGTGATGAGAGGAAACATTGTATTTATGGTGGTAATTTGTGCGGTGGACATGGGAATTGATGTGTTCAATCCTTGAGAAACTGTTGTTGATATTTGGGGTGTGGTTGACGGGGTGA
The DNA here is from genome assembly GCA_007258455.2 of Sequoia sempervirens. Classification (NCBI taxonomy): domain Eukaryota; kingdom Viridiplantae; phylum Streptophyta; class Pinopsida; order Cupressales; family Cupressaceae; genus Sequoia; species Sequoia sempervirens. Next base: position 28,803,167 of record VDFB02018296.1, on the reverse strand, counting down.
TGATTGTTTGGGTTGTTTGAATGGTTGCCATTTTTTGTTGTGATATCGATGACATGCTCAAAGGGTTTGATGTGATGAGTTGATTGACAATTGGGGGGTTTTTTTGATTTTGATTGAGCGGTGGTAAGGGAGGTAACCCTAAATTGAGGGGTGATGCAAATGTTAATGCTAAAGGTGGAAGTGGTGAGAATATAGGTGGTATGTTTCCTTGATCAAATGATAATGATGAAGAGGGATTGAAGATGGGCTCTAGTCCAAACAACTCATCCCCTCCTTGCAAAGCCATGGGGAGGGAGGTTTGCATATTTAATGGGTGTGTCGGTATTGCACGAAAAGATGATGATGGGTCATTGGGATCTTGGAAGGTGAAAAAAATGTATGGGTGTGATAGGTTTTGGGGGATGTATTGAACCAATATAGTGTTTGCATCCAAATCCTAGTTGTTCACAAGGGGGTGTGTTTTTAGTGTATTAAGAAATGAGCTCCCCTTGTTCACAATAGGTTGAGTTGGAGCAATGGATGTCATGATTTGGGGTATGCTTTGGGTGATGTTTTGGAATGGAGGTGTGGATGAGATTGGGATGTGAATGAAATTGGGGGCATGGCCCCAAGAGGTTGTTCCACTATAGAGCTCACATCAAAATCTGAAGGAATTTTAGCCCCTTGTTTTGCTAACTCAAGAATGTATTGTGAGGGATTGAGTTTCATCATGATGTCAATGATTTTGTGTGTTTGGGGATTTTGGACCATCTGAATGATCTCATCTTGTTTCATCCCTAGCATGTTGTTGGTGACATCCTCCACTTGGACATCTTCCTCTTGATGGTCTTGTGAAAATGGAGGAAGATTAATCATGAGATTGCTAGCCCCAATGGGATTTATTTTAGTGGTGCTTTGACTCAAATCACTTGAATTTGATGTTTCTTTGTTGGTTTCCATGCTATTCTTGTGTTGAGATCTAGTTTGAACAATAAAATAAGGATCAATTTTCAAGAATGTGGGAGATGAATCTATAATTATTTAGATTGATCTAACTTTAGACTTAAAAAGATAATCTCTAGGATGATAAGGATAAATAGTGTGATGGTGAAATGTGTGAAAGGTAGATGATATGGATGATTTAAACTCTTTAGAAGATCTTGATGGGGATGCTAGACTTTTGGGACTTTCTTGGATTTTTGGATTTTGATTTTGGATTCTTAGAGTCTTAGATTTTATTTTCCTTGACTTGGTTTTTGATTTTTTTGATTTTTGGATAATGAACAAATGGATCCTAAGATGTTGGATCTTATCTATGGATAGAATTTCTCACAAGACGATAATTTGACTAAGTGTAGGAGAAGGATGCATCTACCCACTTAACCAAACAAGATGATTTGATGACAATTCAACTAAGCATATGGAGAAGGATGCATTTACATATACCTAGCTAAACAAGATGATTTGGTGTTTGATTCAAGGATTTTGATTCATGGATTTTCCAAAAATTCTAGCATAAAGGATGGTTTCAATATTTTCAAGAGTTGTTGGTGAGATGATCATGGTTTGATGTTTGAAAGATGGAAAAAGGTTGAATTTGATCCTATGTGTACCTAAAAAAGACTCTTGCTTATAGGACCTTAGTTTTGAAGAACACACTTTACTCTAAACAAGATACTCAAATTGTTGAAAAAGTCTTGGATTCTGACAATAATAAAATGAGTACAAATTGGGATTGTTTCTTGAAGCTCTTCTATAAAATTTGAAAAGCAATCTTTCTTTGAATTCATAGAGTGTTGAGAGACGCTTTTGATGAGCTATTGGACTAAGACCTTTTGACTTTGGTTTTGAAAATTTTATTTTACGTGAAGTTATTTGAGACACATGTGTGGGGCTCAATTGTTCTTAGCTTTGCTTAGTGAATTCTTTTTACTACAAACACTTCTTGATTACGTTTTGAACTAGATGTCTAATGTCTTAACTTCCTCTTATTCCACAAAGTACATTATGTGGAACTTCAATGAAATCAAGGAAAAAGTTATCTATTGTTGACTTTAGCAAGAAAATTGAGATATAAATCCAAATGTTTAGAAACCTCTAAGGGCAGAATCCGTAGGGCAATCAATAACACTTGAATTTTGTCAAAGATATTTTCTTCCTAAAGGGTTTGAAATTTTATGAAAATTTTAATGTTTGTTTTCCCAATGTTTTCGATCAAGCAAAGTGTTTTGTTTCTAAGAACATGTACAACCCTATGGCTATGAAAGACTGTATTTGTTGAATCCCCACTTGGGCAAGTCCAACTATGCCTACTTTTAGAGAATGGTTAGATGCTTGACCAGACAGACTCTCCCTTATAGTGCACTCACTTCTCGGGTCAGCCAAGCATCAGTACCCATGAATCTCCCATGGCATACTTTCCATTTCTACTAAAAGCAATGTAAAAGTGTGGGGTGTCTTCAAAATGACTATTCTTACACCAACAAATAGATCAAGGATTTTGGCCTTTTTTAAATAAGGTTTTTAATGTGAACATTCCATTCATGGCGGACCATCCTTGCAGTGAGAGACCATTGTTTCCCTTCTCGTTAGAATAATCCTCATGATACTTTTCTTTCCTCAAGTATCCACACTTATATTCCAAGTGGAAGTTGCTTGGCTTTAGCATTTTCTCGGTTGGTTCATTCCCTTGGGAGAATACTTTTTCCCACAAGGAAAACCTTCTAAGATAACACAAAATCAAGCAAACACAGCCACAGTTTGATCGATCTTTGTTTAGAAACAAAGAGAGAACACACGCGATATGTTACACTCACACTCTCAAGATTTGTTCAATTTTTAGGATCCAAATTGAAGTGTGTGGGTAATCACTTAGACAACTTAATGTCCCCAAAATCCCTTTTGATTCTCAAGATCACTGTGAGGCATGAGAGAAGCGCATACATCCTTTTGATGATATTACTTTGGTTAATTGATTACAAAACAAAAGAAGAACATGTTCATTTTAAATCCACAAAGCAATGATTTGATTATTTTTAGAGCACCAAAAATGAAATATGAAGATTTATTTGTTCAATTGTCAATCCTCAAACCAAATCTAGTGAGTTTTTCCTAGAGTTCTTTTTAAGCCCTTTGTAGCAAAAATTTAAAGCCTTTGTAGTGTTCTTTTTAGAGCCCAAAAAGATGTGATTTGGCCTCAAATAGAAAAATAAAGCATAGAATGGAAGCTCTAAGCATTTAAAAATGCTTTATCAACTTCAAATTTAATGCTCAATTCTCTAATTCCAATCTGCTTGTTCTCTTCTAGATTTTCTCCACCTTGCTACTTCGTTGTCTTCAAGAAATCCTACAAATCAGCTATTGAAATATTCAAATCTACAAATCAAATATGGATATATTCAAGAAACAAATCACTTAAAAAGAAGATGTTAATAAGTGATATTTTTCTAATTCATTAGGTTGCTAATCCTGCACTCAAAGAAATCAGATGTTATGTCTCTACTATTTCACAAAAAATTCAATTTAGGAATGAGTCAACTTGAAGAGAAGTATCCATCTAATTCCAAGAAGAATTGTTTATTGATTAGTTCACCATGCTTTTTCTTTTATCAATTTATAGACTCCTTGGCATGATTAAAGCTTTCTTTTCATTTAAAAGAAATTTCTTATTCATTCCAAACATTGAATAGTTTCTTTGTAAATGGGTGATACACATCTCTCTTTAAAGTTGACTCATGCACAATGATATGATGAACGTAGCCATGCTACACAATTTTACCTTCACCACTATGTTATTTTGAAAGATATTCAATAAAACACACCAAGAAAACCTTCACGCATTTTCCACTGCCATACCCACTTGTGCACACAATATATGCCAAAGTTAATGGTCACGAAACTAATAGCAAATCAATTTTTAAAAACTAATGACTTTCCTAACTCAATGCGATATCTGATGAAAAAAATGCCATCATAAATGTACATAATGAAGGAGTCTGTAGAGTGGTAGGAAAGGAAATATACATAAGACAAATATGAGGTTTATTGAGTTTTCATAGTTAGAAAACCATGATGCTTTTGAGTTATTGAAAGGCTATTTGAAATGATGCCTTAGTAAGGAATGAAAATGTTTGATATGACATGTCAGAAGATTGAAGGAGATGGTGGGAGTCTTGTCAGAATTTAGAATCTTGAACTCAGGAAGATACAACTAGATTGCTCTAAGAGCACGAAAGTATTTAAGGAAAAATCACTTTAAAGGAAATAGCATTTAAGGAGATATCAGAATGAAAGAAACGATCGAATATCTAAAAGCAATGAAAGAAATGACTGAATAAATAGTGCTCCAACAAATCTCACTAATTTTGGATGGAATCATTTATTCATGGATTGATCATACCTAAAGTGAGGTGAGTTTTCCTTTTTTTATCCTAATTATTCTCCTTTATGGCATCCAATACCACATTGTGAGTTTGCGGTGATGCTCATAGAGTCAATCCCTGCATAAATAAATAAATGAACCACCAACCATAGAACCTTAAAATAAATTGAAAATGTCATTCTATATGCCCTTTGCTTTCACTACCATAGAAAAATTCCTCTAAATATTATAATTCATATGAAAGTCCAATGAAATACTATTGCCGTGCTACAATGCTAGAAGCCTTTGTTCGTAGAGTTTTTACAGTAAAATCATGAGTTACAGATGTCGTGGAGAGTGTAAAACTATCATTGAATGATCTAAAAGTGTGACTAGTAGGGAAAAATGAAATTGAAGAAATTATTCCTCCCCATGACAAGAATCATTTGCATCTGATTGTGTATAGAAGAAAGGAGATCAAGGCAATTTGCATCAACATGAAAAAAACAAAGAGTACATGTGGCCTATCCCATTCCCATAACATACTAGATCTACAGAAGAACAAAATAAGTATAGGTAGTTATTATCACAATTGCTAGGCTGGAAGAATGCACCAACTAACCATTACTCTTCACCGAATGATGGTTCTTGAGAGCTAAGAGAGCTATAGGAGTTAATGAATTGGCAACCTTTGGTCAAGAGAGAATTTACTAAGTTGAAATGGAGTTAATTATTTGGGAGGGAATCAAAAGGAACACTTAATTTAGTTAAGGGAATGAAGATCTATGTATTGTGGTAAGCAAAATGGATTTAAATAGATAAGTAAGAAAATGACAGAGGCTGCAATTGAAAAAAGGTTTAGACTTAAACATGCTAGGGAGAACACCATATTGTTGATAGGAATCTTATGCTACCAAACCTTTCACAACTGAGATGGCTGAGTGTGTGGAGTAGGAAAATTGCTAAGATATAAGACAATACAAAACATATACATATAAAGATTCCTGCAGATTTCTAAAGTGATGATAAAGTAGTGATCAATCTATGTATAAAATCTAGTAAACACGAAATATATATATATATAATAGAGAAATATTAAAAATCCCTCCTTCTAGTGCGATAATGTAGATGGTGAAATCTACAAATTCCTAAAAACCTCTAACACACTCTTAGCATGGCTAGTTGTTAAAACAAAGAAAACAACATCTCTATGAAGTAATCTAACATGTTTCATAATGAAAATGAAATAACAAAATAGAGTAAATTGAACACATTAATAAAACATAGTAAATACCTAATCCATAGTGGATTGGTGCAACTTTGATATGAAAAGTAGCCATTCCCAACCCTTGACAAGCTAAGATGAAGATGAAAATGCTATGAGCTAAAATGACAATAATAGAGTTGTGCATAAGAGTGGATTCAAAATGCATAACTTGTGGATGATTATGGATTCAAAATGAGGAGAAAAGCCTCTTATTTATAGATGAGATTGAGAGGAGAGGAAAAATGGATGAACGTGGGATCATTCAACATCCACTGGGCAAGTGCCACTTGTCAAGATGTGAATGGGAAAAGGATGTGCACATTTTGATGAACGTGCCCATAAATGCAATTAGTTGAAATTTGAAATTAGTGAAATGACAAGGTGGAGGGAGAGTCAAATGGAGTTATGGCCACTTGGCTCAAGGAAAAAGGACTTGTAAAATAAAATAAATGGCTTGTTGGAAGGACACATCCCATTTGAAGGGATTTTCAAATTTGGAGGAATATTCCCTCAAAGATGCCGAGTTGAGAGAAAATGAAGATTTAATAAATTAATTAAATTGATTTATTTGTGCAAGTGGGAAAAGCTAGAGGATGTGACATGGATTAAGATTAGATTTAATTAGGATTTGATTAAATAAGAGGAGGTTAGGTGATTTGACAAATTTGACTTAGATTTTAGGATTTAAATAAATCAAAGTTGAGAGGAGAATGATTTCAACTTAGTTAAATAAAGATCTTGATTTATTTAACTAAAGGAGATGATGTTAGTTATTTAATTAAATAAATTTGATTTATTTAATTAAATGAAGAAATTTAGAGGTTAGTTAAAAAAAATTGATTTATTTTATTATAGAGGGACTTTAGGATTAAATAAATAAAATGATTTATTTAATCAAAAGAGGATAATGATTTAATCAAATAAATTTGATTTATTTGATTAACAGAGGAATTAAGATGAATTAATTAAATGGTTAATAGAAGGGGTGATTAAAGAAGAATCAAAGTTAGTTGATCAAGATATTTTCATGTCGACAGATTCCAATATGAAAATATTATGATTCTAAAAGATTTGCAATTGTATTAAGCGTTAGTTTCTGAAACATAGAAAAATAGGATAGGGGAATTTCCCAAAATGGAAAGGTGGATCCATGGAGGGAAAAGGGGTCCTACTTCTCTAATTTCATTAGAAAATGAGATCAAAACAATGAAATGATAGTCAACCAAAAGGTGAGTGAAGTCAAAGTGTGAATTTACAAATTTCCCTTTTTTGCAAAGATGGGGATATGTGTCAAACAACACTTTGAGCTGGAAGATTAAAAATAGAAAATTAACTCCAAACTAAAATTTATAAAGTGGATTTAGAATATTAAGCATAATACTGATGGAACCAATAGTCAAATTACAAATTTTATAATGGGAAAGTGATGTGTACCAGTCACTAAAAGTTCTTTTTCGAAGCAAACTAAGGACTCATTCACCCTATTGTGAATGGGTCCTTGCTAGGGCTCCCAAAAATTTGTTTCTTAGTTTTGTTCTACTATGTCTACACTCCCAAATTCTTGAATCTTGTGATCAGAATGTGAGAAATAGATTTCGTAGGTTAGTTTCCATGAAATTGCATGAATGTTGACAACTTTGAATTTTTTCTCTTCAACAGATCTTCCACATAAAATCTGCAATCACACATCAAGAGAGAAAAATGTTGTTTGTTAGGTGAATGGGGGTTTGCCTTGGTCAAACCCTATTTTGGTAATTAAATCATGTAATCAAATGAAATATCATGAAGGAATGATGAATGAACAAATGCAATGTTACAACTCTCCAAACCATTGTTTGAACCTTGGAATGTAGATTTGCAAGTTGCATGAAGTGGGTTCAATTGATGTGGATCTTAATGATGAATCTTGATTTGAAACAATGCCTTTGAATGCTTGAATGGATCTTGAACACTACATCAACATATTAGCTCAAATACCATGCATGATGCAAGGAGACCTTTACATGATAATAGGATCTTGAATGCTGCAATAATTTTGCCCTTGAATGCCTTGAAAATTCTCTTGATAATGCTCACTTGGCACTTGAGGTTCTCATGAAAAATTGCTAGATTGCTTGAAAGTCTTGTTAGGATCAAATTTCTAGGTGAAACATAGTGAAATAACCTCTTATTTATACATGTATATTGACATTAATTCCTAAAATTGAAATAACATAAGCCAAAATGTGACTAAACATTTAAAATCATTGAAAAACAACCAGTAAAAAAATTTAAATTTATTTCCTAGGCCTAAGTGAGGTCTCCAATGTTAAGTGTTATGATATAAAATTAATAAATGGTGGGTTTTATCCTTGAAAAATTGCATTTCATTAGGCTTGGATTTGAAGTAAGGGGCTAGTTAAGGCATAATTAACCTCAATTAATAATTAAGGCCCTAGATTAGTGTGAAAGTACAACTTGGTACACCTTACAACACCATAAATAAGGTACAATTAAGTCCATTTTATTTAATAAGGCCCTAAACTTAATGTGAATATGTAAAACACCTATTACAACACTAAATTAAGGCATGATTTAGATCATTTTATCATTAATTATTCCCAAATTAAGTGTGAAAAAGGGATACTTTTTCCTACACTAGATTTAGCCCCCACTTTAGTGAGAGTATGACCCTATCTCAAACTTGCACTAAAGTAGATACTCAAGATACTTGTGTATGTAGTAATGAAAAAGATACTCAACAATACACTATAAAATCCTAAGAGAAGTGAAGAGCGGATCAAGCTATGAATGTCCTAATGCAATCTAGAACATGGATGTTTGTCCAGGGAAGGGGAGGATCAAGCTATGACTATCCCAACACGATATGGAACATGATTGTTTGTCCTTTTAGTTCACAAGAATAACTTAATGTCCACTATGAAAATGTCATGTGTGGTCACTCTGAGCTAATGGAATCTCAATCTATCCACTAGATGAGCCCCCAGGGAGGATGGAAAATGAGAGAATATTATTAGGCTCCCATACCATATCAAAGCTATCCTCTTGACAACTTCAATAAGGCACAACACACATTTCGGTTTTGTGCTCCATAGGTCTTAACAAGATGCATTATACTAAGCCCTTAAGAATATGGGAAAGTCTCCACTAGCAAGAAAAGTGTGTTATGTTTGGTGGCCTTGAATTTAGGGGTTCAGACTTCACAAGGTTAACAAGTTGTATTATGTTGAACACTTATGAGCATTAATGCTGGTAAGGATTGTTCAAATGTATGTTTCTTAGTTTGTGTAAGGTATTCTTCTTAGGGATGATCATGCCTAATATCTCTAAAAGAGGATAAGTCAAGGATAAAATATCTGTAATCTTAGGGAATGCAATGTGTAGCATCACCACTAAGAGGAAATTTGTATGCTAAGAACTATTACACTCTTGGAGTACATCAAACCTAATGATACCACCAAGAAAAGGATGCATTACAAGAATAAAGAAATTTTTACAAAGAAAGTGACGATGTCGATGTATGCCCCCAGTTTAGAGGAATTTCTAACACCATTGTTATGAACAATAACTTTAAAGTAGTCGATATTCAATGCTAACCATAAGGGGGACATGAGAGCCTACTCGAAAATCCCTATGCCAATTCATATGTTTCCAAATGAAGTTGCATAGTGAAAAAAAGGGAAGGGGTTGCCCCCAAAAACACATAAGGTACCTATGGATTCAAGGTTAGTATATATTTACTACAATGTGATTATAGAGCTCAAAAATGTCATCATTCCCCAAATACTTGTAGAACTAAAAGAATGACACATAGAGAGAAAAAACAAAGAAAATGCTTTTGGGTCAACATGGGAGAGACCTAAATGTCTCAATGACCTATGTCATCCCCAAAAGGAAAAAACTAGACAAATGAAAAGATACATCAAATAAATCAGTATAGGGGATCACATTACAAACATGCAATCAAACAAATCAGTATAGATCACATTGCGTACATGCAATCACAAAAAGAAACATGAAAAGAAAATAAAAACACTAGTAAGGAACATGCAATTCAACCTATCACTAGTTTTCCACATCCCCATCTTGTTCAATATATGCAGAAGGAAGAGAACTAGCTGAAGGGAAAACATCAAGTGTCAAAACTAGGACAAGCCTATCTAACCCCTTGCCCCCACTAAGTGCAAGACAAGGATGAACCGAGGTGATTGATGAGAAACATGATAGAATGAAAATTAATATCAATTAGAGGAACTAGGTGCTTCAACGCAATGAAGAGCACCACAATCCTTAAGATGTTGAATTTTATCACTTAAATCCTTACTTTTATTAGTAGAATGACCATGAGTTCTATGATATGCACAAAATAAATTCTTGTAGTAAAATTTCTTTTGTTTTCTTAGAGGAAGAGATATCAAATGATCTTGGAGGAGTCTCAACAATATACTTTCTTGATCAATAGTAGCGAATATTTCTTTCTTAGAAAATATGTCATACACATAATAGCTAATAAGGCCTTAGATAAAAATAGAGATAAAGGTGGTAAACCTGGATCTTTCTTGAAAGAGTACAATATAGAATTCACTTGTTCTCTATAATTTTTCTTTGTGTTTTCATTGTATCCATGTTTATAAAGGAGTTTCTATCCAAAAGCATAAGATTATTCCAACTCAGATGAAGAGGTTTTATGATTCTGAGAAGGATTTGCTTCTTCACGAGAGCAAAAAATATTTTTAGTTTTCTTAAAGTTATGAATCTTGATCTCATGGTGGATAAGAGTTAAAGAGCCCCCGTCACCATCATGGGGTGATGTTATTAACATAGAACCAAGTTAGGAAAATGAGACACAAGGTTATTTAGGTGTGGATTGTGATATTTGGTACTCTCCCATGAAGGATGGCATAAAATCTAATGAACCCCAATCGCCACTAGAACTTGTGTTTGGAAATGAATCATTTGTATATGACTATTTGGACTTTAAGGGTGAGGTTTTGGATTCTTCTTTGAAACTAGGTGTAAAATATAACAACCCCCAATTATCACTAAAGATTTTTTTGTAGGTGAAAGAAAATTAGGATTAACATCAACTTGTATAGGTTCTACTTTTGATTTTGGAATGAAATTATTAGGGGAGTTGGAAGTGTTATGATTATGTGATTTATAGATTCGTTCATCTTCTTCCATGGTGTATATCTTGTTGTTGTATTCAAATTTCATCTCATGGTGAAGAGTAGATGGGACTCCTTTCATAGCATGAATCAATGGTTACCCTAGGAGAAGATTGTATGAAAGATGTTCTAGCATTATATGGATAGGGGTAGGAAAAACTATAGGTCTGACTTCAATAGGTAATGTGATAATTTCTAATGGTTTCCTATTAACATTGTCAAAGCCACAAATATTATCATTAATTTGAATAGAACTCTTGTCCACACAAATTTTATCTAGGAGATCAATGCTACAAATGTTAAGACCTACTCCATTGTCTATCAGAGTGTGCCTAACTGTGGTTTTAGTAATTATCACCTTTATCATTAAGGCCTCATTCTTATTTTGTATCTCAACTAGGAGTAATTCATGTTTAGGGAATATGATTTTTGTTTGTGTGACTTGCATACAAACAAAGGAGGATACTACATCACTCAATTTAATAGAAGATTGGATATCATCTATACCATAGAAAAAATGAAACTTTCTCGATTTGGGAATAATTGATGATAAATTGGACTTAATAAGGCCCTAATTTAGTGTTGTGAGGTATTTTTCAAATTCAAACTAGGTCTTGGACCCTTTCAAGTGCATTTAACAATGTCTTATAAAGGTGTTGTAAAGTGTTGTAAAAGACTTTCATGCTTTTCTAGACTTTATGAACCTATCTTCCCTTAATTCAACATTATAAAATGCATTTAATTGTATTTTCACATCAATATAGAAGGCTTGTAAACTAAACTTAACTTTAACCAAGTGTTGTAATGTGTTTTACACATTCACATTCACTTGTGTTCCTTTCTAGGCTATGTGAAAATTATTTTAGTGGTGTAAAGTCTATTTAATCACACTTTCACATTGAATTATGTGTCCCAATCCCTAATTGACCTTCACATCATAACTAATAGGCCCCTATGACCCCATATTTTGCTTCCTGAGGCATAATTTGATGAAATAATTTGACTAACTCATCATATTAATTTGATTTTCTTATCTCCCAACAATCCAGCTGACAAATAGACCCCTCTGGGACTAATTCATCATCTATGGTGAATGAGTGCCTACCAGGTGGGACTAATTTTCCCAAGGTGGTGAATGAGTCCCATTTGGGCCATTTTTTACTTTTGAGTGGGAAATTTTGGAAATTAAGTTTTTTTTTCTTCATGTTGACCTTTGGGATCCAATTTATGGGAAAATTAGGAGGATTTCCTATAAAACCATGTCTCTAAACCCTAATTTACATCTCATAACTCATTCACACATCTCTTATCATTCATTCATCATCTATATTCTCTATTAAGTCAAGCAAGTTAGGGTTTCATCATTGTAAGTCATCAAGATAGCTTCCTAAGACATTCAAGGGTAGACTCTTCATGTTTTATTGCACACATTCAAGATCAATCTTAATGGAAAGGTAATAACTCCATTATTGAATGCTTCATTACATTCCTTTTCCATTTTGGTTTAATTACCTACAAAGGGGATTGACCAAGGCAAACCCCCATGCCCTAACATTCAACACTTCTTCTCTTCTTGTGTGTTTGTAGATTTAGGAATCTTGGAAGCTTGGAAATAATTGAAGATCACATTGCAAAGTTGCTCAAGTCATCCCTTCATTGGATAATACAAAATATCAACAAAAGTCACTTTCAGGTCTAAATTTGACAATTTCAGAATAAGACACCTCAAGAAGCAAAAAGTGCAAACTAAAGGCTTCTGTTTCCACCTTTCAATCTTTAGAAATTAAAAAGTAGACTCATTCACCATGGGTGGTGAACAAGTCCCACTTTCAAGCTTGATTTTGGTTTTCTACATTTTTAGATACCCATTTGTCTGAAACAGGCTTCAAAACATTTTCCCAAATTTGGGACTGATTCACCCAGAATGGCGAATGAGTCCCACAAAGCCTAAAAATTAGGATTAGTAGAATTTCAAAAGTCATTTCAAGTCTCCAGCAAGTTTTCAAGTGCACTTCTTTAGTTTCACTCATTTATGTTGTAGTTTTCCTTCATTTCTAGGTGTTTTTGCATTACACAATGTGTTCTTAAATATTGTTCATTTTGTTAGTTTCCATTCATTAATCAATAAATTTTATCAATTTTTTTCATGTAGATCATTTCATATAGGCATAATTCTATCATACTTTCATTATTCTTAGTGAACCACCTAGATTTTTGGTGTGGGATCTATCTCTTTCCTTTAGGTGAAAGACCATAATTGAGCAAAAGAGACATATCTTTCCTAATCTACCTAAAAATCATTAGCTCATCATCATTCTTCATCTTCAAAATTTCTTGGAGTATGTGATTTTTTGTAGGTGATGTTTGAACAAGATCCCATAAGGATATCTTAGTGAGAGTATTTTTAAGATATTCAACTAAAGCATACTCCTTTCCACCATGTAAAGGAAAAGAAGGAGCAATATAGGTTGAGGCAATGGTAATGAAGTCAGAGTGGTTTTTTGTTCCCTATTGTTCCATGTATTATATGTGTGAGCAACGGTATTATAACTTTGTTGTTACAAAACACTATTACTATTAGGTTGCAATATAAATTGGAAGATATATCTTAGTTTTTGTTTAGGTGGTTTGATGATGGGAGGTGACTTAGGAGGATCACTAATTAAAGGAGACATAATTTTTGTAGTCATAACCTCAACTGAGTTACTTAGATGACCTTCTAGTGAGGGGGAATCTTCATCTAAGGAAGGCACATTATTATTGTTTGAAAGAAATGCATCAATTCTATCATTCTCTTGCACGATGGTATCTACCCTTCCAGGAGAGCTTTTAGGAAAGGATAAAACACAATTTTCATCACATTCCATGGTTATATTTTGTAAATTAAATTCATCAAAAATAGGAGAAGAAAAACTATCATTTATTGAATCCTTTTTTTCAATTAGTTGTTTGCAAGTTGGAGAATCATGAGTAGAGGGAGAAAGAAGACTCTCATGACTCTCAATGAGTGTATCTTCTAACACCCAAACTATCTTCTTCACAAAAAGGAGAGATATTTGGAGAAGAAAAAATGTGATTGTCATGATTGTCCATGATTTCATCCTCTTTCTATAAAGCATTCTCACAAGCAAGGGATGAATGGAGACTAGGTAAAGTGATGTTAAGAAATGTGTCAATGATCTCATCCTCTTTCGCCATAATATCTTCCAAAGTAGGAGATTTTATAGAAGAGGATCTTCCAACATTGTTATGATTCTCAGTGGGTGTATCTTTTAACAGAAAAATACCTTTGTCACTAGTAGGAGAGGTATTGGGAGAAGACAAATTATGATTATCATGATTTTCTATGCTTAAATATTCTTCTATCACATGATTCTCACAAATAGGAGAGATATGAGGGAGTGTGGAATTAAGGAATGGGTCAACATTTTCAATCTCTTACACTAAGAGAACCTCATAACAAGGAGATATATTAGATGAATGACTAACATGCTTATTGGTGAGCTTTTTCTTGGAATACTTGGAAAGGAAAGATACTAACATTGAAAAAAGTAATCTATCCAAATTTTCTAACAAATCTGATGATTTTTTTCTACTAAAATTATTTTGGAATGATTTTAAAAATGACTATAGTAAATGGATGTTTAGACCTAGATGCATAAAACAAAAATTTCTGAAACTTCCCAAACTAATACTATAGGTTACCAACAGGCCTAAGAAGTGCAAAAAATTACAAAAAAGCTCAAAAAAGTTGATTTTTGTAGGCCTACAAGGACTCATTCACCCAAGGGTGAATGGGTCTTGGTATAGGGATTTTTAAAATTAAAAAATTCAACTTCTAAGTGATTATATGTGCTCTCTGTTTTAAGTCCCAGACTGGTATTTCTATAACAAAATTTTCCAAAATTTGATGTGTAAATGCATGTAAAACTAATGACAAATGATGAAATATGTGACACTTTTTTAAAAGAAAATTTGATCCACTTTTTAAATATGAATGATGAAAAGTACACTAATATGCAAACACTATCCAAAATTAATGTAATATGTATGCAAATTTTTGAATTTTTCACATTTAAACAATGCAAAAATACAAATTTAAACCCCTATATGCAACTAAAACTAATACAAAATATAAATTTCACCCTAAATGTAATGAAACTAATGCAATATATTGCAAAAATTATATCTAGGGTTAAAAGGACTCCAATTTTTAGAATGTTGTTGTACAAGGTTGAGTTCACCAAAATGAAACATAAAAAAAATAGGATGGGGGAATTTCCCAAAATTGAAAAGTGGATCGAAGGAGGGAAAATGTGTCCTACTTCTCTAATTTCATTAGGAAATGAGATCCAAACAATGAAATGAATTTCAACCAAAAGGTGAGTCAAATCAAAGTGTGAATAAACAAATTTGTCTTTTTTGCAAGGACGGGGGTATGAGTCAAACAACAGTTTGGTGAGAAGGATTAAAAATATAAAATTAACTCCAAATTGTAATATATAAAGTGGATTTATAAGATAAAGCATAATACTAATGGAACCAATAGTCAAATTGTAGATCTAAGAATGGGAAAGTGATGTGTACCAGTCACCAAAAGTGCTTTTTTGAAGCAAACTAAGGACTCATTTTCCCTATTGCAAATGGGTCCTAGCAGGGACTCCTAAAAATACATTTTTGGGTTTTTTCTCTTGTGTTTGCACTCCCATATTCTTGAATATTATGGTTGGAAAGTCAGAAATAAATTATGTAGGCCAATTTTTGTGAAATTGCAAGAATGGTGACAACTTTGACAACTCACCAAACCCTTGTTTAAACCTTGAAATGTAGATTTGCAACTTGCATGAAGTGGCTTTCATGGATGTGGATCTTGATCATGAGTCTTTATTTGAAACAATTCCTTTGAATGCTTGAAAGAATCTTGAACTCTACATCAACATATTATCTCAAATAACATGCATGATGCAAGAAGACTTTGACATGATAATAGGATCTTGAATGCTAAAATTATTCTTCAATAATTCTTCCCTTAAATTCCTTGAAAATTCTCTTGAATTTCTCTTGATAATGCTCACTTGAATGCTCTAGGTGCTCATGAAAAATTGATAGATTGCTTGAAATTCTTGTTAGGACTAACTTGATAGGTGAAACATAGTGAAATGACCTCTTATTTATACATATGTTTGCATTAACTCCTATAATTCAAATAACACAAGCTGACATGTGAATACACCTTTAAAATCATTGAAAAACTACCAAAAATATATTTCAAATTTAGGTCCTAGGCCTAAGTGAGGACCCATTCACCCTTGGGAGAATGGGTCCTAGGTCACTTACCTTGGACACACATTTTCCATTGTTAAGTGTTATGCTATAGCATTAATGAATATTAGGTTTTATCCTTTGTAAATTGTATTTAATTAGGCTTTTATTTGAGCTAAGGGACCAATTATGACATAATTAACTTCAATTAATTAGTAAGGCCCTAGATTATTGTGAAAGTGTAAAGGTATGCCTTAAAACACCATAAATAAGGCACAACAAAGTCTATTTTATTTAATAATCCCTAAATTTAATGTGAATATGTAAAACACATATTACAACACTAAATTAAGAAACAATTTAGTTTTTTTTATTATAATTATTCCCAAATTGAGTGTGAAAAAGGGATATTTTTTCTTACACTACAGTTTCAACAAAATATGATCTGGGATAAAGGGATCTAGGGTCTAAATCATACTTTCTCCTACATCACGATTTGGAAGGAACCAAAAATGATCACAACACCCACTTGGTTACTACTATGGAAGATCCAAAATGGTGGATTAGGGTTTTGGTTCTTTTTGGGGATAGGTTGATTGATTGTTTTATGGTTGACTTAATTCGATGATACAAATGTGTACCTAGATTAACTATACAATTGTAGAACACTATATACTGATTTCATAAAATTATAGAATTGTAACACATAAAATTATCACATAATAGTAGAGTGTGGATTTGATAGAGGAACCTAACATGTAAATCTAAGCTCAAACTAACTACATATGGTGCTCACAACTTAGACCTAGAAATGGAGATCTTTAGAATTAGAAATAAAATATTGGATGGTCACTGTCTATAGGTTCTTCCCTTTTAGAATCAATTTCAAAACTTTATCTATTGATGATTAATTCCACTTTCCCTAAATTATTGATATGTGAGGCTTGAATGCTTGCTCTTGCAATTAGGTCTTCAATTCTTTCACAAATCCACTTCATATCTATCACCTACACATAAGAGAGGAGAGAAAGGGTTGTGTTGTAAAGGGTATTTCCTAATTCATACCCCGTTTTGGTGTTTCCACCTCCATAATAACTATGGTAATGTAAAGAGTGTTTACCCTTCATTAGGCATCTTACCACTTGGATATGATTCCTTGATGATTTGTAACTTACTACTCAAATATGATTTCATTGATGATTTAAATTCATTGTACTCATATCACATAAGGATAATTGGATACTTGATTGAAGGTCTTGCAAGTGTTAGCACTCAAAAAACAAATGAACATAAAACATGAGCAAACTCACATGAAAACTTGATGCATTACAAAGATGAATCTTGATTGAAAATAATAGTTGCAAAATATACTAAATATGCTACTAAAACATTTTTAGGATGATCAATTACGATTCCAAAATTCTTGGATTTCAAATGGTGAAAAAGAATCAAGTATTTATATGCATTTCTTGATTTCATAAAAAAATTATTATTAAAATTTGACAAATTAATTTAAATTTATAAATGCTAAAATTCCAAAAAGAAATACTTACATTGGGTCCAAAATAGACTAGACAAGGGTGTTAGTGCCCTGCTCTAGACCAATTTTGGGTCTTTAAGTTTTGTTAAATAAATATTAAATCATAATATTCCCATTTTAATTTTGATTTTCCAAAGATGACCATAAAATGGGAAAAATAAGTGCACAATTGGGTCCAGGCACATAGGGGGAGCTAACCCTATTTTGAAATTGTCAAGGGTGACAATTTATGATGATACAATGACTAAGGTCTTGATGAATGGTCCACTCTTTAGAATTTTTGTTGTTATGATCACAATCATTTATTTGATTATCTATGCTTTCTTAGAGGCTAAGTATCTCATCACAGGAGGTAGATTTTGTTGGATTATAGATAGGATTATTTTGTATCTTTTAATTATTGATAGAAAAAAGTTGTATCAAGGGGTCAAATAGGCTCTCTTTATCATAGCTAGGATCATGATCATAAATTGGAGCAACTTGGATGGGTTCTTGAATAATTTTATTTTTAGTTTGGATAAGTTGACCTTGACTTGGTTAAGGACAGTATTGAACCTAATTTGAATTTGTTTCTTGACTTATCTTTTGATTTAGGATAAACATAGAGGTTTATTGGATAGACTTGATAGTATTTGGATCATTGACAAATGGATCTGGACTCGAACATAGGATAGGAGGATTTTAGATAGGCTTAGTGGTATTTTATCTGGATGATAGTGTTTGATTTTGGACAAGGATAGGACTAGGAGGCTCTTTGATAAGTTGTAAGAGATTACATGATGGATTTTGATAGGAAGGCATGATATTAGGATGTTTTTTATCTTGTGTAATGGGATTGGGTTTTATAATAGCTTCACATAATGGAAATTTATTAGGGATGGGTATGCTACTATGATTGTGATTGTTTGGAAACATTTAATGGATAGGTATGCTAGCAGGAGACTCTTGAATTGGCTTGGGAGAGGAAAACTCATTGGACTTATGATTTTTATTTTGATGTTATTCCTTTTCTAGTAGTCCTTGAAGGAAATTTGAAAATGATGATTTGGATTTGATGGGATTGGAATGTGAATTAAATTTTGGGTGGATGGATAGGAGATGTTGGAGTGTGAGAATAAATATGAAAGATCTACACAATGTGTGGAGGATATGGAGTAACCAAAATGTTAGATTTGGAATCATGGGTTGGATATAAGGACCTTGCTCTAAATAGGTGCTTCCTTTATCAAAAGTATCATAAGGATAACCAATGGATTAAGATGTAGGATCAACATAATTGCTAATGTTAAATTTTTTATGGTTGGGATATTTTGGCATATCTATGGGTGAGGGAGTGCAAATATTATGCACAATAATATCATCATAAAATCTATTATCACTGGGATACTCATCTTGATCTACACGACTATCATAATCATCATTGAAAAAAGAATTTATGACTTGAATTGGATAATATATTTTATCTAAACAATGCATAAGTTGAGGTTTTATTTTGATGGAAATTTTGGTTTTTGGATTGGATTCATAGATAAAAGTAAGACTAGATTTCTATATTGCATGATGAA
This sequence comes from Sequoia sempervirens, assembly GCA_007258455.2. Lineage (NCBI taxonomy): Eukaryota > Viridiplantae > Streptophyta > Pinopsida > Cupressales > Cupressaceae > Sequoia > Sequoia sempervirens. The sequence continues at coordinate 28,784,026 of VDFB02018296.1, read as the reverse complement.
GTTCTCAAACCAGTAATCAATGGTGTAAGTGATATATGATGACAAGGTTCTTGGATGTAACCAAGATGATAGAATGATTTGGATTTCATAATGATTAGGAAAAAGGATAAAGTTGATAATTTTTTTCTCAAATTCTAAGGTTAGAATCATGGGTGATCATTGAATTCTAGATGAGGTGAAATGATGAAAGATGGAATATTTAATTTGGACTATGAAGATGAAACTAAAACTAGATTTGGGGTTGGGGCCCTAGCTCGGTTGGCTAAATCTTTCCTGTTGCAGGAGGTTGGTCACGAGGTCTAGTCTCCCCCACCCCCGTGGTACTGGAGGGCATGTCGCGCCAGCACCGCCGGTCACGTTAAAAAAGTTTACCAGGCGCACTGCAGTTTATAGGGGGTCGTGCTACCCGATTCCTGCAGTCTAATAAAAAAAAAAACTAAAACTAGATTTTAAGACCTTGTTTGATATGATGGATAAAATTGGATAACTATACTTAATGAAATGAAAGAAAGTAGGGGGCATCCCAAAATGGAAAAGTGGATCCAAAGAGGGAAAAAGGGGTCCTATTCTTCCTCAATTCAATAGGAAATGAGATCCAAACAATGAAATGTATGTCAACCAAAAGGTGAGTCAAATTAAAGTATGAATCTACAAATTTCCCTTTTTTTGCTAGAATGGGGGTTTAGGTCAAATAGCACTTTCAGAAGAGATATTAATGTTGAACATCCAAAATACTAAGAGGGGGGGGTGAATCAATATTCCACAAACTAATAATAAAATCCACTTAATCATTATTACTATTTTGATTGAATTAACAAGAGAGAACATAAAACCAAGTCAATGCAACACACACATGAACACTAGGATTTTTACATGGAAAACCTAGAATGGGAAAAACCATAGTGAGGGTTAACTCGCAATATATTATATTCAAATACAAAATATTACGAGGCTCACTACTAGGACACACTCTCCTTAAAAGGCTCATAGCCTAAATACAAAAGATGGCTCATTGCCAAGATACAGTGATAGTGGCTCACTACCAAAAGAATGAACTAATGGAATAAACCTTCAATGTGTAGGGTTTAGTTCCATTGAAGCTCAAAATAAAAAGCATTGTGTTGCTCAACAAATCTGTATAGATGATAAAGCATTTAGGCTCTGATCTTCTCCTTTGTTCACTTTCTTGCACACACACACTCACACTTTTCCTTTCTTGCTCTCTTCCTCCTCTACTTCAATCCTCAAAGCATATTCTATTATATACAAGCATATCCTATTCATCAATTCGGTCAGAACCATATAAGATTCAAATATTTTATCCATGTACTGCATTATGCCAAGTCATCTATTAGTCTTCATAATATATTGCATTCACTCAGTTGGCCAAGACTAAAGAACACAATTCTTCAAACTAGCAAATAGTCCTCAAGGAAAAAACCTTCCACATTTGCGAACACATTAATTTCCCATCATACTACTAGTAAAGAGATTGTCAACACAACCATAGTATAAGAATGTTCACCTTAGTAAAATACGGAATCTCCCACATAGTACACCACACACAAAACAATGGTAGGATGTAGAGTTGAAATCCATCATAGATAACTTTCTGTTCATAGAAAAAAGAACATCTCAAGATCCAAGAAAAGGTAGTTTGAATGAGTCAATAAAACATGGTTAGGAGATTAGAGTCATATTAGATCTTGTTATTATTTGTGGACTCAAATACCAACATATTGATCCATCACAAAGGATTATTACCGGTGGAGAATAACTTTTGGTAAACCAAGCAAACTTCCCATATAGTCAACTTCATGTAGTTATTACCATGTTGACATAAATGAAAATATAGAAAAAACTAGCACAACCATCCATACTTCATGCTTATGTTGCAAGGCTTCCAACAATCTCCCCCTTTGGCATTGATTGCAACATGCATGACAAATTCTTTTTCAACTATATCACAACTAAATGTTCTTACTCCCCCTATCAAAACTCATCTTCACAAAAAAAAATTATTCTAACTCTCCATCTCTTTATCTCTCCATCACTTTATCTCTCCATCTCTTTATCTCTCCATCTCTTTGTCTCTACCCCTTTGATATCAATGACAAAGGAATGGATCTGGTATAAGAATGTATATCAAAATGTAATAGAAAAGATATGAACCCATATTTTAGCTAAAGAGGAACCTTTTAGACTCTCCAGAATAGCCTTGCATGATGCCTTACCTTCATCCCATGAATCTTTTTCACTGAAAAGTGTCTTGTAAAATAGATCAAGTTTATTTAGAGAATCTATACCATCTATTAAAGTATTGGGATTAAGATTGATCTCTAATAATTCACCAATACAACCAAGAGCACTAGAAATAGAAGTATTTCTGAATTTAATCATGTCTCTGAGTGCCACAAACTTCCTTATGACATCCATTCTTCAATCCTGTAGAATGTAGGAGCACCTTTGGTTATCTTTATCTTCTGCTAACTTATATGTATCTACCTAAGTGCTCATTCGGGACTCACTCATCCTTATTTCATTTCTCATATCCAATGTGTTGTTAGACCAATCTACACAAAAGGAAAATATTTTATGTGCCTCTTCTTCACAACCTTGTACATTTTCCAATTCCTTCATTACTCAATTGTATGCATTCACACATTTTCCTTTGATGAATTGTTTTTTAGTTGAGAAATGAAAAATTATTGTTTTCCTCTTAATTCCCCAAGATATAGGATTTGAGCCTAAGAAGAAAATAAATCCTAGTGTTAATTTTTATCATCAATAGATCTTATATAGTCTACATCTATGTATCATGTTAAGAAGAAATGATCATCCTTCTTACATGTATAGTCCTTTCACAAATCACATAATTCTTCTAACATGATTATTGATTGCTACATTTGGTAGGTCCAAAAATATTCTTCATCAGGCATAGTTCCAACAAACTCTTTAAGTCTACATATGTAGAATTTCAAGGAATTAATCATGCCATGGAGATTCTCCACAATAGAAATAGATGAATCAAAATTAGAATAAGGAATAACCTTCTACAAATCTTCCATTTCTCTCTAAATGCTTATTCTTTCATGCTCATGTTCAAGCTTATTTTCCCCTACATATTCTAGCTTCACTACACTCTTCCTTCTCTTCCATGTTCCAGTCTTGCTACCAGGGGTTATTTTATTGAGATGCTTAGGGATTTCCAAGAGAATTTTAGCATATTTATCAATTTCAACCTCTAGCACTTCATAATCCAATTTAGATATCCAAACTAACCTTGAATTGCTTCTTTGTTCCTTGACTTGTTTATCCTTGTACCACATCCTTTTTTCACTGAATTTATTCACTTTAGAACTCTGACTTTTTTCAAACCCTAAACCACTCTTATCCCTTTCCAGTCTTTAAGAATTAATCAATTCATCAAGCATCATCGAGATTATCTTAAAAAAAATTTCAAAACTCTTTTCCTTTTCTAGATTAGATCTCAAAAATTTTGCTTCTAATTCAAGCTTTGTGCATTCATCCATCTTCTTTGAATTTCAATTTCATGATATTCTTGAATTCTTTTCTTCTCATCGAATTGTTCAAATTCTTGGACCTTCCTCAAGCTGTTAGGCTTCTTCCAAGGAACCATTCTCTAATATGTATTCATGAACATCTGGAATACTGAGAGGGGGGGTGAATCAATATTCCACAAACTAATAATAAAATCCACTTAATCATTTTACTATTTTGACTAAATCAACAAGAGAGAACATAAAACAAAGTCAATGCAACACACACATGAACACCAAAATTTTTACGTGGAAAACCCAAAATGGGAAAACACATGATGAGGGTTAACTCACAATATACTGTATTTGGATACAAAATATTATGAGGCTCATTGCTAAGACTCATTTTCCTTAAAAGGCTCACAATTTGAATACAAAAGATGGCTCACTGCCAAGATACTGTGGACATGAAAAATGTCCTGATCAACTAACTTTGATTCTTCTTTAAATCACCCCTTTATTAACTACTTTATTAATCCATCTTTATTACTCTATTAATCAAATCAATCAAATTTAGTTAATTAATTCATAAATCAATCCTAAACTCCCCCTTTAATTAAATAAATCAATCTTATTTAATTAACATCTAAAGTTCTTCATTTAACTAAATAAATGAAACTTATTTAATTAAACCACTAACATCATCCTCTTTGATTAAATAAACCAAATCTTTGTTTAATCAATTTTTTATCATTTTCTTCTCCTTTGGATTTATTTTAAATCCATAAATCTAAGTCAAAAAGTCAAATCACCTAATCTTCACTTAAGTTAACTAAATCGTGACTAAGGTTAAATCTAATGCAAGTCCCATCCTCTAGCTTTTCCCACTTGCACAAATAATTGATTTTAATTAATCTATTAAATCTTCATTTTCCATCAACATGGCATAAAAGTGGAATATTCCCCCATTTCAAATCTCCCTCTCAAATGACTTGTCCCTTCCAACATAGCATTAACTCTCCTCTTACATGTTCCCCACTTGGCATTTAAGTCTCCTTCTTCTCCCTCGAACAAGCCAAATTTCAAATTTGAAAAGGCCACCTAATGTCATTTATTGGCACATTCATCAAAACTTGCACATCCTTCACCCATCCATCTCTTGACAAGTGGCACCTTTCCATTTCTTGAAAGTTAGTCCCACATTTATCCCTTTTTCCTCTTCTCTCATCAAAATCTTCTATAAATGGAGAGGCTACCTTTCATCCACAATCATCCACAATCTTCATGCAAAGTTACTCTCTTCACATTGAGAGTTAATTGTGTCCATTATCATTGCATTTTCATCATTGACTTCTCAAGGGTTGGGAGAGGGTCACTTTTCACAACAAAGTGACACCAATCTACCATGGAATATGTGTACATTGTGCTTCTCTAAGATTTTTTGGTTTATGTTATTTTTTCATTTTGCTCATAGAGTATGATGCATTATTTCATAGGAGTATTTGTAGATTTTCATTTGCATGAGCTAACTCCATTGCTAATGAGTGTTGGAGTTTAGATTGTGTGCAAATTTAGGAGTGCTCACATATGGCACTAGAAGGAGGGAAAAATATTACAATTGAACATTAGATTTCATTTGCTAAGAAAGTTTCTAAAAGTTAAACTCTTTAGTCTATGCTTCCGCATTTTGAATTCATTTCTAAAAAATAACATGTGTGACCATCATACATCTTTAATTTCATTTTTCAAGAATTGATATTGATGACTCATTGTATCATTTTGACTTGTAGTTTTAAATGTGAAAGTGTATTCTTTCTTAGTTGGGGATTTTCTCACGTGAATCTCCAATATTTAGAAAATAAAGAATCTCGTTTGTGACATTAATCTTAACATGTCTATTGTGTTAGATTATTTCTTCTCAACAAAATATTTAAGGTTGATTTCTTGATCTTTGTTGGCTGCAACCTTATTTCTCTTCAAGTACGCTAATTTAATACATTTTCCTGAAATTTTCTCTGACTGTAGAATTTGGCCTAACACCTGCCAATGGTATGCACTTGAGCATTTCTAATGCCTCTCAACAAAATTTTATTATTACATGGACTATGAGTTAATATCTTTTTTGGACACTCTGTCAAAAAGTAAATAGATACGCATTATCTTTCAAGTGGCTAACAAAGACCCCTCTTTCATTATGTGTTGATGGCTGTCCCTACCAATCACCCATACCCTATTCAAAGGAATTTGACTTTATGTCTATTAATTACTTAGTCTGCTTATATTGTCGATGCATCTAATCTCAGCTATCACAAAGAGTAATAGTTTGCACCTTAAATAAGGAGTGAAAGTGTGAGCTTTAAATGTTCAAATATTTGTCTAGATCTTTATTTTTTTGAGGTCACATGCATAAATTTTGAAGATCAGATGGATGCCAGTTTATTATGTTATCTTATATTTTTATTTCCCTTTGTTTTGTTGATAATTTTTCCATGTCGATTAACCTCTGTCTTAGTTGTCACAATTCAATTTCAACTTAGTCACCCAAGATCTTCATGTGGTCTCATCTATTATGGTACACTTATAGTTCTGGAATTTTACCTAATTCCAACACTTGACATACTTTATGAAGATTTAGACTATCCATAGATTGATGGCATCCCACTTGACAAACTTGTCGGCCATGGCCTGCAACTGATCGTCGACTATGATAGCAAAGAGAGTGGGGCCCCGAGTTGTATGAGTCATTTCCCATGGATTCTCGAGGACAACAACTTTGAGCTCCATGTTCTTCCACATCTCATATAGCTGAGAATTTGCTTACTTTCCTTTTCTTGCATTTTCTTCTAGTACCATTTGCTCACTTTACCAGGGAAAGGATGAGGTCTCCCTCCCATTCTTGGGGAGATGTAGAGTGATAGAGTGCTCCACCTTTTTAACGAATCCTTGCATAGGTCCTACAATCATTGAAGAATGTGGCTTTACACCTACCATATGCATTTTCTTGAAAAAATTTAAGTCTTTCCAAGCTTTACACCTACAAATTTCATTTGCTTTAGTGCTTTTTTTTAAAGAAGTTTGGGCATGAATTTTATGCCTGCTAGTTGAATTAAATTTTTTTTTTTTAAAAAGATGCTTCATCCATGCCTTTCTTTTTTCTTATCTTAAAAATATATTGAAATGCATTTGTATTATGTTTCTTTGTTTTCTTATGATGGAAACTTGTGGGGGGCATAGCAAATAAAAACATCCTCTTGTTATTGCTTGTACAAAATGTTTATTGTTCTTTCTTTTATTGCCCATGGCAGTGTGTTATAAATTGTGTTCCAAAGACAACTGGGCCCCCTGTACTCCAACTTTGGTGGTGGACAATAGGCATCAAATTAATTCTTAATATTGGAGCTTCATGTTAACATGTTGTTTGAAGAGTTATTGCAAACTACTATTGGTACTGATCTACAGTTGGAGTATTGAATAGTGATATTGTTGTTGAGGTTGTGCTAAAACAGAATGCATCTATATTGCTTCTCAATATCTATAAATCATAATTAAACCAATATTTCAATTATGAGGGGACTCGATCAAATTGAAAGCAGTCCATGCTTCTCAATATAGGCATTACTATCACCAATACTATGAAAATCAAAATCTTAGATTGCATATGCTTCATTTATTATCATAGCTAGAAAGGTGTGCAAGACTAAAAAGTTATCAACCCATAGGCATTAAATTCATAGCTTAGTTGTCCAAACTATGAGACTTGGAATAAATTTTGGCTATGCATACAAAAAATGATTTGAGTATGGACAATGCAAATTGTTTTTTTACAAGAAAACAACAATGGTTAAAATAGGTGAATCATAAATCAAGCTTAAATATGCTTTGAATAACAGGCTGAAAGTGGATTTAGAAGAGGAATGTTTAACAAGTTATTTTTATAATAACTATTGAACTATTTTCCTTTTATCTCTCAAGCACTTGTTTCCAAGGATTGTTTTTCTTGTTTTGAAAAGTTTGGAAATTCATTATGCTTGAAACTATATTTATCATATTAAATTATTGTTGATGTTTGTAGGTAAGGTTGACATTGGAATCAAGTGTTTGAATCAAGTGAAGACAAAAGCAAGATTGGAGTTGAAGAATTGAGCATTAAACTTGAAATTCATAAAGTGTTTTTAAATGCTTTAAAGGGCTTCCATTTTATGCTTTAGTTTTCTGTTCTAGATCAACTCACATCCTTTCGGGCTCTAAAAGGAACACTTCAATTTCTTGTTATAAAAGGGCTTAAAATGAACTTTAGGACACAAAATTACTAGAGTTGGTTTTCGGATTTAACAATTGAACAAGGAAAATTTTCACATTTCCTTTGGTGCTATAAAAAGAAGTCATTATTGCTTTGTGGGATTAAAATGAACATGTGCTACTTTTTTTTTGATTTCTTACTCAAACTAACACCATTGAAAATACGTATGCACTTCTCTTGCGCCTCACGGCGATCTTGAGAATTAAAAGGATTTTTGGTGGTCTTAGGTTGGGATAAAGTAATTACCTCCACACTTCACTTTGGGTTTAAAATTGAACAAAACATCTTGTGAGTGTGAGTAAACCTATGGCATGTATTCTCTCTTTATTTCTCAAAAAAGATCAATCGAGTTACAAATATGTTTGCTTGCTTTTGTTTATCTTAGAGGGTCTGCCATGGGGAAAAAATACTCACCCAAGTGAATGACTCAACCAGTAACACTCTAAATCCAAGAGTATTTCCATGAGGATATAAAAGTGGGTTCTAGAAAAAAGGCCAGTATCAAGCAGTTGGCTTTGACGAGAAGGGAAACAATGGTCTCTCGCCTCGATGAGTCAATTCCTATGAATGGAAAGTCTGAATTAAAATGCTTGTTGTAGAAAGGCCAAAATCCCTATCTATTTGTTGGTGCAAGAATGGTCGTTCTGAAGCTGCCCCACACTTTTATGGTCTTTAGTAGAAATGGAAAGTATGCCATGGGAGTTTCATGGGTACTGATCCTTGGCTGCCCTGAGAAGTGAGTGCCGTGGAGGGGAGCTAGTGGGGTCAATCATCTAACCATTCACTAAAAATAAGTGTAGCTAGACTTTTCCAAGTGGGGACTTAACAAATATAGTCTTTCATGTCCATAGGATTGTGCTTGTTATTGGTTAAAAAACACTTTTCTTATTTGAAAACATTTGGAAACAAACATTTAACATTGTCATAAAAACTTCAAACCCTTTAGGAAGCAAATACAATTGACCAAATTTATGTGTTATTTCTTGCCCTTGGGATTTTATCCTTAGAGGTTTCTAAACACTTGGATTATATCTCAATTTTCTTATTAAAGTTAACAATAGGTAACCCTTGCCTTAATTTCATTAAATTTTCACATGATATATCTTTTTGAATGAGAAGAAGTTGAGACATTGGACATCTAGTTTGAAAAGTTAATCAAGAAGTGTTTGTGGTAAAACAAAGTCATTAAGTAAATAATAAAAAACAATTGGAGCCCACACATGTGTCTCTAATGATTTCATGCAAGATCAAGATCAAGAAACCAAAGGTAAAAGCTCTTACTCTGAAAGATCACCAAAAGCATTTGTCAACGCTATATGAATTCAAAAGAAGATTTTTTTTTTAATTTTACAAAAAAGATTCAAGAAACAGTCCTTGTTTATACTCGTTCTATTATTGTCAAAACCAAAATATTTTTAGGGATTTTGAGCATCTTGTTTAGAGAAAAGCATGTTCTTCAAAACTAAGGTCTAGTAAGCAAGTGTCTTTTTAGGTAAACATAGGATCAAAATCAAACCATCATCCATCTTTGAACATCAAATAAAAATAATTTCATCATCAACTCTTTGAAAATATTGGAAAAATCCTTCATATTAAACTTTGGGAAAATCATTTGAAACCAATCCAAAATCATCTTGTTTGATTACATGTGTGTAGATGCATCCTTCTCCACATACTTACTCAAATTATCAAACCTTGTGGATAAATTTATCCCTTGATAACATCCAACATCTTGGGGTTTAAGAGTTCATAATCCAAAAATCAAAATTCAATCAAAGGTCATCTTGTTTGATTTGGTGTGTTTAGATGAATCCTTCCTCTCGTGCTTAGTCAAATTAGCATCTTGAGGAAAAAATTTCTCTAGGACAACATCAAACCTCTTAGATTTTATGATTTCACAATCAAAATCCAAATCAAATCTAATCTAATCCCAAATCAAAATCAAACATCAAATCGAAGTCCTAAAGTTTAACATCTCCTTCAAGATTTCTCAAGATTTCTAAAACATCCATATCATCCATCTTTTACAGATCTCTATCATTTCACCTTTGATCCTTGAAACATCCTAAATTTTCTCTTTTGTACTTAAAGTTAAATCAATCCAAAGAATTAGAGATTCATCTCCCATATTCTTGAAAATTGATCCCTATTTTATGGTGCAAACTAGATCTCAACACAAGAGGAACATGGAATCCAACAAAGAAACATCTAATTTGAGTGACTTGAGTTAGACCACTCTCAAAATGAATCCCATTGGGTTTGGAAATCTCACAATTAACCTTCCTCCATTTCTGCAAGACCATCAAGAGGAAGTTGTCTAAGTGGAGGATCTTACCAATAATCGCTTTGGAATGTCACATGAGGAAATCAGTAAAATAGTTCAAAATCCAAACAATCATAAGATTATCAACATCATGTTGAGAATCAATCCCTCACTATACATGCTCGAATTAGTAAAGCAAGGGACTAAATTCCCCTCTGATTTTGATGTGAGCACTATTGTGGAACCATCTTTTAGGATCATGCTTCCAATCTCATCTACCATCCCCATTTCATCTTCACCCCCATTTCAAATCATCACTCAAAACATCCCACAAATTACATCATCTATCACTCCAACACAACCCATTGTTAACAAGGGAAGTGCATTTCTCAATGCATTGCAAACACATCCTCTCATAAACAATCAAGATTTGGATGCAAACACCATCATGGGATAGTCCATACCAAAAAATCCATCACATCCATATGTCCCTCTCACCTTTCATGATCCACATGATCCATCATCATCATTTTGCACAACACCCCAAACTTCACTCCCCATAACCTCGCAAGGAGAAGGAGATATATTTGGACTAGGGGGCATCTTTCACACTACATCTTCATCATTCCCTCAAGGGAGTTTTCCACTTATGTTTCCACCACTCCCCCACTTTCCATCAATATCCACATCACCTCTAGGTGTAGGGGTTCCCCCTTTACCAAGTATCAATCAACTAAATTAAATCAACCCTTCAATCGTTAATCAAAACATCATACAAAATACTTCCACCTTTCCATCGATATCACAACAACAGATGGAAACCATCCCAATAATGCAAACCACCACCATCACATCATCAACCACCCCCTAACATCTCAAAACATGGTCTCTAAAGGACCAACCACATCGATCACACCATCTACCACTCAAATCCCAATCATCAACATGATGGTGCCTCTCATCACCACAACAAGCACCATTCCAAGTCCACCTCCACCACCATTGCCACCAAACTCGAACAAATCAAACCAATACAATATTGCATTCCAAGAAGCTCAACAAGTTTCCTATCAAAAGGCACTCCAACAAGTGCAAAAACAACAAGCCACGTAACTAGTTGCTCAGTAAGCCACTCAAGTGACACAAGCTACTCAAGCTACCCAAGTTGCATTACAAGCTCAACAAGCACAACAAGAACAATAGGCTGCTCAAGCCCAAATCTTATTGTAACAACAAAAACAACAAGTTGCACAAGCACAAGCACAAGCTCAAGTTGCACAGGCACAAGCTGCATAGGCACAAGCACAAGCTCAAGCTACACAAGCCCAAGCTCAAGCTCAAGCCCAAGCTCAAGCTTAAGATCAATCTCAAGCTTAGGCCCAAGCTCAAGCACACACTCAAGCCCAAGCCAAATATTAAGAACAACAGGCACAAGCACAAGCGCAGTATCTTGCACAACAACAAGCAGTGTAACAACAAGCATATCAACAAGCACTAAAGCAATATCAAGAACAACAAGAAGCAACCCAATTAGCAGCTCAACAACAAGCATTATTGGCTCAACAACAACAAGAAGCTCAACAACAGGCCTTAATAGCCTAATGGCAATAGGACCAACAACAAATGTTGTTGGTACAACAACAATTACAAGCATATTTGGCATAGTAGCACATACAAACACCATCCATCAACATACCAACCGATCCACCCATCCCACCAACAATTGAACCACCTCAAAAGACTTTCATTCCACCCTTTGATCCACAAAATGATGTGACAACACAAATGAAGTTTCTCTCGCAACAAGTGCTCAATCTTTAGTCAAGGTGAACCACAAAAACACCCACTAACTTGTGTCCTTATCCATTTGATAGGAGCCTTGTAATGAAACCATTCTTGAAGGGATTTGAGATCCCAAAATTTGATAGATATTGTGGGATAGGAAACCCTAAAGATCAAATTAGGGAGTTTTAGGTTCATTGTATGGAAGTCGCATATGATGATACTTATCTAATGCAATTTTTTCCTAGAATTTTGGTAGGCCAAGCCATGGGAAAAACCATGATGAGGGCTAACTCACAATATATTGTATTTGGATACAAAATATTACGAGGATCACTTCCAAGACTCATTGTCCTTAAGAGGCCCACAAATTGAATATAAAAGATGGCTCACTATCAAGATACTGTAGACATGAAAAATTTCCTAATCAACTAACTTTGATTCTTCTTTAAATCATCCCTTTATTAACTACTTAATTAATCCATCTTTATTACTCTATTAATCAAATCAATCAAATTTAGTTAATTAAATCATAAATCAATCCTAAACTACCCCTTTAATTAAATAAATCAATCTTATTTAATTAACATCTAAAGTTCTTCATTTAATTAAGTAAATGAAACTTATTTAATTAAACCACTAACATCATCCTCTTTGATTAAATAAACCAAATCTTTGTTTAATCAAATCTTTATCATTTTCTTCTACTTTTGATTTATTTTAAATCCATAAATCTAAGTCCAAAATTCAAATCACCTAATCTTCACTTAAGTTAACTAAATCATGATTAAGGTTAAATCTAATGCAAGTCTCATCCTCTATCTTTTCCCACTTGCACAAATAAATGATTTTAATGAATTTATTAAATCTTCATTCTCCATCAACATGGCATAAAAGTGGAATACTCCCCCATTTCAAATCTCCCTCTCAAATGACTTGTCCCTTCCAATATAGCATTAACTCTCCTCTTACATGTCCCCCACTTGGCATTTAAGTCTCCTTCTCCCTCCAACAAGCCAAATTTCAAATTTGGAAAGGCCACCTAATGTCATTTATTGGCACATTAATCAAAACTTGCACATCCTTCACCCATCCATCTCTTGACAAGTGGAACCTTGCCATTGGTTGAAAGTTAGTCCCACATTCATCCCTTTTGCCTCTTCTCTCATCAAAATCTTCTATAAATGGAGAGGCTATCCTTGATCCACAATCATGCACAATCTTCATGCAAAGTTACTCTCTTCACATTGAGAGCTAATTTTTTCCATTATCATTGCATTTTCATCATTGACTTGTCAAGGGTTGGGAAAGGGTCACTTTTCACAACAAAGTGACATCAATCCACTATGGAATAGGTGTGCATTGTGCTTCTCTAAGCTTTTTTGGTTTATGTTAATATTTCATTTTTCTTAGAGTATGATGCATTATTTCATAGGAGTATTTGTATATTTGCACTTTCATGAACTAACCCCATTGCTAATGAGTGTTGGAGTTAGATTGTGTGCAAATTTAGCGGTGCTCATAGATACAATGATAGTGGCTCACTGCCAAAAGAATGAACTAATGGAATACACCTTCAATGTGTAGGGTTCAATTCCACTGAAGATTTGAATAAAAAGCACTGAATTTCTCAACAAATATATAAAATTGATAAAGCATTTAGGCTCTAATCTTCTCCTCTATTCACTTACTCCCACACACACACTCACACTTTTCCTTTCTTGATATCTTCCTCCTCTACTTCAATCCTAAGAGAATATTCTATATATACAAGCATATTGTATTCATTAATTAGGTTGGTACCATATAATATTCGAACATTTTATCCATGTAGTGCATTCGATGAGTCAACCAAGACTAAATAACATAATTCTTCAAACCAACAAATAATCCTCAAGGCAAACACATTTTGAATGTAAAAACACATTAATTTCCCATCATACGACCAGTAAAGAGACTTTCAGCACAACCACAGTATAAGAATGCTCACCTTAGTAGAAGGCAGAGTCTCCCACACAATACACCACACACAGAACAATAGTTCCTAGTTATAGAGTTGAACTCTACCAGAGATAAATTTTTATTCATAGAAAAGAGATTGTCTCAAGATCCAAGAAAAGGTAGTCTGAATGAGTCAATAGAACATGGTTAGGAGATTATAGTCATATCAAATCTTCTGATGAGTTCAAGGCTCAAATAGCAACATACTGATCCATCATAATAGAGTATTACTGGTAGAGAACAACTTCTGGTAAACCAAGAAAACTTCTTATATATTCAACATCATGTATTTATTACCATGTTGACATCAATGAAAACATAAAAAAAACCAACACAACCATCCATACTTCATTCTCATGTTGCAAGGCTTCCAACAATTAAAAATAGCAAAAAAAATTCAACCTCTACCAAGTGGATCTAGTAGATTTAACATAAAATAGAAGGAACCAGTCAATTTTCTTAAAAATATGAATGTAATAAATATTGTGCACCTATCAAAAATTGTTTTTTTCATAACCCTAATTGGGAATCAACATCCTATGCAAACAAAAAATGTGGTCACTCTGGGCTAATGGAATTAAACCCCATTTTGGTAATGATGAATGAACAAATATATAATGTTGGAACTCACCAAACCATTGAACAAAAGGTTGCAATCTTGTAAGTAATGGCTAGCATGAATGTAGATCTTAACTCTTTCTTGTATGATATGGATCTTGATTTGAATGCTTCCTTGAATCATAAAACCCTACATCACAAATTTTAGCTCAAAAACAAACATGATGCATGATGACTTGACATGATACTTGATACTTGAATAATGCTCTGAAATGCTTGATAATCACTCTTGAATTCTCTTGAATGCTCTTGTAAACTCTTGCAATCTAAAATTTTCTACATTGTTTGAATATTTCAATTGTTAAGAGAAAATATGTGAAATAACCTTGTATTTATACTTGTTTATGCCAAATTTCCTAAAATTACAACACTACAAGCCGAAATTAGATCTAGGAGAATAAAATCCTACCAAGAATTTGAATTTAAATTAGCTCCAAGCTAAGCGAGACTCATATGCCAATTGGGGCATATGAGTCCCATTAGGCCAAGCTTAGGACATATTTTCAAGAAATGCTTGGTTTAATGTGAAATATAAATTCAGGCCCCAAAACTTAGGTGGGACCCATATGTCCATGGTGGCGTGTGAGTCCCAAATCACTAAATATGGGCCATACAATTCAAAATCATTAATTTTTGATTGGTGAATTATTATATGTTGGGATTATCCTCATAAAGATGCATTAATTAAGGTTTGTGGATGCAAAATAAGGCCAAATTAAGTCATAAAGATGCCCAATTTTAGTAGGGAGGACCTAAACAAGTGTGAAAATGCAAAGGGCTATAGTTTCTACACTATATATCCTTACAATTTAGGGGAAAGTGTGATTTAACATTGGATCCCTTTTTCCCAAATCGCAATGTGAATCTATTTAAATTTATAAATTCACCAAGTAACTTAATCATTAACATTTAACATTTGACATTTTCAACACCTGCACTATGATTTTTTAAAAACTTACTAATTTATTACTCAAATTATTTTATTTGTTTGAATACAATTTTAAATAGCCAATGAAATTATTTTATTTCTTTGAATAAAAATTTAATTCACCAATGAAACTATTTTTTTTTAATAGAAGCATAGTTTGCCAATGACAATTTTTTTCTTGAATACAAATATAATTTTCCAATATTTAAAAAAAAATTATAGTGATTTAAAAAATCCAAAAAAATTAATCATTTTTTTGCAAAAAAGAAAGATTCGCGAATAGAATTGATATTTTTTCCAAAAAATAATTTAAGATTCACTAGGATTTTATATCTTTTACTAAGGGAGCTTTCTTAAAGTTATCCTTGGAGTGGATATGGAGGGAAGGATGATACCTAGTCAAGATTCCTCCATCTAGTTAAAGGAATAAAATTCTCTTGCATTCACCATTTCTTTGGTACCTCTAGGAAAAAGTATTCAATTGAGAGATAATGTCTTCTTGTTCAACTTGTATCTAGTTAAGATTAGGTTATAGAACATGAATATCATTATTGTGAGGAAAGACTATGATTGTTCGTGAGATAGGAACTAGATATGAAGGAAACTGTTATAACTATGTTAGCTATCACTTTGTTTGATTCCCCAGTAGAGTCACCAAAAATCTGTTGGTAAACAGATTAATCACTATTGAAATTATTAACCTTTTTTTCCCTTTATTTCCCAAATATAGAAATAATCATTAACCAATAGTTGGGTAAATCATTTCAAGATGACATAGTCTCCCTTTGAATTTTATGAGGTACAACTCCCTTGTTTGATAAATAAAATTTATTCTTTTTTAAATTTTTAAAATTTCATCATAGTTATGTTTTTAACCAAAAATAAGGAAAGGCCAAAATAAATAATATTATCAACATAGATTTATAAAAACTACCAATGAGTCTTTATCAATCAAAAACACAATCTATAAGGGAACAATCAAAAAATAGACTAATTGTATCCCAAAAAGTATAAAAAAATAAATTTATCAATCAAATATGGTTCTAGACTCAAGAACATTGAATACTAGAGTTTGTTCTTACATTCACATAGAAATGTAATAACCATAGAAAAACTATAGGTTCATAGACATACAACCTACTCCTCAAGTTCTTAATTACCTTCTATATATTTCCTTTTGCAAAAATTTATAAGCGAGTTCCATTAGTAACATCATAGCTTATATATACATTTTCAAGAGTAACCTTTTATTCAAAGTAACTAAAATTAGGAGCTAAGTATCCCTTAAAATTCTTGAGACTTTAATGCTCTTTATAAAATAAAGGAAAAAATATAAAATAACTTGATATATCATTGAGGTGGTGCATTGTCAACATCCTTTTCTTGTGATGATTGGGTAGATTGTGTGGAAATTTTAGATTTGTATGTGTAAAAGGATTTTATCACCAAATTCATCTCACTATTATGAGGAATGATTACTTTTTAAATTCTAAATTTCTAGGAAGCTTTGCTCCCTCACACCAAATCTACCTTACTAGGGAAGGTTGTTGCATGTCTAGTGAATTGAGATAAAGTGAAGTCAATATTGTTTTATCTCCTCATGCTCTCCACATTAAAATATTAGTTTTTGAAAATATTTTCAACCAATTATAATTTGAAAATTTTCTTCAATTTTTCTACATTCTCATCTTGGGAATCGTCTTCTCTTCAAAGAAAATACCTATGCTTGAAAGATATTTTTAAATGATGGCCTTCATTTGATTACATTATTTGAGATTTTTTTTTGTTTTGATATGTTTTGTTTCAAAAATGAGGGTTTTCATTCAATTATTTTCTTCCACATAAAGCATCTACCATAATTAGTGTTTTCCAAGATCTTATTAGTCACTAGTTTATCTTATTCCAAATCAACCACTTCCTTGAAATCACTGTCAGTCGTTAAGTAGACAGATTCTTCATGTTTGGTGGCAATGATTTCAATATAAATCTCTTTCTTCAATGCCTCAATATCTTCATAGACCTTCATTTTAGTGACAGGATTAGTTCCTCTTACTAGGATATCTTTGACCCAATCTTTTGTAACTTTCCCATAAGATTTATAAACTTGGATTTTATCAATCATTTCCTTTCCATGAGAAGAAATAGGATCAAAAGCCACTTAAATTTGGATATTTTATTGAGTGGAAAGATAAATTAGGGATCTTAAACAATTGGTTAGAGTATGAACTTTTTTCTTTAACTAATCCTTGGTTTGGTTGTCTTTTTTTGTTCTTTCTACAATCCTATGGCTAACACTTGGAAATTGTGGACATCTCCATCTCTTGTAGAGGTTTCTACATTGATCCTAGTAATATTGAAATCACTTGCAATCATTTGAATAACATCCTTTTGGGAGAAGGGATGAGTAACCTCAACATACATATTCCCTCAAGAAGGGTTTTTCAACAAATAGGAGGTGGTTTTAGGATTTTTAGCTTAGCATGTTTTTTGAAGTAATTGGGACATAATGTCTTTGTAAAGAAAAATCAATTCAACAACCTTTATTTTCTTAGTTATAGATCTTGTTCTAACCATGAAACATATGTGGTTGTGGGAACATTACCAGTTCTTGGAGAAGAAAATTGAAGGGACTTTTGAGGGGAGGTCTATTAAAAACCCCAATCTCAAGAGAAGAGGATGGATTATCCTCAACTTTTGTGGATGGATTCTTAGAGGCATCAAGAGGAGGATAACTATGAGAATGAGAAGATGGAGAATTAATTACTGGAGATGGTGAAGAACATATATGAATAGCTTCTTCTTCAACTTCTTCTAACACATGACTCAATCTTTCCTTGTCAGGTTTTCCCTCCGAGTGAATTCGTTTGAAGATACCTCACAATCCTTTTCCAAACTTCCCCTTCTCAGAGGATCCTCACCATCATCTCCATTATCTCTAGAGGTATTTTGTTATGTTTTGGATTTTATTTGTTGAGGTGATGAATACCTTCTCTAACTACCCTCTACTTTCTCTACAATTTCTTTATATTGTTTACAATTAAGATTTTGATTTTTAGTCTTCTTTTTCATCACCCATTCTTCTATTCACTTGAGTGCTATTGTAGTCTTGGCCTCAATGGTTTCTATTTCTTTAGCACTCTAGTATACTGGTAGGATGGAATGACTTGGTATGTGGTCCATGAATATGGGATATATTAGATCGCATTTATCGAGATCTTGGATATCCCAATTTAATATTAAAGTTACAATTTATCTTAATGATATTATAATACATTCTCTTCACCTTGCCTTATTTAACTGACATAATTTGTCCAATAATCTTCCAATTCTAGAATGTGACTAAATATTGGACCCAATTGTGTATTGTTTTTGCTATCAAATGGGAACCTTCTTTCATAAAATTTCATGGTGAATTTGACCAAATCCTTTTCAATGTTTAAGGCATCAAACATAAAGTTGCACTGATAGTGTGAAAGGCCAATGGGAAAAGCTTACCTATCTTCTTTCTTTCATGACACCTTTTATTCACCTCAACTATTATTCACCTCAACTACATGTTTACATATCTCAATGAGGAAAAATTTGTCATAATTATACTTTAGTAGCTTATAGGTCAATCCATCAAACCCTCCAACTCTTATATAAGTAAACCTTTGATTTTAAATAAAATATCTTTTGGATAGTTATTAATCAATTTTGAAGCATTAGGAGTTATTCTCAAGCTTGTATTCCCTTGAATCTCTCCCACCACTCTCATGGTAAAGTAATTACTCACCTTCCTAAAACTCCTACAACTTCTTTACAACTTCAAATAAGTGTGGTAATCATAAATATGAATGGAGTCATCAAGAACACCTACCAAGTGGAGTCTTGGCCAAGGCCTTGTGCAAGTGATGGCATAGAAAAGGTATGACATATAGAAAGCCTCATGTAGTTTGAAGTGGGTGATTTCAAGATGGATTTGGTTACTAATTAAAGTTCTCCAACCAATCAATGAACTATATACAATGAATTACCATGATAATAAACAAGTACATTCACTCTTCAAAATCATGTGTTTTCTCATTTATTTTCAATCTATGGAGAAGAACTATGATGTCTTAAATTTCATTTACAAAGTGAGACTGATGTAACTTTTTGGGCAATTGAGACTTACCTTTCTTAGGTGTTTCCAACCATTGGAAAGCAATGGTATAAGCCAATATGTAATTAATGAAGGTGAATTCACCCCTATGAGGAAATTAGAGGCAAGTGTTGAAGATGTCACTAGTCAATATAACCATGAGCCTTTTATCACTAGTTATCACTTCATGAGTCTCTAGATTATAATGGTTCATGCATTCTAGAACCAAGTTTATGTATTGCACCACCATAGGAAATTTAGCTACTTGTAGCAACCCACTCTTGATCAACCTTTATGTGATAGGGGGATCTATTTTCTATTCCAATCCTCTCCTAAAAATCTTACAAGTTCACATGTCCCAAATTCATATTATTAATTTCTAAGATGGTGCTAGATAATCCTGCCAAATGTTCATGTCCCAAGTACTTGAATTTCATTTTGTTACAAGAGAAGTGAAAAAAATGAGAAATAATTAGGGTTATGCTAGAGCTTCAAATTACTTACCAAATAATTTCTATATCCCACCTATGTCCCTTGTATTATCTTAATTCAATCTCTAATACCTTGTGAATTGTAAAACAAAGCTAATAAATATCTTCAATCTCCTTGTGGCAATTAT
This sequence comes from Sequoia sempervirens, assembly GCA_007258455.2. Lineage (NCBI taxonomy): Eukaryota > Viridiplantae > Streptophyta > Pinopsida > Cupressales > Cupressaceae > Sequoia > Sequoia sempervirens. The sequence continues at coordinate 28,763,892 of VDFB02018296.1, read as the reverse complement.
CATGATGAAATTAGGTATTGTGAACTTTGTAGTCTTTTCTACCCTACTCTTCAATAATTCTCTATTAGTTGCTTACCAAAATGCTTCTTAATGATTCCTTGACTGTATTTACAATCAACAGCCTTTAATTTTGGGATTAAGCATTAATGGCACACCTTAAATTTGGCATGTGCATGAGCTTTCTCATTCAACATTAATTTTGGACACTTTTGAAATTTTGATAAGTAAAAGCTATGGATTTTTGTCAAAAATTCATTGGTTTTGAGAAACTTGTCAAGTTTCAACAAAGGTTTCAAAAATTCCACAATCTTCCAAAAGGCTTTATTGAGACCTAGCCTTGAATGAGAAATTAGAATTTCCCATGAAATAAATTTTGTTGACTTTTTCTTAAGGTTGCAAAAACCTTATCGGGTTCTGACAAAGGTTTTAAAGCATACGAGAAGTTCTAAAATGCTTCTTCATTGCCTTCGATTTTTCCAAAACTTTCTGAAATCCCACGTCAAAATCAAAATATCCCAATTTTTTCAACTATGTGCTTGGTTATGAAATCCTTGTTGGGTTCCAATAAGGTTCTGAGAACGTCCTGAGAAGTTGATAAGGTTGGAAAAACTTAATTTAGGACCGACACACCAAATATATTACAAAATTCAACTTGAAAATGGTGGGTTAACACATAGTTAAAATAAATTTGTCAAAATCTAACATGTTTCTGAGAACCTCATCGAAACATGATGACCAATGATAATTTTTTCCAAAATTTAACAAGGCTTTAAAAGAGTTGACAAAAATTGAGGTAACAGTCCTAAAAGAAATAGAGATCTCATCAAGGCTTAAAAAGAGTTGACAAAATTAAGGTAATAGTCCTAAAAGAGATAGATATTTCATCAAGCCATAACTCACTCAAACATCTCAAAGGTCTATGATATCATTTCTAAGGTATTCAAGGTCTTTTTCAATGATTTCTAGAGTTTGTAAGTTTACAATTATCAAATCTACTCTCACTTCAACAATTGCATTCAATTTGTAGCTATTCTAGTCTACTTTTTATTCTTGACTCAATGATTCTCTAAAATCGTAATCTTGATTATTTAACAACTAAACTCATTCACCCTATACAACATTTATTTTAAATTTTACCCTAATATAAAACAAATCTATTTGAAATAAATCTATTTGAAATATACTCCTAAAGATATCTAATAAAAAAAAGATAAACAAGATTATTCTAAAGTCCTATTTTGCATTCACAAAAGAGATAATCTCAACTTTAAACTATCAACAACTAGAGTCATTCTCACACAATCTTAGGCTGATAGTGCAATCTTAAAAAATAGTTTCAATTGACTAAACTTTTGAACACAAGATCACCATCTATACTAATTATTTAAATCATATTTCTCTATACTTAAATTGCAAACACAATACACGGTGGAAAATTGCCATGGAAATTTTGTCGACTTGGTGCTTTTTACCAACATGGTGAAATCCCTTAAATTTAGGAAGTAACTTACATGGGACTGTCGTCTGCGATAATTCAGACTTCACTGTAGTTTTGGCGGCAGCGAAATGTGAGCACTTTCCTTTTCACGCGTATGCAATGAACAAGCCACTCGTTACTTTTACATATTTTAAAATGGAGAGTTATGTTCGGAAATTATAGAAAAATAAATTTGAGAGTTTATAATGCAAAGAATATAAGTAATATTAATTTTATTAAAAGATGGTAATTAATTTGAATATAATGTGATTTTATTTTCACATATTTTTATAGATTAAATTTGATATATAATTTATTTAATAATAGAAAATTAATTTTGAGATTCTAATGAAGTTAATGCTTATGTGAATTCAAAGGACATTATGGCTCCTAGTGGTGTGAATCTACCCTCGAAGGAGTGTAGCAAAAAAAAATGGCAATGAAGAAACATGTAAAGATATAATAAATAATTGGACCTCGGTCAAGCTGGGGTAGAAGGAAAAGTTGTCAAATGACACATTTTTGGTGAATTTCCGCTCCCATGATAAAATGGGATGACTAGAATCACCAAAAAGTTGTCATAATGGATGGGCGGACATGAACTATTAGAATTAGAAAGTTTTTTAATCCTAAACTAACGTTCTTCTAGGATAAAAGTATTCACCCTTTTTGTTGGTATGATGCATTGTATTCCCCTCTACTTAGGAACAACCCTTTTTATGTTATTTTGATTCACATATTTATGGGTATGACCCCCTAGGCCAAATTCATCAATTAAAAATATCAATTTTATTAATATATGGCAGTTAATTTGAATATAATGTGATTATATTTTCACATATTTTGTATAGATTAATTCTGATATATAATTTATTTAATTTATTTTTTGATTTAAAAAATATGTGCAAAATAAACTCAATTCATTTCTTAAGTATTTAATTATTCAAGAATTTTTAAATTTAAATTGAATACAATTTTCTTTTTAGAGTCATTATTTGTCAATTTAGACACAAAAGTTATTAAATTGTGTCAGGATGTCATATAGAAGGACAAACCCTACTCTTATTATTGCTATATAGAGCATTTACTAAGCATCAAAGAAAATTATCATCAACATAAAATCAACATAGACATATTGCATGATTGTTTGGTGTGTTTGATCATTATTCCACAACAACTAAATTAATTTCATGTGTTTAACATTATTCAATTATGATCACTTCAGCCACATTCTTGACTTGTTCCTACATGTCCTTGCTTGCTCTCCCACTTAAACTAGTAGCTAGAACCAATCTAACCATCAATAGTCAATTCAAGAATTTTCTTCACTTATAGGTCTATTTATAAGTTAATATTTTTGGATATTAAAGATTCTCATTGGATTCATAAGAATTGATTCATATCTACTTTGGTGCAAAAAAAAGTAAATAGAAGAGGTTTTTATAATTGGGAGAGTTGAAAAGAAAAACATATATAGTTTTGGGAGAAAATTTGGTTGTATGAGCTTTGATATTGTTTTTGAAACATAAAAATTTGGTGACTCTAAGATTAGTGTCCATAACCTAGGGCCATTTCCACATTTTTATAAATTTCATTGGGATATAGATCAACAAGGTAAATTGTTTGACTATCAACCTTAAAGGTGAGCCAACTAGACCTAGATTTATATCCTATGGGGGTTTGGAATTGATTAGAAATAGTTTGAAATGATTATATTAAAGATCCTATATGCCCTAATATTAAAATTGCAAGATCTTGAAGACTGTCAATCAGAAACAACAGTTTACCAGTGGATTTGGGAAGTGTAGAGAACATCAAATATGCTCAGAAAAAATGGTTTTGAGAGGCTTATAAGGACTCATTCTCCCTTGGGTTAGGTGTCTAGATAAACTTTTTAGGTCCTCTGGTACAAAATATGAGCTTCCATTTGCCCCAAGTCCCACTATCATAAAGCCAAAAATAAATTATGAATTTAAGTTTCCATGAATTGACAACAATGATGAAAACTTATGCAAGAATCCAAAAAATTATCTTCAAGATCTCCAATCCTTATACAACATGTAATCAACACATACAAAGAGAGGGAAAAATTGTTTTGTTTGAATGGGGATTTTCCTTAGTCAAACCCCATGTGTTGGTGATTAATCCTTGCAGTGAAGCCACAAAAGTGGTTTACAATTTGATGAAGGAAAAGTGAGAAAAAATGACCCCATGGAAAAAAAATTGGTTTTAGGTGTTCAAATGAACCTACAAGTTCGACTGAACCCAAAAGGGGTTTGACTGAACTAGGGTTCAAGCGAGCCCATTATTTAGTGGGCCCACATTTCCTACCCAAAATAACAAAAGGAAATACATATTGAGGGTGGTTCACTCGAACCAAGGTTCAAGTGAACTTTGGTTTGAGTGAACCCCTAGGGATTCGCTCAAACCCCTAGGGGTTTGTATGAACCCCCCTTATTCCTCATTCTCCCCCTCTAAACACAAAAAAAATCTAAATTTTTATGCTTCGAAGCTTGGGTTGAGGATGAAAATGGAGGAATGTTCAAAAACCCAATTGGAATTAGGTAGTCGTCAGAACGAGCTATCCAAAAAATATGATTTTAATATTTTTTGGTTGTATTATGTATTTGTTTTTTAGTTTTATTAAACATAGGTTTTTCATAAAAAATGAAGGTCTCTATTCTGCACATGCGAAAAAATATTAGATTATCAAAGAAAAATTGAAAAATATAAATGCACCAGATATTGAATTCCTTGATCCAACCAAAAACAAATTTGAGTTTTGATATATTCAAAAAAAATTACACATTATACAGTCGTGCTATGTTTGAATTGTAATTGGTTTGACTTCGAAACTTGATTAAAGAAAAAATATTCAATGAAAAACTATTTAACCAAGTGGAAGCACTAGATATCAGAGTTAAAAATCTAAATTTGAAAGAATTAGAATTTTATCCTTCATGGAAAAAAAATTATTCGTTATATGGTGTGCATCACTTTTTTAAAATGTTGTTTTATGAAAAAAAACCAGTTTTTGTGGGAGATGGAAGAAGAAGTGCAATCTGATTCCAAAAAAATTGAAAAAATATTTTTAGAATCTGCAAACAAAATGTGATGAGACTCTAGTTTGCATCATCTTCAAATTCCTCACGGTTTAGCTGCTATAGGTGATCGAATGTGAAGATTTAGTTAAAAAATAATAATTTCAGTGTCTAGTTTGGCCAAAAATTGTAAACCACCATTGTGGGATCACCCCTTGATAGAAAGATAATGATAATGGAGAAGCAAATGATGAATGAACACTTGATTTTTACAACTCACCAAACCTTCAAGGACTTCCCTTAGAGGGCTGAAGAAAAATACATCACTCTAAGGACTTGATCTTGCTTTGCCTGGTATATTTGGACACTTGAAAATGTTTGGATGCTTTTAGGATCAACAGTGCATATTAGCCTTCACAAGATGACATGAACATGATGATAGGATTTTGATTGCTACAACAAATGACTAATAAATTTTCTCGGAATGCTCTTGATAATAATATTTTCTCATATGAAATTTTCCTTAATGCTAGATGATTTCAAATGATAAAAGACTATATATTTATAGGTGTTTATCTAATTTCCTAAAAATTCGATTCCAAAAGCTGACAATTGTAAGTTGAATTTTAATCATTAAAATGTCACAAAAAGCATATTAAAATTTAGGATATAGGACTTAAAGGGAACCCATTCACCCTTGGGAAAATGGATCTTGGCCAAAAACTCCATGACACACAAGCTCCAATGTGTTTTAATTATTAATTGCAATAATTAAATGTTGGTCCCCCTTTTGGAAAATAGTAAAAATAAGGATTTGGAATACATAATTTGGCAAATAAGAAGCTTAAATAAGTCCAATTAATTAAGGGATGCAAACATAGTGTGAAATTGTAAAGGTATACAATTTCCCACATGACATTTTTGAATTAGTTTCTAAGTATGTTGGCCTTCATTATGGCATACTGCATCATAAGTGTAGGATTTTTCTAACCTTCCACATTTACTGCATATTTTTTAATTCCTCTCTTTTATATGGCCTCAATCATCTCCAACCCAACAATTCTTGATGGTGTTGATGGTGTGACAGCTCTCCATAATGCATCCCCCAAATAAGCACCATAAGAGGTTTGTATTGAAGGTATTCCATAAGGTATGTCCTCTGAAAGTCCTACAAATGTGGTTCTTACCATCTATGAATTTGATAGTGCTTGTCAATGGTTAGAGCAATATACTCTTATAGGTTACTTTGTGGGGAGGACCCCCTGAAAGCAAGCTAAGAGAATGGGTTAACAAAACTTGGATCTCACATGGGGTCCAACTTGTCACCATTGAAAACCTCACAAAGGGGTTTCTCCTTTCCCACTTTTTTAAATCAAGATCATGTTTAGGTTGTACTTCAACATGGTCCTTTGTTTTTCCATTATTCCTTTTTTCTCTTTTAATTGTAGACACAATACTTTGTAGTCTTGAATGCCAAGAAACTTTCTGCCTGCTTGGCTTGAATTTTAAGGTATACCTTTCCCTTCTTGGAATTTTTTACACCTTATTGCCTCTTATTTAGGGAAATTTATTTGCATTGGACCCAATCATTTCTACTAGGAAAGGCCTAAAAAATGAGTCTATGTTATAATTTATTTGTATAAATACTTCAAAGAGTCAATAGATATTCAAATAGGTAATGGGTGCTCCCACAAAACTATTTAAAATTCCGTTGAGGAAGTAAAATTGCAATAAACACCCCCATGAATTTTTTTTGGGTTTTTGGGGGTTCGAATGAACCTAATAGGGGTTTACTCAAACCCCCCTTCGAGCAAGCCTTATTAAATGTTGGGTCCCACATATTTCGCATTTCCTAGAATAAGAAAAAAGGAGAAACTTTGTAGAAAGGGGGGTTCGCTTGAACTAGGGTTCAAATGAACCCAAGTTCGAGGAAACCTCCAAGGGAGGTTCACTCAAACCTGGGTTCATTTGAACCCCCCTTTCCCCCCTTCTCCCCCTCTAGCACCAAAAGGCTATATAATTTTTCCCTTCAAAGCTTGAGTTGAGGATGAAAATAGATGAGACTTCATAGACCCAACTTGATGATGGTCATCCTTGGAACAAGCTATGCATTGAATATAATTTTAATATGTTTTGGTTTTAATATGTATTTAATTTTTTAGTTTGATTAAACATAGGTTTTTCACCAAAAATCAAGCTCTTTATTCTGCACATGTGGAAAAATAACTGATTATCAAAATAAAATTCTAAAAAATATGTGCAGGCTAGGTATTAATGTTCATGATCTAGTAATAAAAATGAATTTCAATACATACAAAAAAGATTATGTTGTATACGGTTCGCCTATTTTTGAATTGTAATTAGTTTGAAAAAATATTCACTAAAAAACTATGAAACCAAATGAAAGGGTTAGATATCATAGTTACAAATCTAAATTAAAAAAAAAAAGAATTTTATCCATCATAGAAAATTTTGTATCTTGTATACAGTGAGAATCACTCCTTAAAAATGGTGTTTACTAATAAAAACTAGTTTTTGAAGGAGATGGAAAAAGAAGAGCAATCTGATTCCAAAATTTTTGAAAAAAATATATTTAGAATCTGCACACAAAATTTCACAAATCACTAGTTTGCATCATCTTCAAATTCCTCATGGTTTAGCCGTTATAGGTGCCCAAAAGTGAAGATTTAGTTAGAAAAAGTCAATTCAGTGTCTAGTTTGGCCAAAACCTATAAATCGATATTGTGGGATTCCCCTAATATCTATCATAATCAAAGGGGCTTTTACCTTCTAAGCTTCCCCAAAACATTTTTCCAAATTCAATATTATGAGCATAAAATTAAGGATTACCCTTTAGCTGCCCCCAAGGAAAAGTCTCCTCCTCATGTTCTTGACGCCTCTCAATCTTCCAAGGCTACCACCAAACTAGATGAAAAATGGACTATGGTTTTGCAATAAAAAGGTAAAAATGCTAGCTCTAGTGGGCCTCAAGGTAAAAAAACAAGATTCCTTAACTGCTAAAGAGTAGCTAGCTAGTGTTTCAAACCCTTTTGAGAAGAGGAAAGAAATCTTGAGCATGTAGGTGATGTTCCTTCCAAACCGATATTTTCTGAGATGCCACAACCAACATTGGTGCTTTCTTTGCAACCAATATTAATGCCTTCTTTGTAGCTAGTAACTATAGTTTCTCATAATAAAATATGTCATTTCATTTTCCTTCACCAACTAAATAGTGGTGGCATAGTGCAACCCCTCTAGGTGCCTAAAAGAAGGTGAATTTGTTATTGAAAAATGGATAATTTCCTTGTCAAAAATTTAGTTGGGATCTTTATCGCTGGATTTCTTATAGTAGAATCACTTCACAACACTTGAGGAGTTAGACAATGATGATATGCTTCTAAAGATCTCATTCCTGAATTTTCTCTCTTGGAATTTATGATGTGTCATTGACCTCACATAAAAGTATTTGATAAGGGATGCTTGTAAGAAGCATTCTAGTTTAGATTTTATGTGTTTGCAAGAAGTTAATATTTTTGGTTTCATTATTTGTATAGCATCTCATATTAATTGGCGAGCCAGTATTATGTTTTGCACTAATTATGATGTTGTTCACGGAGGGGTTTTCACCCTTCTCTCTCCATGATGAAATTCATAATGTTGTTTATCACAAGTTTGATATGACTCATTGTCTAATATGGATCCTCATGAATATTGGTAATCATTCCTTTAGGATCATTGATGTTTATGTTGCCAATGATACTGTTGAGAAATATCATTTGTGGTGGTGGATTGGGGACTCAATGTTTGTGGTCACTTAGGTCTTGTGTAGTGATTTTAATATGGTGGAGATTTCTTATGATAGATATGCAAAATTTCCTTTTTGTTGGATAACCGGTGAATGAGAGGTGTGTGGTTTTACATGCATAATAAGCTAGATCTTTAGGATCCCAACATGCACCACTACCACATCTAGCCCATTTCGCATATGTGGAGAAAATTTTAAGTTTGTTTTGAAAAGTCTTTAAACATTCTGATTGTGTGATGATTTTTCACAATATTTTTTCCTTTACCAACTACTTTTCTCTCTTGGTGATGTCATTATTGATGTGAATTTATCTGACAACTTGCCCATCAAGTTTCACATTAAGTGGCAAGTGGGTGTGCCTTATCCTTGCAAATATCATTTTTATTAAATACTTCTTTGATGAGTCATCAATCCACATTGGCTCATAGTAGGAGGATCCAGAATCTTGAATTTTGTCTTACTCAACCAACAAGGTGAATTGCATGGTGGAACAAAGATATTCAGTGAAAATTTCTCATTTCTTCTACATCTAGGGTTCCCAGCTAGCCATCATTATGAGGAATGCATACACAACTACCACCTTGGATCTTTTTCATGCCATGGAAGAGCTTGTTTCCAATAACTTGTCGCTTTCTTTGTAGGTTTAAGTGATAGAGCTTAGGAATTAGAAGTAGATAGAAGATAACCTCTCTACCAAAGGTGACCAATTAAGATCCAGACTTCATTGACTTAATGTTGGAGATATCGCTTCAAAATAAAAAAATTAGGCTCTTTGTGCTCAGAGTTCCCATGGCATCAAGAAAATTAAGGAAAGAATGTTCTTATAGAGCTACTAGATCTTCTTTGGGTATTCATCAACCATTATGAGAACACTTTCACTGCTTAGAAGTGTACTCTTGAATGATAGTGTTCCCTTCAAGAGCTCCTTTAGATTGTTCCCTGTCAACTTTCTTCAACTCAAAGAGCCTTTTGTGACCATATTTTCTCTCTATTGCCAAAACTAAGGAGGCTATGAGCACAATGGTTAATGACAAAGCCCCTCTAAGGGCTCTTTAGAATTATGTTGGTGACAATTTGTATAAAATTTATTTGTAATATTTTCATTTTAAATCCCTAGGGAAACTCATTAACAAATGAAATATTGCATTCATGCCTAAAGTTGATGATCTCGAATATATTTGTAACTAAAGGCCCAGTATGTTGCTCATTGTGTCTGACAAAATCATTTCCAAATCCTTGAATTTTAAAGTCTGCCATATCATTCACTAGATTATTCATCATAAACAAATGGGTTTCATCAAATCCTAATATATTTTAGATATATAATTGTTTCCTAGGAAGATATGGAATTGGATTTCCACTCTAAAAAAAAGACATTTTCTTAAATATTGAATTTTCCAAGGCTCATGACCATATGGAATGGCCTTCTATTCTTGACATGCTTTAAGCTTTGAGGTTTGTTGCCCGCTTCATTCAATCTATCAACATATTTTTTTGGATGCCATTGTTTATATTACCATCAATGACCATGAATCCCATGTTTTTGGGCTCTTCCACTCCATTCATCAAGGTTGACCTCTGGACCCCACTCTCTATGTTATTGCTATTGAAGGCTTTAGTTATATTATATCTCACTTAGTCTTGCATGGGATATTCAAGGGTATTTCCTTGCCAAATTCATTGACTCAAATTATCAATGGCCACTTTGTGGATGATTATATTATCACTCTCATTGAAGAGGAGAACAATATCAAGGGGAATCTCAAGTTTCTTGAAACCTTTTGTTAGGTGTTGGGCTTGGACATTCAATGGCACAAGATTCAATGTTATAAAAAACACATTATTCCTATGCCTACTTGGCTTCAAACTTTTAACTAGAAATGGATTGGACATGGCAAATTTTTAGATTTTTGGGCATCCCCTTTTCTTTTCAAGCTTCTTTAGTAACCTTAAGGTATATTTTTCTCTAAAAATTGAAAATAAACTGTATGCTAGATTACTAAACCATTTTCATTGGCAAAGAAATTTCAAGTTTGTTCTAAAATGCTAGTAACCACTCATGTATTATTCTTCTTAGTGGGATCTATCCAACGCTTCTTATTTGAAGTTGGAGAATCTTTTTCAAGATTTACTATAGGCTTCTTCTAAATATGACAAGGGATTCCATCATGTTTCTTACAAATTTTGTCGCATTGTTCATGAATTTGGAGGGCTAGGGTTGTTATACACCCAATGATAAATGATGGCTTTGTGCATCAAATATATTATTTGAGCTTTCATTGGAAATGAATTTTGAAATATTTTACTTTGGGATTTCATTCATCTAGATATCCAGTGCATCAACCTTCCTAGAAGGGTTTTGGTTTCTAGACCCTTCTCACCATGATGTAGTCCACATTGAAGGAACTTAAATTATGGTCAAAATCATTTGGCATGCTTAGGAAGCTATTAAGCCTTGTCTTTTTAGAGAAGGTCTTTTTCAATCAGTACAATCTCTTGTGGTCTCCTCTTTTCCAAGAAAAGGGTTGCCCTCTAGCTCTGTTGCCATAGTTGAAATATTTGAGATTTCACAAAAGAAAGTATCTAATGCCCATTAAATTTATTCTCTAGAATTTATATGAGTCTAATGTATTGGTATGAGATTAAGGCCAAAAATTTTCTTTCTTGTAAGGATTTTTAGACTTGAAAATCTATCATAAGATTTATTCTTGCCAAGATGGATCACAAAGTTGGCATTCATTTTCCAAACCATGGTGGAAAGATTAGAAGTTAGGGCCAAACATTTCCTTTTGCAATTAAAAATTGTAGGTTGGCTATTGTTGACTTTCTCCACATGTACCCATGATTCCTAGTTTGAACTAGAGCCAGCGTTTGTAATGGTCTTGCTCAGTTTTGCATCACAAATTTCTAAATGTTTGGTCTACTAGTTTGGAGCCTAAATTAGCCCACTTTTCCTAGTGTATTATTTTCCAAGCCTTGCTAGTTGGGTCACATCTAACTCATATGGGCATTCAAGAACCTCGATGGAAATTTTGTGGATAGTTGGATTCCTTCAAATAGCTCTCTAGATTTGTCCTTGAGCTCAACAACTCTAGAATTGGATTCATGATATTTCTTTTGGTCTTTTCAAATAGAACCATTTCTTGATGTATGGTTCCTCTCAAGGATTATCCTTGTATTCCCCATAAATTCAATCATAGTTGGCATGCTTTCAGGGTGGAGATTATGAAAGTATTTGGAAGGAGATTTATTTTTCTAATTGTACAATAGATCAAAATGTTTCACTTTTTCTAAAGCTACTATCTTCGATAATGAATCATTAGAAATTTAGGTGCAATCCAACAATGTTTCCCTAATTTCATTCTTCTCATAAGTAGACCTATCATACAATGATCTATTTCAGAAAGGGAATTCAGTAACCCATTTTTTTGATTTTGTACCATAAATTGTTTTTGGAAAAAAAATTGCAATTAATAAAGACATCTTCATCCTATAATAGTACATTTTCAAGCATCTATTGTAGAAAATAAGAAGTGGGAATTTTTGTATATTATCAATATTATAACATTATTTAGTAGATACCAAGCTATTTTGTCATATAATTTAGACTTGTTGAGGTCAAAATATAATCTTTTGATCCATAGCATCCACTATTGGGGTTTAGAATGGTACATGTCTTCCAAGAATTATATCAAGAACTTCTAGAGGTATGAGGTCACATGTAATAATTTATTTCTCATTTTTAGTTGCATACTTGAAAGTGTATTGTATAATTACATAAATTATGTTACCATGGTACAATGATCCTAGAGAATATGGAACTAGATGTGTAGTGGTATAGAGACCTAGGTGTTGGATTGCATCATGCACTAATTGATGATGCCAATGATGACATGGCTAGGTTTTCTAATTCACCCAATAGTTCATATTTACTTTATAATGCTCAAAATTTAAATATTTGAAGTAAACCATCCATTGAAGCTTGGATTTATAATTAAAATATGGACACCATCAATAAAAAAGATATCTATTAACCAAATAGTTATATAGGCATACATCAAGATATGTCAATATAAGTATAAAATAGATACAAAATAGCCATATAGGCTTACAAGAATACCATATAGGCATACAATGTCACATATATGCAATAGAAAATATATATCCAAAAATGTCATATTGGCATACAACAAAGGACTCCAATAAATAATCATTTCCCTTCAGGTGAAGAAAATTGATCACGACCAAAATTTGATCATTGGGGGGATGGTTATGTGTATGTTAGTGGTCTACTTTGAATTCAAGGGTTGGCCCTCCTATTTAATTCTTCAAGGAGTCATACCCATTACAATAAAAATTATAGGCATTAATATATAAAAATTACATTATAAAAAATGAAGTATTTAATAAAATAATCACTTACCACCTCCAAATGATCTCTCTCCTTTTCCAAAACATTGGAATGCTAAGGAGGTAGTGTTCCAAAGTCTTATAGGAACCAACTAGATATAAATTAAACTACATATCAATAATCATTTGATTTTTCAATAATAAACAACTATAACAATGAATGTAATTTGGAATTTACTAATTTGCCTCATACCCCCATCAAAGGCATTGAGCTATATATTATAGTAGAGACACCATGCTCCATTTCCCTATAAACATAGAGAGGATTCTATACTTGCAACATCTGAAAATAAGACTACATTATTCAATTAAAAAAACTAGAAGAGTGATGCAGGTCATGGCTTATAAAGTATGAGATAGTCAACAAAATTTTGAGTACTTATTGAACTATATATTGCTTCAATGGTTTGCATGTTTTATAAATATAATTTCAAAGAAAAGGATATACACAAGATGATAGTCCTAGGGATGATCATATCATGCAAGTAAGGGAAAATATCATGATTACGTAAAGAAGTAATGCAAACCTTTGTTGATGTGGAGTGTGAAGAATTTTTTATGTGGGGATAATATTTATGGAAATAATCTAAAGCATGATAACGAGATGCATGAAAAGAAACAATAATGAGCGCTTCCAACTAAGAACAAAATTATGTAGTGATAGTGAGCAATGAGGGGACTTTGGTCCTAAGATCTTGATAACAATTCACACCTATAAAGACACTCCATGATTTTCATAAAACCTCAAAATTATATTCATATTCATGGGTAAATAAAAAAGAAGAGATAGCTAAGAAATGGAGTGAGATATATTCATTGTAGTGGATAGAGTATTATTCACATAGGCAGAGGAAAGATCACAAGGAGAAATGGTGAATAAACGACAACAAATAAACAATAAAATATATAACATAAATGATGAATAAAGGTAAAAAACACGAAAATATGAAATTCATAGATTATGAAGTGCATAAAAACTTGAAATCAAAGTAATTAAAAAGTACAAAGCATACTTACAAACTATCTAGAACCTTCACGTCATTAAACATTATTCAATTACAAAATACTAATTTTTATTTTAAAATTATAAATAGTATGTATTACCTGAGTGAAACTTTGAAGCTCCAAGATTAACCTATTCAACATCCAAAATGAGATATAAGAATACCATTCATATAACATTGAGCTATTCACATGTAATATTTATAATTCTCTACTAATTACATACCTTTCCAATACATGTGGTCACATAATAGGAAGGTGGACAACCATTTAAAATGGAGTGAATGCTATGAACATGAAATTTAATTATAATCATTCAAATAATTTAGTTAATCTTTTATTTCAAAAATGAAATTAAATAAATTCAATTCAATGAACTTGCTAACATTTTCTTGACTATCAAGGTCAAATGCCTCATTAAGGAGGGCATTTTTCATCTCCATTTGATCAGTTGTAGATGTACCCTAGGTACTTGCATCCTCACTATGTATGTGATCATAATCATAGGGTAACTTGAAAGCTTGAAATATATGAGGTTGAACTCTACTCTCGAAGACTCAACTAGTTGACCATGTACTAGAGGATCGGTATGTTGTATGAGACTTTGGGTTAGGGAACAAATTGACTGTAATATATCAACCTCAACACTCTCCTTCATAACAGAAGGGATAGACACATGCTCAATATACTGGTCTAATGAGTTCACATCTCACCGGCCACTGTGCATCAATACATCCCCCCACTCTATCATGTGCAGAGCCGCCACCTCTACCCTAGATGTCCTGCATATCAAAATAGTTTGGGATTTTATTAAAGACAAACTCATAGTAGATTTTCCTTAAAAAATATTGTGGAACCTCTTTTTTTTTGCATGGAGGATGGTAAAAAACCATCTACCACCTCCTCCAAAAATTGTTCTTTATTCTTTGGTGGTTACACCAATGGATAGGGAACCTGTTGCTTGGGGGATACAAAGGTTGATTTGTTATAGGGTTTGTGAATAGGGAACACAAGTCAAATTTTGTAAATTTTTCATCTTTCACTTGTTTATAGGATAATTTATTTGCATAAAACTCTCTAAACTCTCGTTTCTTGATTGACCAACCACTTATTTACTTGCTAATTGAATATACATGTGATACTATCAATTCAAGTAATTAAGAAAGTGTGGTTTTATGTCAGATTGAGCTTATGGGTATGTGTAGGATCATAATGGGCCAAAAAGTGGTGATATGATGGGTATGTGTAGGGTATGTGGCTGATGACTTTTTTTTACCCAAAATTGATGAAACACAAAGGGTTTTTAAAGGAGATTCTTAGCTTTCCACCAATATAAATTATGCTTTACTTTGAATTTAATAAATAATTATTATTCATTTTCTGTTTAAATTACAACTAAAGTCTTCATTGATAGGTTGATTGAAAAATATCTATAGCTTTCAAATGGTATCACATTTTTTTAATCTGAAACATGTGTCACATTCTATGCTTTGCATACTATAGAATTAAAATAAAATTGAATTTCATGAAGTTTTGACCAAGTTAAGGTGGTCAGACATTGTATTGGTTAGCCAACTTAATATTATTTTTTATTTTTTCCAACAAACTTTGTTGCCATTTTTCTTCATAACCATTAATGACACAATGTTCGAGCATTACTAAGAAATTGAATAGTTTGGTTTTTTTTATATCCTATTAGAGTTCCAATGTTATTATAGCATTAATAGAGGAAATTACATAGAATTCCATCTCTTCCAATAGAGCATTGAAATATTTTGTAAATAATATTTCACTTTGAGTTTCAAAGGTAGGTAGATCTTCTTCTTGAGATTCAAGGAGGGTTAATTTTGAGGTTCCAATGATTTTGTTTGGGGAGGAAAAATTTCTTCCACCTAGAGCAACATGTACCATCGCCTAACTGGGTTGACTCATCTTTTCCCCCATTGCTTGGAGGAGAGGGGAGATTTAAATTATTTTCACTATTTTCCCCATTTGAAACCCTCTTGCTCAATTAGACATTTCTAGAGGTTGAGGCTTTAGTATTAATACTATGGGAAACTGCCTTGTTCTCTACAATTGGTATAGTATTTTTCTTGCTAGGGTTCTTTTGGATGATAGGGCAATTTTTTCTTAATTTGCCTCTCTTGTTGGCACAAGTAACATGCATTTAACTTGCCCAAAACTTCTATTAGGAAAGAGTTCTCATAATCATCAAGTTTTAAATTCATTGCTTCTGATAATTCCACCCTCAAGGTTAGTGATATTAAGGAATAGGTGTTCATGTCAGGGAGAGACATCCATGAATTTTCTACTCTAAGCACATTGCCCATGTGGCCAAGAATTTGTGGGATGAAAGACCAAAAGTTTGGTGGGATGTTTTTCAATAAAACCCACCTAGGGAGCGAGACTACATGATTTCCTTAGTGTTTGCCTCACGAGATGAAGAAAATGTTCTGAAAATAGTTTTTTCCCACAATCCAGTAGGGTTTTTTTAGGATTTTCTCCTACATATGATGGTCTTTTAAGAAAATTAAGAACAATCCTCATTAAATCATTCAGTAGAATGAAACCAAGACACTTAATTTCTTTTTCCATAAATTTAGAAACCAGGAGTCAATAAATTTCCTTGCGAGTAAATTATTTTGAATCCATATCCACCATGAAAATGGAAATATTTTTTAACCTAATTCTTAAAAATTTTATGGAATCTTTCATTTTTCATTATGAATGATTGTCATTTTCATAGGACGGTTGGAGGAAAACTTACCTTGTTCCTTGTCATCTTCTCCAATATCCTCGCCATCACCACAAGAAAGAGAGATGAATCTTGCACTCGTAATGATGAAAGGTCTGATTTCTTTTGTAACCACATCTCAAAAGGATTTGAGACCATATTATGTATTTTTTAGAGATTGTAAGCCATATATAGAGGGATCAAGAGGTGCACCCCTCCATTAAACTTCACATAGCATCGAATAAACCCTCTCACAAGCAAACATAAATGTAATATCGAATAAAAATCTCACACATACAAAGGAAAAAATATTCACAACAAACAAGGAAATGAATGAGGAATAAATTAACAAGTATGAAGGACCAAACCTTACTAGGGGGCGAGTGCAGAAAGATGGGGGGCCAAAAAGTGGCCACCCATCTTTCAAATTTCAAAAATGTCATAACATGAACTTTGTTATAGTGTGCTTGCATTATGGCTTGGTGTGACCAAGCCTTAGGCTCAACCACACCAAGTACAACACATTTTGGCTAATATAAACAAAAAGAGCAACTTCATTTCATTTTGTATTATGTTATTTTTTGTGTCTTTATGGTCTTCAAACCTTAAAAATCATGCTCATGTTATACAAAGTCTCATTCTTCACCATTTCTTCACTGAATCTTTGCCAAAATGCTACCACAATGTTAGGGAAGTCAAAGGGGTAAGTTTTTATTTTCTTATGTGAATTTGTTATTAAATAGGTAGATTTAATGTGTTTTTTGATGTAAATTTATTTAATTTTTAGGAAATGATAATGCACCTCCAAACCCTCTCAAATTCCTCTTCAACATCTTGATTCACCTCATCCCCAAACCCCTACTAAAGAAAAACCCCAAAAAACACCTCCAACAATTCCTCAACATGCTCTAGGAAATCAAGAAAATTTAATGGGGAAAAATAAAAACAACAAAAAATAAGTTGAGTATATAATTGCAAGGTTGAAAGATCTTATAAGGGTATGTGCAGGATCATCATGGAAAAAATAGGCCCTTAAGTGGCGAAAAATTCAAAAAAATCAGAGTTAGGCAACTTGATGTAAAAATTCGAATAAGTTATTTATATTATTTCAAAAATATGTAAGAATAGAATCTGTAGAAAATTGAATGTACTTTCTAAACTACTAGGTTTATTTTCTTTTAAAAAAATTATATTTGGTGAAAATTTGAAACTTCAATGCAGTAATACTCAAATTTCAGGGAAAAATAAGGAGGAGGTGTCGTCTAACCACCCTAACCACAATAAAATGATAATATTTTTTATAATATTTTAGATATAAGTAGAGGACTCATCTCAGATGTGATGCATATTTTTTTGTAATTTTTTTTCAAGTAAATAATTAATTATGAATTTTTTATTACAACTTTTAAAAAATATAAAAACTTCGTATAGGGTGATCCCACAATCTGGTTTATAATTTTTGGCCAAAATGGACATTGAAATAATTTTTTCTAACTAATGTTCACTTTCGGGAACCTATAGCGGCTAAACCATGAAGAATTTGAAGATGATGCAAACTAGTGATTTGTCACATTTTGTTTGTAGATTCTAAATATATTTTTCAAAATTTTTGGAATAATATTGCACTTCTTTTTTCATCTCCTTCAAAACTAGTTTTTTTCAGTAAACAACATTTTTAAGGAGTGACACTCACCATATAACGCATAACTTTTCTTCCATGAAGGATAAAATTCTTTTTTTTTTAATTTAGATTTGTAACTACAATATCTAGTGCTTCCAATTGGTTAGATAGTGTTTTATTGAATACTTTTTCCTTGATCAAGTTTCGAAGTCAAACCAATTACAATTCAGACATAGGTGGACCGTATAACACATAAATTTTTTTGTATGTATCAAAATTCAATTTTTTTTGTTCGATCAAGGACATCAATATCTAGTGCACTCATATTTTTCAAATTTTTTTTGATAATCTACTATTTTTCGACATATGCAAAACAAAGAGCTTGATTTTCAATGAAAAACCTATATTTAATAAAACTAAAAAGCCAAATACATAATAAAACCCAGACATATTAAAATTATATTCATTGGATAGCTTGTTCCAAGGACTACCATCATCTAGTTGGGTCTATGAAGTATCCTCCATTTTCATCCTCAACCCAAGCTTCGAAACACAAAATTTTGGACTTTTTTCATGCCAGAGGATGAGAAGGTGGGAAAAGGGGGGTTCAAGCGGATCCCCTTTCAAAAAAAAAAATTCTTTGGTTTTTTGGAAGAAATGGGGAACCTTGCATTTAACTGGTTCGCTCGAACCCTGAAAACAATTTTTTTTTTGCATGTGGTCATTTTTTGCAACTTTTCCTTCCTCACTCAAATTGTAAACCACTTTTTTGGGTTTATCCAAATAATAACAAAGCTAATGGGGAGGCAAAACAAGTGAAATTATTCATTTAAAAAACTAATGGCATGGGCTCCCTTAGAGAACCCATCTCAAAAGTAAATCATGTTAGTGAAATTACAAATAAGGATATGATCAAAAAATCCTCTAGGGTGAAAATATCATCTCATAATTTGAGCTTAAATAATAGGGAAATAGTTACCCTCAAGGCACTAACACACATTTAGCATTGCAACCCAAATAGAGAAAATAACTCATTGGTTTGTCATTATAATATGGGATATGGAGGTAAAATGGGTGATAGTACCCTAAGGGCACCTAATACTCTACTAGGATCCAAAGAGAAGGCATCTCTCAATTATATTGTAAGTAATAATACTTGTATTGAAAGTGGTAAATAAGACCCCAATAAAATCATCTCAAAAAAGATGGAAAAAAATTTGAATAAATTGAATCTAAACTTGAAAGATGAGGGTGCTCTGGACTTCCTAAATGAAAAAATAAAAAAAGGGGATAATAGGGAAACTTATCCTAAGAAGGGACCAAGAGAAGAAAAGGGAAATGTACCCTTGAATCTACAAACACAAAATGGATTTTTAGACAAAGAAATCACCACTAAAGGGAAACCTAAATCTAATGCTTTTCCTCCCTCTATATTGAAGAGGAGGGGTAGATAGAAAGGTTTGCTGATCACCCTCAACAAAGGAGACATTAATATAGGAAAAATAAAAATGAAGAAGAAAAGTGTGGTCCTCCTTATGCCTACATCAAAAATATATGAAAGCAAAGAAAATGCTCCTAGATACTTTGAGCTATTTAGGAATGATAAAGAGTCAAACAAAAAAAATTTCAACAATGAATCTTAACTGCACCTCATGAAATGTAAGGGGTCTAGAATACCTTGACTAGAAATACATGGTTAGAAGATTCCTTAATCTTGAGAGAAAATAAGATTTTATACTCCTTCAAGAGGTTAAGGCCACTGGTTTCACTCTTGAAACCAACATGAGATTCATTTGAAATAATTCATCCAAGTCTTAGTCACCAACCATGATAGGGGAAGCGGTGTATCTACTATTCTTATGGCAAGGTGTTGGAGGCAACACCTAACAAGATCTAGAACCTTCTCTTGCAATACGGATTTTTGGGCCACCTATGAAAAAGGAAGTTCCAAATTTGGCATATACTCTATCTATTCTCCAAATGAGCACAAAGAAAGAAATGAGTTATGGAAATGGCTTGTAAATGTACCTAACATCCCCTAGGTACATGGGGGTGACTTCAATATGGTAGAAAATAAGGAGGAAAAGAAAGGTGGTCTAGACATTAATTGCAAGGGAAGTGAAAAGCATTACTATTTGATATTGAAATCCAAGTTTAACCTCATCAACCCATTGGAAGGAAGGAAGAGTACTAATAATGGCATTTGGTACACCTAGAGCAATGCACAAAAAGTGGGAAAAAGGATATACAATAGAATTGATAGATTCGATGCAAACAAAGATTGGTTCAATTTCATCCCTCAAAATGATGGGCATAGTGTATTGGTGTATCCATATACCCTCTTTGATTAAAGCATCCCTAATTATAAACTATACCAAGAAAAAAAATCAAAAAAGAGAAAAACTTTATTCTAAATGTAAACTTGTTAAAGGATGGTGACTACAAGTTAGCTATAATCCCACTAATGAAAATAATTAAGTGGATCCTAAAATATTTGGAATTAGTAGAGAGGTGGGAAATCAATGTTAATGGTTGGAAAATTATATTCCAAAGCATTGGAAAGCAACAAACCATGGGCAAAGGAAGAGAGGAAAACTACCTCCAAGATGAGCTATTGAAGGCACGGTCTAATATAAAAAATGACCCCCTAAATGAGAAGCTCAATGAGGAACTCAATATGGAAATAAATTCCTTAAGAAGACTATAGAATAATAAGATACAAGGCCTAAAATTTAGATCCAAACATAACTAGCTAAACAATGGTGATAAAGGTTCAAAATTATTTTTTAGATATATAAAAGAGAAAGGAGTAAGAGAAAATTGACCAAATCTTCTACAATGGGACTCTCCTCACAAACCGGGAGGATATCCTAGACCAATTCTATCTTTTTTATAAGGAACTATTCTCCTCTAAAGGGAATAGTGAGGAGGGGCATAATGCCAAGGTCCTCATCAAAAATGTGATCCCTAAAAAGATAACCAAAGAATATGCAACCTTGCTTTCTAAGGGAATCACAAAAGAGGAAATTAGGAAAGCTATAAACTCAATGAATAATGATAAGAATCTAGAAGTAGATAGGCCATTAGTTGAGTTTTATAATTCCTTCATGGATTGGATATGTGATGACCTACTATAGTGTAGAAAACTACATACCCTTGCATTTTCATACTTGTTTGGGCCCGCCTTGCTTTATTTATCCCTATTTATGTCTTAATTGGTCCTATTTTGCATCCACAAGCCCAATGAACTATATCATTTTGTGGCTAATCCTGACAAACATCAATGGATAAATAATAGTTTAATGATTCTATTTAAGTTTCCTTGATTTTCAGGTCAAGACTACGACACCACCTAGGGCATCTTTGTCCCCCAAAAGTTTTGGGACCCTAATTTTAAAGAACCTTAAATGGACCCCTTTTTGGAGTTTGTGCAATAAGATTCAAGCCTTGGGACTAAGATGCCACCCAAGGAATCTTAGTCCTCTTTGGCTTATTTTTAGGTTTAATATTAATTTTGGTAGGATTTAGCCTCCTTTAATTAATGGTTTCCTATGTTAGCTTGGTGTGGTGTAATTTTAGGATATTAAGCATGGATAAGTATAAATACAAGCTTCCTCCATTCATATTCATAACAAGCATCCAAGTATTTATTTCGAAGGTAAGTTTATTCATTCAAGAGAAATTCATCAAACATTTGGAGCCATCATCAAGATTCAAGCATCATGTCAAAGGTTTAGTGCATCCATTAATGTTGTTGAGCCAAGATTGTGGATGTGGAATTCAAGATCTGTTTGCAACCATTGTTCACATCATATCCAAGGATCCAAGATCTACATTCTTCATGGCTACTACATCCTAGATTGCATATTTACTTCACAAGATATCATCCAAGGTGATATCATTTACCTATTTCATATTTCATGCTT
Organism: Sequoia sempervirens; assembly: GCA_007258455.2. Taxonomy (NCBI): domain Eukaryota; kingdom Viridiplantae; phylum Streptophyta; class Pinopsida; order Cupressales; family Cupressaceae; genus Sequoia; species Sequoia sempervirens. Next base: position 28,741,876 of record VDFB02018296.1, on the reverse strand, counting down.
CATTTCATCATTTGGTTAATTACCAATAAGGGGATTAACCAAGGAAAAACCCCATTCACTAAAAATCAACAAGTTTTTCTCATCTTGCATGTTTGTGATTGCAGATTTAGGTTGAAGGCTCGAAGATCATTTGAAGTGAAAAGTTGCAAAGTTGCATTGCAAAGTTGTCATCTTCACGGAAATTCACCTACAGGCCAGATCTGGAAGTTTCATAACCTAAGACCTGAGAAGAAGGAAGTGTAGACATCAAGCCTTAGGATCACTTTCAGAAATTTTAGAAATTCAAATTGGGACTAAGACAGTAGCACAGGAATCTTAGTTCTCTAAGTGAAATTTTGTAGAAATTCTTCTAGATCTGGTTCTGACATCTAAATATTTTTCATCTTCCTCGACAAAAAACAATGAGACTAATACAATAGTAAGGGCGTCTTAGTCCTCCACAACATATTTTGACAACTTCTTTGCATTTCTAGAATCCTTTTCACATTTCCAAAATTCCTAGGTACATACCTCATAACTTCCAGTTGCTTAATTTCATCATTTATATCCTTCATTTAGCTTGCATTACTAGGTTTTGTGAGATGAATGTTAAGTCATCTTTTCCAAGCTTTTTCTTGGTGGTGAACCCCTAAAAGCTTAAAGAACCCCTTCTTAGGTCTTCCTTGTTGAGAATTAACTCACCTTGTGAGGTTGATAGTCAATCCAATTAGGAGTCCTAGGGCATCTTTGAATGATAATGGGAGAATAACAGTGTTCTATGACCTAGGTTATAAAGTACCCATTCCTCTATTGTTTACCTACATAAGGTATACTTGGAAGCTCTTGATAAGGGCTCTCTTGGGAAAATTATAAATAAAAGACTCATAAATTTACTACCTAAGTTTATAAACAACACCAAAACATGATTTATTAAGAGATGATACATTCTTCAAAATCTAATAACCAGTTGGGAAGTGATGGAATATTCCAAACTCTCTAAGAAAAAATCAACCATGCTTTTGTTAGATTTTGAGAAGGCTTGAGACAAGGTCGAGTGGGCATTTATGAGAATAACACTAGAAGCATTTGGTTTCTCTAAGGAATTTCGTAGTATGGTTGATACTCTACTAAAAGACGCAACTTCCCAAGTGGATGTCACTAAATCCCTATCTAAACCATTCGTTCTAGAAAGGTCCATATGGCAAGGGTGCCCCCTAGCTCCTACCCTATTTGTAATTTCTTATGATGCAATCCATTTCCTTCTCAGAGATACTTGTATCTCCCCCAAAGTTAGAGGTTTAACTCTCCCTGACAACAGTGAGCTCATGAATATTTAGTTTACTGATGATACTACAATCTTTGTGAAATTAGAAGAAGGAAACATAGACTTAATATTATGCAAAACTCAATCACTTCTACAAGGATTCAGGAGAAAAAAATTATAGAGAAAAATCCATCATGTTGGGATGGATGAAAATCCCCCTTATTGGATACAAAAATTTGACTTCCAATGGGGGGCCCCCACAAGCAAGGTAAATATCCATGGATCCCCTTTGCAATCAATCCATACCTAAAAGAGATGTGGCTATGGGTTAAGAAAATTTTTGAAAAGAAAATGGATAGTTGGAATAGGTAGTACCTATCATTAGCTGGTAGAAACCAATTATGTCAGAAGATTTCATCATCATGTACCATCAACTTTTCCTTTGTGTTTTTCTTCAACAACTACCAAGTAAAGGAGATCCAAGAAAAGATCAAGAACTTCTTATGGTCAAATGGTAAAGGGATAAAACAAAAGGTGGGATTGACCTTTAAGACTTGGGAAAACATGAGATAAATCTTGCAGCGAAGTGGATCATTAAGGCTCTTGAGGGTAATGAACCCTAGAAAATCTAGGTGAGAAATAATATCTAGATTGCAGTACCTAAGCAAGCAAAATCATGGAAAATGTTTCCCTTCAATGATCTACTCATCACCAAACATCCAATAGTCCCTTCTAGTTTAAGGTTTTTAGAAGCGTTTGGAGGGAATGAGAAATAATCAAAGATAAAATCACTAATACTAATTTGATTATGCATAAAAACAACCTCTTTGATCTTAGCATTTTGATCTGATGAAACCTAGAGGATGATGGGAAGTCTCTTGCACTTCTCTAGGATTGTTTTGCCAAGAAGTGGGACAAAGTTGAAATCCAAATCTTTGATAATATCATGAAAGATGGGTTGTTGAAGGATTGGAATTCATTGAGGGTAGAATTTAATCTACCCCTCTCTAACATAGGAACCTTTTCTATCTTAAAAGAATCCTACAAAAGTACCCCCCCATTCTAAAAGCAAGCCATCCATTAATTACCAAAATAAACTTAAATTGGGGGGGGGGGGGTAATATCCCCTTAGCCAATGTGCAAACAAAGCTAATCTATAAATATTTAATCCAATTTGACTCCTTAATTGAGCATTTAATTAAAGTTTGGAAGACCAACATGGCCAACAAAGACTGGCTAAAAGTCTTCAATTTCATCTGGTCCAATGTGTTTGATCCCAAAAAAAATCTTGTTTTAGATGGTTAATTTTGCTTCAAAGGGTTTCTTTTAAAATGAACCACTTTGACATTGAAATCTATAGTGTATGCAAGACCCCTGAATTTGTTGAACAGTTTTTTTTAATGTTTCTATGGTAATGAAATATGGAAATTATTTTCCAATGACATGTTTATCTAGGGTGGAAGGGTAAAATTAATTGGAAATAAATTTTAATTGGTAATGATAGTTGGTTAGGTATAGAGTTCAAATTGTTTTGGCATTGCTTGGCTAATGAAATCTTTTGACATATTTGGAAGGCAAGGAATGAGGAGAAATTCAATGGGAAACGAAGGACGCTTATTGAGTCTTCAAAAAGACTCATTATGTTTAATGTTGCAATGCAGGTTGTTATCACATTGGAGATCTCTAAAGCCATGTTCTTGAAGTTGCTAAATGATGGTGTTGTGCTTGTCAATCAAAATGAGATCAACTATGGGCACACCTGGGAACAAAACCAACCCAACTTGTCCATATTCATGAAGGCACTTAACGCTTTCCAAAAAGAGTTCAATGAGAAATCTAAGGGTGGAAAGATGAACCAAGAAGTCAAGAGATCTAGGTTGCATACTTATGAGGATTATGCAAGTGAGGAAGGTCATTCCAATGAAGAGAGGATTGTTGTAGAAACACTAGTGGGCTAAAGAGATTTGGAGTCCTGTAGTGAGAGTAGGAAATTTTAAGGGCCTCTTAATCATACCTTTTTGTATTATGCTAATATCATAATGTATAGATGCAATACCGATGTAAACAGTTTATATATCAGTACATAATCCTATATAGCAATATAATAGCTAGTAAAAACATGCTTCAATATACAAAATATTGACAATACAAGATCAACATTAAAATCTATTTTATTCTTTAACCAAAACCATATCATATTATAGACCAATCATCCACAACCTTTAACAGAGAACCTAGGTACAAAACAACCTTCATTATTCCTTATTAACCAACCAAACATCAATTAATATCCACCACCATACCATTGATTATATCTTTATCACAATAACAAAATTTCCTTATATGTCCCCTTAATATCCCTTATCCATTAGATCACGTTTTACTATATTAGGAGATAATGCTGACTTCATATGTTTGGTAGCCATCCAAATTTTGACATTTTCCATGGCCTTTAATGACTTTATGGACTCCTTGTGGAATGGTCGAAACTCTGAAATTAACTGAATTCCAACTTACATTTACTAAACTATTTTTATTCGTACAACATCTGGATGCAGTTGTGGAAGAAAAGCGATAGAGCAGAATAGACAGCCGTGTGAATGGGAATGTACGTGGTGGAAAATTGGCATGGACCCTGGACCGTTTAAATAAAAAAGATAGCGCATCTCACACGGTGAGCTTCCTTTAGTTACTGGGCCATGCTCGTCATAGTGCATCTGATTAAAGACCAAAACTTTGTCCGCTGGGTACATTTTTCCACACGGCAAAACCCCTAAGATTTAGGAATTAACTTACACGGGATTGCCCTGTGCGATAATTCAGTCTTCACTGTAGTTTTGGCGCATCGAAATGACAACACTATCTATGACGACAATTATAAAAGACATGGAAAAGGAAATTTTCGATCAAATTGACGAGTTGAACTGAAGATATTTCTGTGCACACGAAATGCACATTAATTTCACCGCTTTATCTATTCACAGTCATCTTCTTACCTTACCAAAATATATCCCAACAGACAGACTGGACGTTGGGAGCGACTGGAGCGCAAATGGTGCTTGTCTGACGTCATGCCCTCTCTCAGTGAAGTTGTCGTATTTTCCAGATCCTCTTCCCTTTCCCGCAAGCATGAGTCACTGAAGATTTACTCAAAGTATCACATACAGAAACAACTGCTCTTACATTTGAGTTTTTAGGGTTCAAGGATCAGTTTTGGGTGTAGGTGCAGGTTGCAAGGTTTAAGAACAATCTGTATGTTCTCTGTTACCATACTAAAATCGGCATTCCTTTCTTGATAATCATTTGGGCGTTACAAAGATCAGCAAATCATATCAGGTAAGTATTTTCTGGCATTTCTTGCATACAATAAAATGTGAACGCAAACTGGAAAAGCGATTTTTTTTTTTCACACATTTACTCGTTAATGGCAGGATTCGTAGTAAACATGTCAATGCATTGAGAAATGCAGCAACTTTATTGAGCAGCTACAAGTACAGCGAAGTGCCCTCAGGCGAGGAGTCTAATCAGGAGGTCTCATCTCAGGCACACGGTTACAGTATTGGCCGAATCTCTTGTGTAACTTAAATGGCTGAAATTGTAAACGGCTTGAAAATCCAGTGAAGAACAGGATTATAGCACAAATTCGGTTGAAATATTGTCTTATGACTATTCAACTGCATATGTTGAAGAGCTGGGAGTTGTGAACGATTTGAAAATGGTGAGGAACAGGATTGTAACCAAAACTTGGTTGAAATATTGTCTTTTGCCCTTTGTCATGATTATTCTACTGCTTAAATGTCAAGCGTTGGCAACTGAAAGGGCAAACAGCCTTCTAGTGGGGAGTGCCCTCGTCGGAAATCAGACGCTGGTCTCAAAGAATGGCACGTTTGCTTTGGGATTTTTCAGTCCCAACAACACCAATAACTGGTACATTGGCATCTGGTATGCCAAAGTCTCAGAGAAAACTATTGTTTGGGTGGCTAACCGCGAAAATCCTCTAAGAAACATGCCCGGTGTTTTAAGTTTATCGAGAGATGGTTATCTCTGCTTGTTTGATTCACGAGGACGATCAATTTGGTCGTCTGAAAACAGCTTGAAGGCATCCCGGGCATCAATAAAGGAATCAGGTAATCTTGTTATGGTAGGAAAATGGGCCAGCAATATTTCTAAAAATATTGTTTGGCAAAGTTTCCAACATCCGACAGATACATGGCTGCCAGGGATGAAGATGTGGAAAGGAATGAAACTAACTTCTTGGAAGAGTTCTGCTGATCCGGCACCTGGACCTTTCTCTTTGCAAATGGATCCTTCACCAGGAAAGACTCAGTTTTTACTCTTCTCTAACAACAGTGCTCCGTACTCGTCTACTGGAGAGTGGAATGGAGAGTATTTCGCAAATATGCCAGGATTTGTCAGGGTGGGGCCTGTTGTTAAAGGAAAGTTTGTAAGGTTTTCTCCTTCAAGAATGTACTGCACATATACAATTAGCAATATGATAAGGGGACGCGGAATTTTGGAAAAGAATGGTGAATATCAGGGGTACTATATGATGCCAAATGGTGGGTGGATGCCGTATGGGTTCGCACCCAGGGATCAATGTAATGTTAATGGCGTGTGTGGGGCCAATGCAGCTTGCAAGGGCTATGCAACGTTGAGTGCCCATGTCACAGGAAATACCAATCGTACATGTACATGTCTGCAGGGGTTCAAGCCCAAAAACAACCGTGCTTGGGATCTTCAAGAATGGTGGTTAAGTGGTTGTGTTCGCCGAAGTCCATTGCAGTGCTCTATAACAAATTCTACCGACGGTTTTTTGAAAGTAAAGGACAAGCATTTGGCCGACGATCAAGCGGCTACATATACCAATGAGCAAACTCTGAATGGATGCCAACTTGCCTGCCTCAACAACTGCTCGTGCATGGCCTTTTGGCTTAGTAGCTCCTCTCCTCCTTTGTGTCGATTGTGGATTGGGGATTTGTTGAATGTACGTGACTCAATCGGCAGCCAGTCGTTCTATCTCCGTTTGGCAGCTTTTGACTTACGAGATTCGACATCCAAGCCAACAAATAAATCCTTTGTCCTTCGTATTTTGCTTCCTGTGGCCTTTGCGGGTCTTATTCTTGTCCTGGCCGTGTTTATCATGTGGAAACATGGAAGAATGCTTAAGGAGGATGACGTCCCCACATCCCTCAGAATTTTCAGTTATCGAAAGTTGCAGGTTGCAACCAAGAATTTCAAGCATAAGCTAGGAAGTGGATCATTCGGCTCTGTGTTCAAAGGAACTCTACCAGACAAAAGTTTGGTCGCAGTGAAAAAATTAGAGGGTTTAGCGCAAGCAGAAAAGCAATTTCGTGCAGAAATAAGTACCATTGGTGTAATACAGCATGTGAATCTGGTCAGGCTGTTGGGATTTTGTGCAGAGGGATCTCGAAGGCTACTTGTTTATGAGTACATGCCCAACGGCTCTCTTGAATCCTTCCTCTTCCACGGGAAAGACGGAGAAGCGCAAGGGAAGTTGCTGAATTGGAAAACCAGATTGCAGATAGCGTTGGGCACTGCACAGGGATTAGCTTATCTCCACGAGGAATGCAGAGATCGTATCATTCACTGTGATATTAAACCAGAAAACATTCTCCTTGACGCCGAGTTTTGTCCCAAAGTAGCTGATTTTGGCCTGGCAAAGCTAGTGGGTAGAGATTTCAGCCGTGTACTGACCACTACAAGAGGAACTATAGGGTATTTGGCTCCAGAGTGGATCTCTGGTCTTCCCATCACTCCCAAGGCGGACGTATATAGTTTTGGCATGACACTGCTGGAGATTATATCAGGACGAAGGAATATCGACCTCAATGCGCCTGAGCCTAGCTCCTATTACTTCCCTCCTTGGGCTGCCGAGCAATTCAACAAAGGAAATCTCATGGCCATTGTTGATGGGAGGATATCAGGTGAAGCAGATGCTCAAGAGGTGAGAAGGGCTGTTACAGCAAGCATATTATGCATTCAAGAAGACGACACTGTTAGGCCAACCATGGTCCAAGTCGTGCAAATACTCCAAGGGATAATGGATATCAATGCACCGCAAATTCAGAGGTCTCTAGACAGTCTTCCAGATCACCGTGGAGGTGAGGAAGAGGGCGATCTTATTTAACATTTTAGTTAATTTCCTAAAAAGTTTCTATATATGATAATGAGTGGTCATGCTAATAGTAGACTTCAACTTACGAGTTAATGTAATTGTGATAGCTTAATGTGGTAATTGACTATGGTTTTTAAAAATATGAATTGTTCTGTTATGATATATATTTTTTTAAAATTATCTTTAATTTTGTTTGAAGATGATATGAATTTTGATTAATAATTAAATGTTAAAAAGTATATTTGTAGTGATTATATATTCTTTTCAAAAATATGTTGTACAATTTCAAAAATCAACTTAGTGAAATTCAGTTATACAATTGTGATTATATAGGAATTCATATGGAGGCATTCTCAAAGAAGAATGGTAATTATTTTTGTCAATTAAAAATTCTATCTAATAAATGTGATCTTTCTACTTATACTATTGATCTACAATATTACCTCTAGTATTAAATTTGTCCTTTCATTAGTCTCTAGATAGTATAATTTAAAGTTTAACCATGTGTCAAGGTTATCTAAAAGTTTGAAGTAAATAGTTTGTTTCTAGTCAAAATTATTATCTATTTCATTCAACGCAACCTAATAATTTCTCTCACAAACATATGAGCACAGCTAAAATATTATCTTATCAAATTTATGTACATAAAATAGACAAATTTGTTTAATTCATTTACCACAACTAGAATACAATCATGCTTATTCCTAGACTTTGATAATTAAGAAATAAAATACATGAATATTATTGTTTACATATTTGGAAAGTTTGTGTGAAGATAATTATCTTCTAATATACCTTTACCTTTTGATATTTAAAATAATTTTTCACAAAATGAAATTGCATTGATTCATTCTAAACTAATAATAATTTTAGTTAACTTGTGATACATCTTAGTAACTTTAAAGTATGAAATACAATAAACTTCTATTTTATTATTTCTCATATAACTTGTATGAATATGATATAATAATACACCCTTTAAATATTAATCACCCAACATAATAAGTTTTCTTGCTGATCTTTGTCTATAGAACAAATGCTTGGAATATTAGCTTGGAGAGATCTTAGGGCTGTGTTATAGATTATTATGATAGGATCCTAAATAGACATAGAATTGTATGTATGATTATATGATATGCCAAAACAATTCTATATGATTTTGGATTGATCACATTCATGAAAGCAACAAATAGAGCTTGTAAGAGCCCTGTCGTCCATTTTTAATGCAATGCATTTCTTAAATTCTTTAACTGAAATGACATTTTTATACCTGTTTGTTTCCCAATAACTAAACGTTGTGGCCCATTGTCACTGTCATGGCAATTAATACTGTTCGGGTCTTTTTCCTATAAGGTTGGGTTGGAACTCAAGCTCTGTTAATGGACTGAATTTTACAGAGAAAATTATGGATGTGGTGTTTCAGTCTGCAGCTATACGCAATGCTGGAACCAGTGTTGTCAACCTCGTAGACCTTTCTCCACCTTTGCTGGTGTTGATGGTGGCCTCGTCATGTTTGAGCTTACAAAATCAAAAGATTTCATCTTGAACTTATCCATGAGAGAAATTTCAGACTAGAGAATGGCAACACCAAGTCTACAAAAGCAGAACAATTATTAATAGCCAAGAGAAGTTTGAATACCATCAACAGTGTTTTGGAACTTCCATGAAAACCCGTAACAGGAGCGTGGGAGGTATCATGCGGAGTTGGAGTGTTCTAGAAATTCATATATTCTTTTCTATATACATAGCTTTATTTTATCTCCAAGAACAATCACAATTCATTGGTTTGTGTTTCATTTTAGGCACCAACTCTCGCTATCTACCTTCTAGATCTTCATGTGTGGTCTTATTGGAGCAAAATATCATTTAAGGGCAATACATTCTGTTGAAAGGGCAATTTTGATGCATGAATTTATTATTATTAATTATTTGTAAGTTCTCAAGGAAAGGGCGTTCTAATATGATAATTTTTTCATGTGCATGTATTGGTATGACACATGTAGAAGAACCCACACCTAAAACATGTGTTTTTGTCACTAAAATATTGGCTAATTTAGAGCTCTTAAGTTTTGCGAGAACTCACCCAAAAATTCTCTAGAAAAAATTGGGCAATTTGAACTAGCTAAAATCTTTAGTAAGAAGATATTTCTATGGAAGAAGTTATACACATGAACAATGGGTGAGGATGGTCCTCTTATGGAGTATCTAGATCTATTCAACATTATTGTCAACTAGTTATAGTTTGTTGGTGTGAAAATGGAAGAAAAATAAGTTAATGCATGACTATTTGTGATTTTTGCCAAATTTATGGGACAACTTAGTGATGGCTATCAAAAGCACTAGTTCAAACCCTATTTTTGATGAGGTGGTGAATTCTTTACTCTTGGAGGATATTAGACTAAAATCATCCAAATCTACCAAAGAAGATTTTATTGTTCATGGATAATTGAAGGGGAAAGACAAGAAGGATAAGAAAGATTAAAACAAATCTAAGACAGATGGGAGATCTAAGTTTTCTAGTAAATACTAAAGAAAAATGTTGAAACTGTGATAAGACTATCTATTTTAGAAGAGATTGCAAGAAAGGAAAAAGAAGAAAAATAGAGGTGAATCTAATGATAACTCTAATATATCGCACCAAGAGGATGCAAGAGACGATTTTTTTATCCTTATCCACTCATGCATGTCATGATCTAGGGATGATTGATTTTAGAGCATCTTTCCATGTGACACTTCATGAAGAGTAGTTTTTTATGCTATGAGAGTTTTGATGATCATAACATCTACCTTAGTGACAATTCTTATCTTAGTTTTGTTGGTCTTGAAAGAGTCAAGCTTTGATAATCCAATGCAAAGATCAAGGGTATTATTGGAGATTTGCACATCCTTAGGTTGGTAAAAAAACTTGTTAATCATTAGCAAAATTAATGATGTGGACTTGCATGTTGTCTTTAACAATGGAAGGTGTATGACAATTCAAGGAGCTATGGTGCTTGCAAATGGGGGTTCATTTTGGTACTCTCTTTTGACTTTATTCTAGAACTTATAGATAGTGCAAAATTTCTTCTATACATATGGTAAAGAGATATATTGAATAGTGCAACTTTTAGAATAAGGCCTAAAATAAAGAGACCTATTATATTCAAATATGATCTAGTCATGTTCTCTAGGTACCTAAACATGTTCTTTCTTTAGAGAGAAAGTTACCTACCAAGAAGATAATATTACATGACACTATTTCAGGTACCATAATGGTGAGAAAGGTATAAGGACCCTAAAAAAATATTGTAGAGGAGTTTGTTGATAAATCTCTTTTGTTTGAGCTTTTTTAACATTATATTTATGGAAAGAAAAACCATGTTTAGTTTTGCTTAGGCTCTCATATCTATTGGTATTTTGGATCTTATTATGATTTATTTAGTCATGTAGTGTCAAAAAATGTACTCCTTTGTACATTTTCACACTATGTTTGGGTCCATTAATAAATTAGACTTAATTAAGCCTCTGATTGGATCTATTATGCATTTTAAAGCCTAATTAATCCTATTTTCTGAAATGGAAAGATTTATTAAACAATTGCAATCATTAATTAAATTTCCTTGAAATTGATGTGTCCTAGGTTCAAGGCCTAGGACTCATTCATAGGACCCCAATTTTCCATATGTTTTTGGCGTCATTTTAACAATTCAAGTTCAATTTGCAATTGTTAGCTTTTGATGTTTAAATTTTGGGAAAATAGAAAACTACCTATAAATACAAGGTATTTTTATCAATTCAAATCCTAAAACTTTTTGAGGAACTTCACAAGAGCTAAGATTATTATCAAAGGTGTTTAAGAGTAGATTTCTTAGTCATTTGTTGCAGCATTCAAAATCTTAAGCATCATGTAAAAATTATCATCATTCATGCATGCTTTTGGAGCTAACATTGTGATGTTGATTTCAAGAATTCAAGTTAAGATTCAAGAATCAAGATCCACATCTAATCAGGCCATTTCATGCAAGATCAAGACCTTGGAGAGATATGTTAGATTTCAATTCTCTAAGTGTTTACATTCAAGGGTTTGTTAAGTTGCAACATAGCATTGCTCATTCATTATTCCTCTCAATAGTGTTTCATTTCATTTCAAGGTTTAATTACCAAAATAGCGTATGACCAAGGAAACCCCCTATTCACCTAAAACAAACAATTTTTCCCTCTCTTTGTGTTTGCAGATCTTAGGTTGAAAAAGGATTGAATATTGATAAAAAGTGAAAATTTGCAAAGTTTTCAAAGTTGTCAAAATTATCATCAAGATATAGAAACTCACTTAATTTAATTTTGACTTTCCGATTATGAAATCAGGAGGAATTTGGAATGTAGACCTAGGAGCATAGGACTATAAAAGAAAATGTTAGATCCTTGTAGCAAGACCCATTCACCCTAGGAAAAATTTGTCCTAGGAGGACACTTAGTAAGAGCTTTTTTTGATAGGTGCATAAATTAATACCTTTCTCAGATCTATTGGAACTTTGTTGATTCTACCAAATTAAGGTTTTAAATTAATGTTTCAAGTGTTACATTGCACAATTGGGTTCATTTACTATTTTTAATTTTTCTCTTGAAAGTGCATTTTAGACTAATTTACCCCATCCTTAGTCATAAGGAAAACAACAATATCTCCATCAAGTTTGACTCACCTAAGGGTTGAAAGTCAATCTTGCCTTAGGGGATCTCTTTTCCTAATGAACTAGGGAAGATAGGTGCATCATACCCCCTTATTTCTTATTTCATATTGATAAACCTATTTTTCTATGTTTCATTTTGGTCAACCAGACATTGTACATCAAAATTTCTAAAATTGGAGTCCATTCAAACCCTAGATCTATGATTTACATTATTATGTGTTGCATTGCATTAGTTTGCATTTCATTTAGGTTGTTAAAATTGCATTAGTTTGCATCTCATTTAGGGTTTTAGGTTTGCATTTGTATCCTTTAAAATCTAAAAAAATCAAAAATTTGCATGCATATTATATTGATCTTTTACATATAGGACTTGCATATTAATGTATTTTTAGTCATTCACATTCACAAATTTGGTCAAAACTACATTTCAAAAAGTGACATTGTTTGTTATTTGTCACTAAATTCACTTGCATTTAGACACACAACTCTTGAGAATTATATCACTGAAACCACAATTTGCAATCAGAAATAAGAAACCCTAGCACTAAACCTTAGACTCAGATTTAATTTTTTGCAAACCTTGACATAGGATCCATTCACCCTAGGGTGAATATGTCCCTATATAGGTGTCATTTCAAAATTTTCAGCAATGATTTGTCTCTTTTTGCTTCATTATGATCCATTGTTAATTCTATGTTTTAGTTTTAGAAATTATAAAAATCTATCATTTTTACTTTAGGTTAAATTGGTCAAATTGAGTGCATTGTTGAAAATCAAAATTGCCATTAAAACATTTCATTTTTAGTATCCAGCAAATTTAAAAACATCTTCATATTTTAGATTTGAAACTTTTTGATGGGTGTTTTTGCACATTCTCAACGCAAACAACATATAAGTATGCTATCTCTCTTCAAATGTAATTTCTACAACTAAGTTTTAGAAATCACCCCAAGGTGTCTTAGGTTTCAGGTCATGACAATGCTTGGAATAGTTCAATGGTTGATGTGATTTGCTGGTAATCACAAGGAGGCCTTTATGGCTCACTAAGCATGGGGAATTGGATCTATAAATGGATTTTTATAAATTCTAGAAATAAATGAATAGTTGTTGCAAGTTCAAAATAGCAAGCTAAAATTCCCTACTTATCAAATGTGGCTTTACAATGATGCTAGAACTTTGTTTTCACTGCAATCTTAAATAAAATTCAAAAGGGAAAAATGGGTTAGAAGTTTCCTAAACCTATAACTAATGATGAAAAATAACAATGGAGGATGCTACATTGGAAAAACTTCCTAAAACTAAGTTCCACTTAACAAGGGACAACCCACAGTCTCATGAAACTAGTGAAATCATCAAAGGGTCATTGCAGATTTTCAGATTATTCATTCACCATTGAATTATGAATAACAATTGAACTTTAAAAGTGCACCAATATAAGTAATGCTCAGACTAACTTTACACAATAGTTTATCATCAATAAATAAATAAATAAATGAGCTAGGAAGACATCAAACACCATAGCATACTTCACCATTAAAGCACAACATAAAATAATAATTGAAAGTAGCTTAAAACTTAAAAGAACAAAGCTAAAATCTAATACTTGGAGATAGAATCATGCATGCATTCAAGAGAAATACATAAGAAACCATCAAAAAAATGCTTCTCATATATTTTTGTAGTAGCATGTCTTTACAACAACTCATCTCTCTTTGAAAATGAGAGGATGCCTTTATTTATAGTTTTCAAAAAGTGAAATTAATGGAAAAGATTCATTTATAATAAGTGTTCAAGATTCATTTTTACTTAGGGTTTCACCTACCCCCAATATATCACAATATAAAATAGACTTTTATCTTTTTCCCTATTTTGTCTTCTAGTCTATTTTGTCTTGTAGCTATTTTTGTCTTTTAGCTACCCTTTCAACCTTTATAACTACTTCAATGAGTATTCATCATCGATGATAGGCTTCCCAACCTCCTTTTGTGTTGTTGCATACTCAACGAACTTGTCGATCATGGCTATGAGTTTCTTCTCGTTGGATAGCTAAAACTTGAGGATCTAGAAGGCTATCTTCATGAATCTATCATTGATTTACTCCTAGTGCTTGGTGCACTTTGGCATAGCCTTTATAACCTATTCCGACTATGTGAAATCCCTTGCAAAAAAATCAATGAAATCTGGTGACAACATGTCTCCAGTCCCTTGTTCCATCTTTTTGTGAAATAATGGCTTGATTTTCTTTGGATCTAACTCCAAAGAAATAATTTCATAGTCCATCATCATCTTCAAATGATCTTCACTATCTAGTTGATGCTTCATGACCCATTCACAATCAAGATCCAAATCATATAATAACTTCTCTAGAATTTCTTTCTTGTAATCAAGATTCATTTGCCATGTTTGAACAAGCCAATTATCCTCTTTTGGTAGCTCAAGCTCCTTCTCCCATGTTTCCTAGGAGAGCTTAAGGATGCTCTCTAGCTTCAGATAGGTGATCTGATATAGCTTGGGGAACTCCTAGTAGGTGTTTATCATGTCCTCCACCTCCTTCTATAGCCTTTGAATTTTATTAAGCATTTTGGCTACATAGTGTATGCCCATATCACCGTTGTGTAGTACCCTATAAAACTAGTCTATAGTGGAATTGGTCCCATTTTTCATCTTCTCCATTTTATTTAGTTCCTCCTTGGAGAGGAGAGTAGGCACAGATGATTCCTTTGGGTCTTCTTCCTCTGTAGAAGTCCACTATTGAATGTAAGCGATGAGGTTCGCCACTTATGCTTTCAACTCTTCTTTAGTGGACAAGTCCTTATTCATCTACTGTATAATGGTGGACACTAACCCATGAAGATCATCCATCTTTTGTTCATGGGTTGTTGGGCCTAGATTAATCATAGATATTTGGTAATCTTGATCTTGGATGGTTCTGGCATCTTTTCCTACTACTGGGGTGGCAATTTGTAGTGTTTGAGATCTAGTAGCATCAACTATGATGTGGGATTAGATTTTAGGCTTCTTCTCCTTTTGAGTCCTTGTATGTGCTCTATCCAGTATTGCCTCCAATTGTGCCTTGTGATCACCAACCATGGGAGCCTTCTTATTTAGTTGTTGTTCTAGCCATGCAAGGACCTCCATTTGTTGTTTTGGTGATTCATGATCACCTTCCTCTTCCTTTTTCTTTTGACGTTAATCCTCTTCATCACTAGGAGCCTCCTCATCATTCTTTTTCTCCTCATCTGGCTCATTTTTGGGTGTAGTCCTTCTTGTATCAGGCTCAGTGGAAGCTACATTTTCTTCAATGATGTTTTCCTCTTATAGATCTCTCTCTCTTTTTCTTTTTCATGTATACCCTCAACATTATGTTTGGGCTCAGTGCCTTCTTCTTGTGCATCTTCCTCTTCCTCTTTATCCTTCTTTTCCTCCCTTTTTAGAGGTGCTTCTTGCATCAAGCCCTTATCTTGGCCAGTCCGTGGAAGTTCCTCAACTATTTCTACATCTGGATTTGTTTCCATCTTCCCTTCCTTAGAGTAGTGCTCCTCTAGGTGCATCTCGTCTTCATTGTGCTCATGAGACAATTCTTCATTTGACTCTTGGTCTGATGTCTCCACCACATAGTGCTTGTCAAAACCCTCAACATCTTCTTCCTCATAAGTTTGTGACCCTTCTTCATTAGAAGCCACCTTGTATAAGTTTATACTTAATCCACCCTTTGGATGTTCAAAATAATCATCTCTATCTGAATCCCCAGGCTCATCAACTATGTCTTTCATGGCTTTCCTATGTTGTTCAATGTTGGGCCTCTCCATTTCTTTTGAGATCTACATTATGGCGTCTATTTTGGTTTGATTACAAAAAGCTAAGCCATTAATGGTTGGACCTTGGGGCCAAGGATTACCCCAGAGAGCTCAATGGGCACATTTTGCATATACATTGTGAAAGTTGGCGGCAAGGTGGGTGCCATAGATGTTGATGGAATGGATGGCGGAAAAGTGGAAAATGTAGGTAATGGAGGCGGCACTAAGGGGGATGAAAATGGAGAGGTGGTTGAAGAGGAAGATTCTAATACCATTACTATAGTAGTGGATGAGGTAGATGTCAGGTGGATTGAGATGTCCATGGAAGGTGGAGACGAGACAAGAAAATATTTGGGAGCAAAAGGGGATGGTGTGGTAGCGGCAACAACCGTAGAGAGAACAAAAGTGGTGGGTGGTGAGTGGGGCTGCTTAGTGTCTTCTTCCTCTTTTTGTTGAGGCTCCTCCTCCTAAATGGTTGGAATTTCAAGCACAAACATCTCCATTATTGTTTCATTTTTGGATGACTAGCCTTCTATAGCCTTCCTCAAATACACCATTTTTTTGGGCTTGCACTCAGGTGCATTCTTCCTCTTTGCTAACCTTGTAATGAGCGGGGACTTGGGAGCTTCGTTCGATGAACCAGTGGTTGCGTCACTATCTGTTTCACTTTCCATTTTGTCCTCAAGCTCCCCATATGTAAGCTTTGCACCCTGTTCCTTCAATTGGGAAATTTTTCCATCTATCCATTGTTTGGTTCTATGTTCAATGGGCTAGGTGAGAATGTCAAGTTCGGTGACCTCTTCCTCATTCCAATCAATTACTAGCTATGGCTTATTAGCCAAGGCAATGTACTTTTCATCTAAGATGTTATTGTCTTCAATGATCTGGTTAGGAAGTAGAAATAGATTGATAGACTATAGGAATTGAGTGGCCATCCTCATGTAATGTTGCATCCGAAGCTCTTTGTCATCTCCATAGTTGGCCTAGAAGTCTTCAACATGCAGTTGGTGGGTGTATTGTCTCCCAACACATTTCTTCAAATTTTGATGATGATCCACTCTTCCTCTATTCGTGTGCAAGTCTAAGTGGTATTCTTCCAATTCCTTTTATGAATATTCAACACATGAGGTATTTGGGAAAGAGTACATTCCCTACCCAAAACTAAGGGAATATGGAACCCCAACACAATGCTTGTCACTTAGAAATGTATGGGAAACCTGTAGCTACTGAGAAACCTCCAACAAGATGATCTAGTCATTATGGTAGAGCGGTAACTAGTAGGGTTTTCTCGAGAACCCCTTTGCCCTGATGTAGGTAAATTTTGGGAACTAAATAAATAGATATCCAAATGCTTTTATAAAAAAATTGGCAATGTGGGTTACTCTTCTTTCAAAATCTCCTCGCAAGTGTCTGATTATATGCCTAATGAAGGCATCATTTACTCTTTTGTAATCCCTTTTGAAGTTCTTGTATTTCAACTAGGGATAGTAGTCATAAACTTTGAGTTCTCTCCTCCTAGTCCCCAATGTTCATACATAGAAGATTCCTTTGTATAGGAATTTCACTGTGAGGAGACAGACTAGATACGAGGTCATGTAAAACTAAGAGGTTGTCTTCACTATTTTGAGCTAATTATGTAGGTTATCACTTATCATTTTAGCCTAGTAGAATTTAGTTTCACCTCAAGGGATTTCTTCCACAAAGTAGAACATCCACTCTTCAAAAAATGTTGTAGTAGGAAGGCCCATCACTCTACTTAGGAGGGTGACCAGATCATGGTATTCATGCAAGAAATCACTCCTATACAACTTATGAGGCACCTTGTTGGCACTGCCCCTCTTTTCCTTCAACCAATGTTGATTGATCATTCTTTTTCATCCAAGAGAGTCTTGTTGCCAAACATTTTGAGAAAATTCATTTTCTATTTCCTCAATCTTGTCGAATGTTGTCTTGCAACTCACTTTTAGTCCTTTCACCCTTGTCCTTCACTAACTCAATTTTATTCACCTTCCTTTCACTTTCCTTGTTACCCTTCTTGACTGTATGAGTATGCAAACTCATTGTTTTCTCATTCCCTGACCTTGAAGTGGCTACAAATGTCCTCTTTCCTTCTTGTTTGTTTTCCACAAACTTTTCAACTTCTTTCCTACCAAAAGTAATAACCTTGGCTACCTTGTTTTGCTCTTTTCTACCCTCCTGCAATGGGGTTAGTATAAAATTGGCATCATCCTTCAAAATCTGATATGTGTTAGCTCTCCCATTATACATTGAGTTCCTATCAAATTTCCATGGTCTTCCAAGGAGTAAATGGCAACAACTCATTGGTAAGATATCACAAAGTACTTTTTCCCTGCATTCATCAATTTGAAATTCAACTAGTGTTTTCTCTCTAACAAGAATAGGTTGATCATCACTCACCCATGAAGCTTGATATGGTGTTTCAAGAGGGATCCTTTCTAACTACATAACTTATCAACCATTTCACAAGACACTATGTTATCTGTAGATCCTAAATCTATCACAACTTTACACACCTTACCTTTGCACTTGCAAGTTGTCTTGAACAATTTCCTTCTTTGAGCCATCTCCTTCTCCTTGGATGCTTGAAACAAAGTTCTTCTCACCATCAAACTTTCTCCAACTTCAGGTGCAACATGTAGAGTATTGGAATTAGAACTCTCACATTCATCTTCTTGGAAAATTTGAGCTCTTATTTCACTCTTTCTTTCTCCACCACTAGATGTTGAACCAATATTTTTAGGGCATTTGTAAAAAGGATGATCATACTCACTGCACTTATAACACTTTCCTACAAAAATGGTAGGATTCCTACCACCAAATCTGCCTCTTGATCCCCTGAGTAAACCTTTGAAATCTGCAATTGGTTCTTGTCCTTTATAAATGTGCATCACCTTGACTTTCATTAACTTTTCTTGAAGAATAAAATGTGCCTCTGCCCCTCCAATTGTTACCCCTTCCTCTTGTTGGATTTTCTTGTCTCCTTTTAACCTTTTCTTCTTCACTTATTGGCATTTGATAGCATTCTCTGATTGTCTTAGGATTATGCAAACTTATTTCATCTTAGATGTTAAATCTCAATCCACTAAGATACTTGGCCACTTTCTCAACATTATCAACCATATGTCCTACCCTTATGCTCAGTTTATAAAACTCATTAGTATATGTTTTCACATCCATCTCTCTTTGCTTTAAATCTTGAAGTTTCTTTGACATTTGAATAGCATAATCATTTGGAAAAAAAATACCCTTTAACTTAGCTACCATCCTATCCCATGAAAAAATTTTAGACTTACCTCTTCTTCTCCTCTTTGCTTGTTCATAATCCCACCAAACTAATGCATGCTCCTTTAATCTAGTCAAGATAGCTATCTTCACTTTTTCCTCATCAGATACATCCTCACATTCAAAGAAGTTTTATAAAGTAGAAATCCAATCTAACAATGCTTCTTCATCTAAAGTACCATCATACATTGGTTACAATTCCTAATCAAACTCACTAAACCTTCACAAATACTCTACACTCAACATTTCAACAAACTCACACACTTTTCCACCATTTTCAATCCCAATTTCACTATTTTCCTCTGGACAGTCATGTCTTTTCCCCAAAACTCATCATACAAATAGAACCCTATCCACTACCATCCTATTTCTAAACTTTTATGCCCATTCCACTTATACACAGTGAATACAGCATGTGGAATGGGCTTTACTCCATGTTTAGAACTTCAAAACCTTCAAACAACAACTATAGGCTTGTCAACAATGATTTGACGATAAATCAACTAAAATTAAATGAACTACCATCCAAATATATTCAAATCAAATCTAAAAAAAATATTCAACTAATTCCAAAGTTATTTGAACAATATTTTTTTGTATGGTTACGTACAAGGGCCTGCAAATTCAAATTTGAAAGCAAATTACAAAATTTAAAAGCAAAGTAGGGGTTTCTTTGATTTATTTTCCTTCAAAATTGTTTCAACAACCTTGTACAATGATGAAGAACATGTATTTAAACATTTATCACTCAATAATTGACCTCCAAACTGACCAAGTAACTTGTATATCCCATCTGACCATTGGTTTCCTTGAAAATTGTACTTTTTTGCATTTGCAACAATTGACAATTTTGACAATTTTGTCAATTTTTCACTTTGAACCCCCAATACCTCCTAGAAACCACTAAAATGACACAAAACAATATTAGATGATCAATCAATACCTTATTTGGGTATGTACAAGATCATCATGGAAAAAATAGGCCCTTAAGTGGAAAAAAATTCAAAAAAATCAGAGTTAGGCAACTTGACATAAAAATTTAAATAAGTTATCTATATTATTTCAAAAATATATAAGAATATAATCTATAGAAAATTGAATTTAGTTTCTAAACTACTAGGTTCTTTTTTTAAAATCTATTTGGTGAAAATGTGAAATTTCAATGCAACAATACTTAAATTTCAGGTAAAAATTAAGAAGCGGGTGTTTGTCTGGCCACACTAACCACAAAAAAATGATAATATTTTTTTATAAGATTTTAGATTTAAGTAGGGAACTCATGTCCCTATGTGATGGATATTTTATTGTAATTTTTTTCAAAGTAAATAATTAATCGTGAATTTTTTATTACAACTTTTAAAAAATATAAAAACTCTTATGTCTAACCACCTTAACTTGGTCAAAAATTCATGAAATTAAATTTTTTTTATTTTAATCCTATAGTATGCAAAGCATAGAATATGACATGTTTCGAATTAAAAAAATGTGATACCATTTGAAAGTTATAGATGTTTTTCAATCAGCCTATCAATTAGGAATTTAGTTGTAATTCAAATAGAAAATGAATAATAATTATTTATTAAATTCAAAGTAAAGCATAATTTATATTGATGGAAACTTGAGAATCTCCTTTAAAAACCCTTTTCGTTTCATCAATTTTGGGTAAAAAAAAAAGTCGCCAGCCACATACCCTACACATACCCATCATATCGCCACTTTTTGGCCCATCATGATCTTGTACATACCCATTTATCAAAATATACCACTTAACACACTTAAACCCTTCATAAACCCTTATTTACATATTTTTCATTTCTTATGCATCATTGACAACATTGTACTTCTTAACAAATGATGGACTTCTAAATACATACCAATGGGACTCCTTTATAGACTTATTGACACACCAAATGACCACATGCCTCTAGTACGACCTATCACCTAGTAAACTTGATCAAACTCAGATGAAAGTAAATGGGTGCTCTTGCACCACTAAAGAAAACCCAAGGGATCATAACAATGAAAAGGATTATAGGATCACCTTAGGTCCTCCTCCTTCACATTCACTTTGAGAATTTTGTGAATCTAGAAAATGCAAGAGGCCTTACAAATTACAAAGACTACAACCCCCTCGTCTACTACCTAAAAGTGAAAGAAAAATACAAATCCTTCTCAACAAAGAACTAATAACATTACCTCCAAAGAAAGGTAGGCTAATACTATATCCTTAAGATGCAAAATTTCCCCTTTTCCAATACCAAAGAACTCTTGGGCACAGTACCAAGGAGTGTCATCCATTCAAGTTAGTATCGAAAAAATTTCACTTTGATGACAATGATTTCCATTGGGTGATTGCATAGCATAATATTTCAAAAACCACTTTTCATGTAATAGTTGTAGAGTATTCTATTCTCACTAAATTACATGATCTTTCCTATCACCTACCTCAGCTCACTCTTGTCTGACACTCAGTGGGGAAAATAGGTAGATAGTCATGTCCTAGTATGGCATTTTTCATTGTCTCTTAGGCTCATTGTTCACCTTCTACTCATTTAGACTAAGATTGGGATATGGATGACCTGCTCATAGGTTGACTCGCATGTGCCTTACTAGTCTTTTCAATTATTTCTTTCTTTTTCATTTCTTTTGTTAGATTGCATGTGTGTAATTTGATCCCCTATTATGTTTTGCTTGATGTTCACTCTCTGTTTGTGACCTTCCTCTATTTGTACCTTCATTCTTCTTTATGTCATAAATCTTCTTTTTTTATCTCTTTTTCATTTGTCTTGTGTTTTCTTTTGGGGATGATGCAAGGCATCAAGACATTCGTGTTTCTTCCATGTTGACCAAAAAGGATTTTTTTTCCTTTTCCTTTTTTATTTTTTATTTTTTTCATTTGTCTTGTGTTTTTCCTTTTGGGGATGACACAAGGCATTAATAATTTCATGTTTCTTCAATGTTGACCCAAAAGGTTTTCTTTTTTCCTTTTGCCTTTTCATTTTCTCTTTTTATCATGTCTTATGTTTTTCCTTTTGGGGATGACACAAGGCATCAAGACATTCATGTTTCTTCCATGTTGACCCAAAAGGATTTTCTTGTTTTTTTCTCTCTTTGTGTCATTCTTCCATTTCTATGTAATTGGAGAATGATGATAGTTATGGGCTCTCTAAAAACATTGCATCAAAAGACATACTAACCCCAAATCCTTAGATCCCTTATGTGTTTGGTGTTTTTCATTTTTGGGGCCACCCCTCTCTTATCACTTTCTTTTCCATGACATAGCTTTACTTGGAAACAAATGACTTGGCACAGGGCTTTCCAAGTTGTCTCTCATGTTTTATTTGTGTGGACAATGATTTTGGATTTCCCACAGTGCTTTAAGCTCCTTCTAGGGTTTTTCACCTAAAAGGAGAAAGGGATGGGGTCCAAAATGCAAATGTCTACACTCAAAGTTAATGTAAATGAGATATAATATGCCTAATTAAGATGTACTAATGAACTAATCTAAAAATGAAATGATTTAATGATGTAAAACCTAGAAATGCAATTTTTCTAAAAACATAGTGTGATATGCAAAAACACCTAAAAATGCAAGTATTTAAATGGTGAAATAACTAAACAGAACTAGAGAGGTGTGCACCTAGAATCTGAAATCTGATGTGGAGAGATTGTGGAATCCTAAAAAACTGAATAAAAATGTTCACTCAGACACTTACACCGGCTAGGCGACTTAGTCCCAATTTTGGAAAAAACTTGCTAGAACAGGAATATGCCAAATGGGTATCCAAAAATGTAGAAACCACTCTTTAGACCTGGTAGTGAGACTAATTTGACACTAGTGGTGACTTAGTCCACCTGTAGATTTTGGGAATTTCAGGACAGGATCTTGTAGCTTCAGGTCTGTACTTTCTTTTTTGATAGGTGCTAACACTTGATTCTATAGAAAATGGGGTAAAAAGTGTCTCCAAGTTGAATTAGGGTTATGTTGACTTGATTGAATTTGATGACTTCTTGACCACTTTTCAATACCAATTTCTTTGACAAATCTACCTACAAAGTCTACAAACACACATGCAAAGAGGGAAAAATCGTTAAGGGTTAGAGTATAGGGGTTTTCCTTGGTCGAACCCCACTTTATTAATCAAACCATATGAAATGAAATTAAATGAAATGGAAAGAGAATGATAAACAAACAACATGCAATGTCATAAACTTACCAAACCCTTGATGTAGAAATTTGAAGATATGTAATGAATTACTCTAATGGATGACTTGATTATGCTTAGACTGCTTGAATACTTGTAAGATTGGATGATTAATGAGTGCAAGAGATTAGGAGATTGTAGGAGATGAAAAATAAGGAGAAAAACCATTATTTATACATGGTTTTACTAAAATTTCTTGAAAATAACACATCACAGGCTGACCTCAAGAGTTAAATGACAAAATCCCAACAAAAATTTTAAATAATTTTAATTTTTGTGCCAAAAAGGACTAATTTTCCCCTATTGGAAACCTAGTCCCACTTAAGCAAATTAAGTGGGTGTTTGGAATTTTAGGGCATTAAATTTTTTCCAATGGGAATATCCTAAAAAACACACTTCAGGGGTCCGAAAAGTGCATTAAAGGGCCATTTAAACATGAGAAAGGGTTGAATTAGTGATGATAAGTCTAGAAAAGCATGAGATTTTATTACAACTCTTTACAACACTTTAAAATAATACTTGGTAAGTGATAAAAAAGGGTTATTTAGGTGACTTATGAAAAAACTCCCTCTCTCAGGTCTCTCTCTCTCACTCACTCACTCTATCTCAAGTCTCTCCCTCCTACCACTTCTCCCTCTCTTAGGTCTTACTCTCACTCACTCACTCACTCTATCTCTCTCCCCTCAACCCTTAACCCTAAACCCTTAAACTATCTAACATCTACCCTTAACCCTCCCTCCCTCTATCTCTCTCCCACTCCCTCCATTTCTCTCTCTCTCAAGTATCTTCAATATCCTACCCCCTCTACCTCTGTTAGGTCTCTCTCTCATGCATTCACTCCCTCTATCTCTCTCCCCTTAACCCTAAACCCTTAACCCTTAACCCTTAACCCTTAAACCCTCTACCCTCTACCCTTAACCCTCCCTTCCTTTGTCTCTCTTCTCCCTCTCAGGTCTCTCCCTCCTACCCCTTCTCCCTCTTTAGGTCTTTCTCTCACTCACTCACTCCTCTATCTCTCTCTCCTCCACCCTTAACCCTAAACCCTTAAACCATCTACCCTTAACCCTCCCTCCCTTTATCTCTCTCCCACTCCCTCCCTCTCTCTCTCAAGTATCTTCAATATCCTACCCCTTTTCCTCTCTTAGGTCTCTCTCTCACTCACTCACTCCCTCTATCTCTCTCTCCTTAACCCTAAATCCTAAACTGTAAACCCTTAACCCTCTAACCCTCTACCCTCTACCCTCCCTTCCTTTATCTCTCTCTCTCTCAAGTCTCTCCCTCCTATCACCACTCCCTCTTTCAGGTCTCTCTCTCACTCACTCACTTACTCTATCTCAAGTCTCTCCCTCCTACCCCTTCTCCCTCTCTTAGGTCTTTCTCTAACTCACTCACTCCCTCTATCTCTCTCCCCTCTTCCCTTAACCCTAAACCCTTAAACCATCTACCCTCTACTCTTAACCCTCCCTCCCTCTATCTCTCTCCAACTCCCTCCCTCTCTCTCTCTGAAGTATCTTCAATACCCTACCCCCTCTCTCTCTCTTAGGTCTCTCTTTCACTCACTCACTCCCTCTATCTCTCTCCACTTAACCCTAAACCCTAAACCCTAAACCATTAACCCTTAAACCCTCTATCCTCTACCCTTAACCCTCCCTTCATTTATATCTCTCTCTAAAGTCTCTCCCTCCTAACCCACTCCCTCTCTCAGGTCTCTCTCACTCACCACTCACTCTATCTCAAGTCTCTCCCTCCTACCCCTTCTCTCTCTCTTAAGTCTTTCTCTCACTCACTCACTCCCTCTATCTCTTTCCCTCCACCCTTAACCCTAAACCCTTAAACCATCTACCCTCTACCCTTAACCCTCCCTCCCTCTATCTCTCTCCCACTCCCTCCCTCTCTAAAGTATCTTCAATATCCTACCCTCTCCCTCTCTTAGTTCTCTCTCTCTCCCTTAACCCTAAACCCTTAACCCTTAACCCTCCCTTTCTTTATCTCTCTCCCACTCCCTCACTCTCTCTCTCTCTCTTCTCTCCCTCCTACCCCCTCAACCATAAACCCTTAAACCTTCTATCCTCTACCCTCAACTCTTCCCCTCTCCTTCCCCTCCTGATTCTCTCTCTCTAGTTCTCTCTTCCCTCTCTCTCTCTCTCTCTCTCTCTCTCTCTCTCTCTCTCTCTCTATATATGTATATGTATATATATCCCTCTCTCTCTCTCCCTTTCCCTCTTTCTCCCTCTCTCTCTCTCTTTCCCACCCTCCGCCTCCTAATTACTCTTGGGTATATGTGTGCAAAAATTGGATATCTGATTTAGATCAGATATTTGATTTATAGTACCAAAATATTACATTTTAAAACGTTTTTCAAATTAGATATTAGACATCAATTGGATATCCAAAACAAATTATATATCTGATTTGTAGTACTTTGACTTAGGCATTGCTATGGAGCAATGTACTGACACCCAACCCAAAAAAAAAAAGTCAACTTGGGATTTTTGTGTTTTTTGGCGAGTTCAAAATGCTACTTTTTTCATGTTGCCACTTTTCAGCCCATCATGATCCTACACATACCTAGGTCTAAATCAAGTACTTGTTATTGTTAAGGTGGATCACTCCTTTCTTAGAAGGCCATACACTTATTATTGGGTCAAGTGTTCTTTTCTTTAGAAAATTCCTATTTCCTTTTTGATAGGTTAATTATAATTTGATTAGATGGGTTATGAAGCACTTATTTCAAACAAATATCTTTATGAAAGAAGTATATTGGCATAAAATTAAATATGATTTTTATTCCAATGTAAAAACTACAAAGAATGGAAACAATTCTTTCAACACATAAACTATTATGTAGTAGTCAATTAAAATGAAAAAGCTTACTCTATATTAGTTAGGATACACAACTAAGAAAATGATCTAAAGTTACTTATTTATCCTAGAGGAACTAAGTATATAGTATACAAGGAAAACCAACAAACCCACAACTACCCCTATTTTGAAGGAGTTTAGTTTTGTCCCCTTCCTAATATTGCTAATATTGTCCAATTATTTTAAAGAGATGAAGGGTCATAACACTGCTTTATTCAACCCAATAAATAGCTTGGTCAATGAAACTTGGCAAAAGCAACAAAACAATTGCTACATTTTGCATTTCATGTTGAATGAAGAGTGGTGACAATAATCTACTTATAGTTTAATAAAACACTATTTTTATAAGAAGGCTTGACATTAGAAAGATAAGTGTTACTTATAGTTTAATAAAATACTATTATAGTTTTACCAACATATACTATTGTATGCTTGCATGGCTTCTTAGTTAATATGTGGGGAGAGAAAGAGAGAGAGATAGAGATATATGGGAAGAGAAAGAGAGATGGAGATATATGGGAAGAGAAAGGAAGAGAGGTGGAGATAGAGAATTGATGGATAGGGGGGATAGGGAGGGAGAGATGGTGAGAGATAGAGAGGGGGAGGGAGAGAAAGGGATGTAGATAGAAAGAGATAGAGATAGGAGTGAGAGGGAGATAAAAAGGGAAATAGAGATAGAGATATAGAGTAGGAGACATGGAGGGAGAGATGGAGTTAATGAGAGAGAAATGGGGGAGAGGGAGAGATATCTCAATAGATAGAGGGGGAAGAGGTGGGAGTGACATAGATAGTGGGAGATATAGAGATATAGAGAGCGAGAGGGAGAGATATATCAATCACCCTCCCTATATCTCTATCAATTCATCCTTATCTCTTTATCTCTCTACCTCTCTCTATCTCTTTGTCTCCCTTTCTATTTTTATGTTTGTCATTATCTCCCTCTCTCTCTATATTTTCTTCCCTATATTTATCTTTGTCTCCTTAAGTGTACAATGGGTACATTGAAGAGGTCTTAAAGGAGAATTATCATATCTTTAATCAAATGGCATGCTACCTTGAGCATAACTCCCCAAGGACACATTCCATCCTTGGATTGTTGACATGAAACAACCAATCAAAATTTAGTTTCTCTCTCTCATATTAATATATATTACTATTATATTAATTATATATTATATTAACTATATTTTGTATTATATAAAAATATACTTGTTATTAATTATTAATTATAATAATTTTATACGTATGTAATAATTTTGTTAAAGAATATAATATATAATTATAATAAGTTGAATAATTATATTATTTATTATGTATAATATACTAATATATAATTAACTATATTGTAGAATATTAAAACCTAGCTAAATGGTGCCAAAAATTTTAATTTAATTAACATACTATAAAACCTAACGAAACTAGGTTGTAGCTCATCAAATTGGAGAAGTGAAAGGTCAATACCAGCACCGAGGAAGAGTTTGGAGTAGTGAAAACAAGGTCAATGCCAGCGCTGAGGAAGAGTTTGGAGTTAAAACAAGGTCAACACCAGCACCGATGAAGAGTTTGGAGGAGTGAAAACAAGGTCAATATTAGTGCCAAGGAAGAGTTTGGACGAGTGAAAACAAGGTCAATACCAGTGCCAAGGACGAGGTTGAGGGTACTCAGGGAAAATTGACAACCAAGGGGCAAGTTGTACTGTAAGTTTGGCACCCCCATTCTCTTTAACTTGCAATTTTCATGCCTAGTTTCTAAAGATCTTCTCGTACATTGGCACCACCATTCTCCTGAAATGGTATAAGATAAGACAAAAAATAAAATACCTTAGTCTTTCACATTTTTATTGATCAGCCTCAGGTCTTGGAAAAACTCTCATAATCTACCCACATCTTGGCTAAGGTCTAGGATTTCATCACACATAGCCTTCATTGCATGAGTATGAAGCAATTGTAGACTTATCCTAAGTATATGCTAGGCTAAGGTAGATCTAATGAATGGAAATAGAGGCATATAATTCTTCTTTAATACCTCCACCACAAACATATGCAAGGTGTTGGTTGTTTTTATGGTAAGCAGGTTGATCTTCTAATCTACCTATGGAATTTTCAATTTCAATAAAGGGTAGCTCGAAGGACGTTGACCAACTGACAAGGATTTTAAAGACCTCCTACACTTTGGGCTCTGCAAGACCCGGGAGGGTGATCCCTTAATGCGTTTACAACCTCTGCACCATCATCATAAACAACATTAACAACAACAGATAATCTCATTTAATATCTCAACATAATAGGATAATACTAAATAGGATTGGTTGTTTATCAATAATATCAACTATTTGGAGCATGAGATAACTACAACAACATTTCACAGTATAAGATAGTCATTGATTTACAATTTGTAGCAAGATCTAGGTAAAGGAAAACAAATACTTAACCATACAAATAAGTACAACTTAGATCGGTGCCATATATCCATTGGAGGAGTCAAATTTATAAGCATCTAAGGGTTTATGACATATTTAACACATAACATATAAGATCCTTGATAACATTGCTTTACAATCTCATCAATATATATTCTAACCCAATACTACTTATCAAATCCTTATACAGAACATATCCACCTACAATCCCATTCAAGCATTTTAATTAATTCCTTGAACTAAAGCTAAAACAAGAATCATACACACCACAACAATGAGATGAACGAAACAACCCTTAATCATTTTATTCAAATTTCAGATATGCTTGTACAATGGAGAGACATATAAGTTGAATTAATCATATCAATTCAAATGTCAGTACTGTCATAAAACATCAAATCCCCATGAATTCAAAACCTACTATAGAATGACTCAAAACCTAAATTGCATTTTCCCTGAAACCATCAGACTTTACAATTTTCTCTGCAACTTCATTTAGACTCGACCAAAAATATCTAACTTGCTAACCCGTACTTCTAGCCTTGAAATCCTTCTTATAG
The DNA here is from genome assembly GCA_007258455.2 of Sequoia sempervirens. Taxonomy (NCBI): domain Eukaryota; kingdom Viridiplantae; phylum Streptophyta; class Pinopsida; order Cupressales; family Cupressaceae; genus Sequoia; species Sequoia sempervirens. Next base: position 28,712,684 of record VDFB02018296.1, on the reverse strand, counting down.
AAAAAGAAGGAGAAAACAAGCATCTAGCCAGAAAGCACACGTGTCACCAGCTAATTGGACCACCTTGTGATATTCCAAAAAGTAACGGCCCAAAATATCCCACCCAAGGTGTAAGATAAACACTAGGGTTTTACATGAAGACAAAGGTAAAACCCCAACCTTATTCTTTTCCCAAACACCATAGATGACTAGAGAGATAAGGAAAGATAAAAATGGAACACAAAGAGAAAAAAATTGAAGTTCCCTCACAAGGAAAGGTCTCCTCCCTTCTTGGTAGTGATAACCTCCTCCACACACAACCCTTAAAAATTATGAATAAAGGAATATAATCTTTGAAGAACTCAAAGTTGACTCTCTCCTACCTGATGCAATTAGTAATTTTATCCTTACAAACATTTATAGTGATTACTAGAGGCACATAGACCAATTCTTCATAATAGAAGAATTTGATCATACTTTTTCAATGATTGTATTATGAGAAAACCTTAGGTTAAATGAATAATTTCTAGCTAAGTTCTTTAAATCATGTCCAACCGTATAAGAGAATACCACCGCTATGTGTACCTGGATACAATGGAGAAAGGATCTTTGGGCTCTTTCATCAATCATCCTATCTTAAAACATACCAAAATTATCCTAGCAATTAGACATAGGAAGATTTAAGATGACTTAAAAAAAAAATATTTCCAAAGCATAAACTTATGATGACTTAACCAAGCCTAGTACACACTCCCTCCCTATTAACCACTTAGACATATGGAAATTAAATGTAAATTTTCTGCTATTTTTATTCATGTAGGTGTCCAATAAACCACTTGGTGGTGTTTCCATTCAATTTTATTTACTTGAATGAAGAGCAAAGGTCCTTTGATTACAATTAGAGAATACATTTGAGGCCTTGGTTGTGTAACCAGTGGACCATAGTCACATTTAAAACTTGTTACAAAGTTTGGGAGTTAAAAAATTAAGTAGATTTTATTTGTGATGGACACATTTGGACGGTAGTAACAATAACTTGCAATCTTTCAAGACTTGATTACATTATAACCTGTGAAATTCTAGCGATGAAATGATAGATTAATCATAATGTCACCTTAGGATCACATCACCGTGAAAGAACTTCATCCAACATCCTTATGAGTGTAGGTACCACCAAATAGGTATTTTTCAGATCTGTCTTCCTTGAGCGAGGGAAATTTAGGAAGAGAAGAGGAAAGCAAGACATGTAGTATGTCTAAAAGAGGGAGATCAACTAGAGTTCAAAGATTAGAAGAAAATTATGTAAACGCATGGAATTTTTTCTTGCTGAAGGGGGGGTCATGTTCATATGATGATGAGAGCATAGGCAACGTCGAGGTGTCCTTGAGATACAAACATCTAAAGAAACAATGGGTACCCAAGGAACTTCCTCCAATTAATACTGATTTTTGTGTCAATGAGAGGATATATCGCATAGCACCATCGTCATTACATGGTTTGGGCCTATTTTGCATGGAAGGCATAAAGATTTGTTACGAAAAAGTTACTGAATTGATGGAGTATGTCAAACCCTATTACAGTTACAATGATTGGATGCAATTGGTTTGATATACACGAAGTATGTGTAGGTATGCACTACCAGCAAATTATATACAGCTAAAAGATAAGGATCAAAATAAAGGAGTGGTTATGTACATTGATAGAAGGCCAAAAGCATCGGAGAATATTGTAGGGTTTATAAATAGTACATGACCTAGGTCAACAAATAAGCAACCCAATTGTATATTTGAGGAGCGTGAGGGAAACTGTTTATTCGTATGTGAGATAAAATCAATAACTGTAGGGGAAGAGTTGATAATCGATCACAATTTGAATTTCTTAGTTACAAACATAGTTACTATGTGGGTGGTATGTACTATGTACCATTTTACCCAACCTCCAATTAGTGACTCCAATAAACCATTTTATTCTTATGTTGTTCTTTGTAAGTCTATTGGTTTCATTTCGGTAATGTTTTTTTATATTTAATTTTTTTCACAGCAAGACATTGATCATATAGAGAAGGTTGTGGCCCAGAGCATAGATCGTGATGTATCTTCATGCACTTCTACCCAACAGGTTTACCTCATTGTAATTGTATAAATTAGATACAAGCAAAATGTTTTATTATTATGTTGTTTTCATAAGTTTATTGGGTTAATTTCAATAATGTTTTTAATATTCTTGTTGCAGTCGACTGATCGGGCAAAGGCACCAATAGTAGACGAGAGCATCCATAGGGAGGTGCAATCAATATTATGTGATGATGACATCACTTATTCAACAAAACCTCTCGATATGATAAGGAAGACCCAAAAAAATGAAATGAAGAAATCCTTAAGTTGTTATTCATAGTGCCTCAAACAGATGAGATAAGAGAGAGGGTTAAAATATTGACTGAGAGATCACAAAACTTGCAAGTAAGTTGTCATGAGGTCTTTAATTATAAAATAGTTTCATTCATAGTTTTATATTTTGTGCTCTTTTATGTCATGATCTAAAATATGTGTTGTTTTTACATGATTTTTTGCATCCTCATGATGCTCCTAGCCATGATCAGGGTACTGCAAGTGCTGCCCGAGGAGTACGGGTTGGTACAAGTGTCCATCCTGATCTTCCTGCATATACATCACATCATCTGACCCCATCATTCATGCCTATATTTTGTCTGAAATGTTAGCAACACATACCATGCAAGCATCTGTTAGTGTACCCTCTAGTAGTGAACACATGCTAGAACATGCATCATGACATGTACCTGGGGATGCAAAGACCACTAGTACCGGTGATATTTTAGTAGCATTTCCTGGATCTTCCCATATTACTAGTGCGGGAACATTTTTTATCACATTTTTGGTTATTGAGGATTTCGTTCCCATAAAGATAGAGAAGGTCCCAAGTACTATAAAATGTTTTAATTATTATTATATATAATCCAATTGAAATTTACTTATTGATCACTCTTTTTAGACTATTTATCCCATGATCATTTTGTAGGAAATGATGTTTTTTATAAACATCTAAGTGATATTACATTGGAACTCTTCGGGCCCACCATACGTACATGGTGGAATGACCAAAATCATGATTTAAAAGATGAGCTCATTAACTGTTTAGTTGTGCTCTTTGGTCATTAAACATTCAACCGAACCAAGGTCCTTAAGAAAGTTGGTACCTATCTAAAGTATGTGAGGGACTAATATATAGGTCACATTTAGAGAAGAACAAAAAGTACAAGTGTCCCCCCATGATTCTGGAGAGGGAGTGGAAGGACCTGGGGTCAAATGCAAAGGAGAAGGCTGAAAATAAAAAAGGAAAGACACCACCAGGCCAAGGAAGGTATGTGATACTATCAACAATGTAATTATATATATTTACTCTTTCTTTTTACACAATCTAACGTATTTCAAACTTTTCATATGCTTCCTAACACATCAAAGGCAACAAAGGCAAGGCTAGAAAACATGGGCAACACAAACTTGGCTCTAATGGTTATATGAAATTAGTTGCATGAATTGTAAGTATCAATAAATGAAATATTGTACATCCAAATAATAAATTGAAAACAATTTTGGTTTTATCACACCATAGAAGCAAAATTTATGATCTTATGGAAAATTTAGGGCTCTAAATTCAACAGAGTTCCCATAGAAGAGGACCTGAAGATTTCCTTCCAGCAAGGCTATGGAGTTGTGGCTGAATGCCTAAGAGTCTTGACTAGGAAAAAACAATATTCTACTGCATCTGACATGTAGGTAAATAAACTCAATAACGTTTATTTAAAATTGAATACTTGTGCAATCTATTCAATATTAATTTCCACCATAAATTAACTACATTCCTATTTGTTTTAAACATTCAAGCAATGATAATACTGCACATGACATTGGAATGCAGCTTGGTGAGGGTGGAGCACAACCTCCAGATGAAGGTCATGGTGTGCATCCTGATACTTTAGAGCATGTAGAGAATGATCAACATGTTGAGCATGATCAGGCTAGAGAAGATCAGGAACATGATGTGGCCCCATCAGGTAAAGAGGACCACTCTAAATTTCTTTTAAACATATTTAATTGCAATTGGTGTATTAATTAATGTAACCTTTCGTGTTTCAACTTTAGAGCATATAGAGCGTGATCAACGTGTTGAGCATGATTAGGCTAGAGAAGATCAGGAACATGATGTGGCCCCATTAGGTAAAGAGGACCACTCTCATGTTCATTTAAACATATTTAATTTCAATTGGTGTATTAATTAATGTAACCTTTCATGTTTCAACTACAGATCAGGATATAGAGGGTGTTCAGCATGTTGAGCATGAGTCTATAATAGAAGTTCAGGAACATGATGTGGACCAATCAGGTAAAGAGAACCACTCTAATTTTCTTTTAATTAATGAAATACTTGTAACAATAATAATTAAACATATCAGTTTAACATTTATTTGTTATTGCAGTAGACCCCCCTTGCAGCACCGTCCACATCATGAGCAGACGACTAGGCGTACATTAAGATCACGAGCAGAGGGAATAAAAACTAAAGGGGGGATAGATGATTTAGAAAATGATACTCCACTTCATATTTTTTTAGCTTTAAAAAAGAAAAAAAGAAAAAAAAAGTGATTGTAATCATATCATCACAATAATATTTTTGATAATATGTAAAAAATAAAATAATGAATATTATATGTTAATGAATGAATGTGAATATGTTAATTAATGAATGTTATATGTTAATGAATGAATGTTATATGTTATTAATGTATGAATGAATGATTTTTATATTTTATTAATGGATGAATGAATGAATGTTATATGTTATTAATGGATGAATGAATGATTAATGTTATATGATTGGGTATGGAGAATTGAGAGTGATGTGAGGGGGGGGACGGAGGGGCTAAATGAGCTTCCACCATCACATGGTTGGCCCTATTAAGTAGAGAATATTAAACTATTCTTGAAACAAAGAGAAGCTCAATAAGGTAATGCAATTTTCAATATAAGAAATGCATCATTTGAAGCATCAAACCACTATGCAAAGATGAAAGTAAGTGCTAACTTTTCATTATGGTGGCAGAAAAATGATTCTTTATACCCTAAATCCATGCTCTGCATCATAATTTGAAGTTGTTTCTGTTCCAATTTCTGAGTTTAGTTTGTTTGTATGGCTTTGTATGAATACCACATTGTGTTGTGTGTGGATTTGGTTTCAAAGCTCTGTTTCTTCTGTTTTTAGTGGTGACATAACTCTAAAATTTGACTTCTATGCATAACAGGAACTAGTGGAAATTTTGACAACTCTGAAGGGTTTAGAGGCTCGATTGAGATAGATACACAGATATTTGGATCTTGTTGTTGATGGGAGGCTTCCACTTAACCATGAAATTTTGTACTATCTGTACGTATGCAAAATTTTCTCTACTTACATTCATTCTTGATCATAAATGTTGTAAATGATATTAATGCTTCAAACTTAAGATTTGTTTCATTGTTATAATGATAAAAATGTTATACTTTGCTATGCATTCAAGCATTCTCTTGCCCCCTACCCTTTTCTCTCTCCCCCTCCTTTTAAGAATTTTATTTGTCATAAAAAATTCACATTTTTGTCTCATTTACACAAATTTATCTGAAGCACTAGAGTGAATAAAGATATGTAAAAGATGATGGATTATGTATAAACAAAAACTTTCCATCTTATAGCTAATTAAATCCTTAATATTTGAATAGTTTAGAGCTCAAATAATGCTTGTATGTGCATGTGTAGCAATAAGGGAGCCTAAGTGAAGACTGAAATTTAAAACATCACTTTTGTATTTTTCCTTAGGCGGTGAAATGATATTTTGAGTAATACAAACCTACACACACATTGATATTTTTTGGCATTTCATTGAGGATATTTTTTCTCTTATACCTACCCTCGGCTAGACATGGACATATATAATATTGGTTTTTGGGTTTATTCTGTAAGTAGTTAATTTCACAGAGGAAGACTAAAATCTTCTTAATGTCTTGTGTCAGGTGTGAAAGCATATGAATCACTTGTTGAAGGAACCATTTTGTATTCAACCAAAAACTGGTTTGTTCCTTTTTTTATGTTTCTCGCATGTGTTTTTTTTCGGCTCTAGAGATGTAGCTCAGCTCTTTCCTTTACACTTTTCATCTATTTTGATGATTACAGTAGATTGTCCTCATGATTTTTCATGTAGATATGTTTGTAACCTTATTTTCTACCAATAAATTTGCAAACCAGTCACATATTAAGGACCATTTCACTAACTTGTAGTCATCCATTACTTCATATGTTGCAGGTTGTGTTTGTGTGCCAATAAATCCTGATGATTGCGAGAACTTTAATCCTACAAGTGTACCCAATCTTTCTCAAGTAAAAGTCTTACCTTATTTTATAGTACTTCAAATGGTTAATTGAAGGTGCTTCTTTAGATCTAAGATAGTTGAACCCTAGATTAAAATATGGTATTAGATGGCTAGTATAATGATAAAATTGAGGTCCATTGAACAAAAATTATGAACATAATTTACTGGGCTATGAATAGTGTTACAATTATAATTATTTCCCCTTTACCTACCTCTACATTAATGAAAAAGATAGTAGATATTGGAAGTTCAATACATGCCCTATGTATGTGTTAGTATTTTAATTTTGTTTAAGTTGTTCAAGAGCTTGATTGGGTCAAGAATACATTCTACAAGCTCTATTCTCTTGACACTGCTCAAGTGTAATTTTTCTTAACTCCTTCCCTTGTTAGCCCTTGGTTGTTCTCAAGTGTAATTTTTTTCTATGCATCTTGCAGTTTGTATGTATGATCATTCATCTCTTATCAAGCATGGATAACCTTTCATGGAATTTTTGTTGTGATTAGACAATCGCCATTGTGATAATAATCATTTAATTTGTATGGAAGTAAGTATTTTTCATATTATTTGACTTGGTATTGTAAACTTGTCTTTGCAGGATTCTCTAGGGGGGAACAACAGAACTGTGATGATAGGTAGAGTTGTACAACACCATAAATCATTTGGCATTATCAATATATTGCTTATAGAATACTTTGTTCAAGTAAAATGGAATGTGCAATGACAATTGGTCTCGAATTCAAATTTGAATATAAGTACATTATACACAAGAACATGGTATCTATTATATGATTTAAAGAACTCCAAAATAAGAAAATTAATAGGTTCTATTTGTTTACTTGCTCTTAGACACTTGTTTAATCAGCGAGACCCTCAAAATGTCTTGTTGATAACTAGTAGTGTTCAAAACTCCTGAAGAGGTCAGATCGGTGTGACATTGGATATGTCTTGCCAACGAAAGTTGTTACGCCCTTAATATTAGTGTACATCGAGTTATGAATAGTCAGCTTGTGGCTATCTTAACTCTTTATGAAGTCATATTATCATTAGTATATTATTATTTAGTTGTTTAGGTTGGCCTAAGTCTTATATAGGTGTGTCTAAGTCAGCCTAGGTGATATCCTTGGCATAAATAGGTATATATAGGAGGTTGTGAGTCTTAATTCATCATCAAGTTGTGAAGTGTGTTCTCATTAGAGATATTTGGAGGCTGCCCCCTCGAAGTGGCTTGTTATTCTTAGTTATTATCAAGTATTTTCATCATATTTTATATCATATTCTTCTATTGTGCAAGTAATTTCATAACAAGTGGTATCAGAGCATGATCTTGGCACCGTAGAGGCAAGGTTTTTCTCAATTTTAGAGGCGATTTTGGGAAGAGCATATCTTTCATATTTTGGCGAAAAATTTGATTTTTAAAGGGTTTTTGAAGAAAATATTGAAGAAGATACAGTCCATATTTCACAAGAATTGGAGTAGAATTAAGTGAATTATTGTAGAATTAGGGTTTCTACACTATTTTTTTGGAATCTACATATCTTCCACATCTTGTCAAATTGGAGCTTTATTTTTAGTGGGTTTTTGAAGACAATAAAGGGGATTACAGTAAAAATTTCATATAATTTCAGTTTCATTTGTGTGATTTTTTTCGACATTAGTGGTGTCCATCATGACAGGGCCTGCAACAAGGGGTAAAAAGAATGTTGTCACTCTAGCGAAGACTCCTAATAAGGATGGGGGAAAAATCAAGGATAGTAATCCCAATGAGGAAATAATAAGGTCAAGGAATACATTTCCTCAATTAAGATGGATATGTGTGACATAAGAGGAGATATATCAGTCATACGAAGCTTGTTAATTTCCTTTATGAATGAACCAAGAAAGGAGGTCTCACAGAGCCAAGAACCAAAAGAAGAAGAAGAAACAAATGAAGAAGAAGAAGAAGAAGTAGAAGAAGAAGAAGAAGCATATGAAGAAGTAGAAGAAGTAACAATAGAAGAAGAAGAAGTAGAAGATGAACTAGCAGAAGAAGAAGAAGCAAAAGACAAACCAGAAGAAGGAGAAGAAGAAGAAGAAGAAGAAGAAGAAGAAGAAGAAGAAGAAGAAGAAGACAGAGAAGAAGAAGAATATGAAGAAGAAACAAAAGAAAAAGAAAAAGAAAAAGAAAAAGAAAAAGAAAAAGACAATGAAGAAGAAGTGAAGGAAGATGAAGTTCCTAATCAAGCTATTCAACCAATGAAAGGGTACCATGTATTATTCCTCACCTCTTACTCTATCACACATCAAAAGGTTCAAGTAAAGGAAGAACATATTCGTTTCCATCAAGAGCTTGATGTAAAGGGAAGACACATCTTGGAGCTGAAGTTAATTTTCCAGACACGCATGAAGAAGTTGGGGACATCAACAATTCCAAGCTACCTCATTACAAAGAAATATTTTGTAATTGAAGATGCAACATTGGAGGACAAGGAGTTCATTCAAAAGAATCCAAACTTGATTAGCATTGAGGACAATGCTTCTTTGAAGAAGGGGAGCATGTTGCGCCCTTAATATTAGTGTACATCAAGTTATGAATAGTCGGCTTGTGGCTATCTTAACTCTTTATGAAGTCATATTATCATTAGTATATTATTATTTAGTTGTTTAGGTCGGCCTAAGTCTTATATAGGTGTGTCTAAGTCAGCCTAGGTGATATCCTTGGCATAAATAGGTATATATAGGAGGTTGTGAGTCTTAATTCATCATCAAGTTGTGAGGTGTGTTCTCATTAGAGATATTTGGAGGCTTCCCCCTTGAAGTGGCTTGTTATTCTCAGTTATTATCAAGTATTTTCATCATATTTTATATCATATTCTTCTATTGTGGAAGTAATTTCATAACAAAAGTCATCAGCAATACATGGACTATCAGAGTGAGTTTTCTATCATGTGTTGATGATTGATCTCTCATCGATGGGTTGGCTTCGGTGGTCATCGCCAAGAGTCTCTGCGATGGTACATTTCAACGATTTTTTTTTTAAATTGCATTATTTCATCGCAATTTCGATAAAGGCCACCGATGAATCACTAAAAAGGTCCGAAAAAGTTGCTATAGCTGCGACAAAGGATTTATCGTAACTCCTTTCCCATTTATTCAAAATGGCGATGAACTTTTGGTGTTGTTTCAACACTTCGAAAGAGCCATTGCAATCGCATTTTGGTTGTAATTTGTTGGTGGATACACAAAGTTTTCATCAATATTCTGACGAACATCTGAGTCATTTTATAATGTCGACGACCAATGAATTTGCACCGTTATTTTGACGTTTAATTTGTCATTAGAATTTTGATGAAAAAATAGCGATGAATTTTTTTTCGTCAATTCGTCAATTGTCTGACAAATTTTTGTCGAATGATCGATGAACGTTCATCAGAAAATGGAGTCAAATTCAATAGTGACCTAATAAAATCAACATAAAAGCTAAAATTATTCATTCCCCGACATCCCAGCTAGCAAAAGAGACCATGTGGGACCCATTTTCCACTTTCAATGAATGAGTCCCATCCAAGTGGGACTAAGTCACCCAGCTTGGTGAATGAGTCCCATTTGGGCCATTTTCAAGGTTTGAGTGGGAAAATTTGGGTTTTAAGTTTAATTTTCTTCCATTTCGGCCTTAGGGATCAAATTAATAGGAATTTTAGTTGGATTTCCTATATAAAAAAGATTTTAAACCCTAATTCATTATTCATTTTTAATTCATTCATCATTCATTATCTCTTTCAAGTCAATCAAGCTAGGTTTTTAGCATCTCAAGTCATCAAGATAGCTTTGTAAGGCATTTAAGGACATATTCTTCATCTATTGTTGCAAAAATTCAAGATATATCATCATGGAAATTCTTTAACTACATTATTTCATGCTTCATTATCTTATTTCTTCATTTTGTTTAATTATCTAAAAGGGGTTTGACCAAGGCAAACCCCTATTCCCTAACATTCAACATTTCTCTTTTTTTTTTGTGCGGTTGCAAATCTAAGTACTTTGAAGACTTGGATATGATTGAAGAATAGGTTGAAAACTTATTGAATACATATCCTTATTGGCTAGGTTAAAATATCCACAAAAAGTCACTTACAGTGCCGAAAATCAAGGTTTCAGATCCAGACACCTAGAGGAACAGAAAGAGCAAACCGAGAGCTTCTGATTCCACTTTTTAGTTTTTATAAAAGCTAAAGTGGAATCATAGACCATTAGTGGCATATGCATCCCACTATACCTATTTTTTAGATATTTTTGTAGATGTAGCTACCCATTTGGCTGAAACAGGCTCTAGTGTAGTTTTCTAGATCTGGGACTGATTCACCCAAAATGAAGTATGAGTCCTAGTAGGTAAAAAAATTAAGATCAACAACATTTTTGGTCTTCAACACATTTCTAGGTGCACACTTTCTATTCTATATCTTTTTGTTTCATTTTATTTGCATTTCTAAGTCATTTTCTAGGTCATTTTGTGTATCACATTGTGTTTTTAAACATTTCATGTTTTCCAAGTTTTCACTTAGTGGTGAACCCTCATTTGTTGTTATCTATTCCATATAACTCTCCCTTTATCATATTTCAATCTCCTTTGCATTGAAATCTCAAGGGTTTTTCCTTGAATGAAGTGTTGATCTTTGTCTCTCTCCTTTTAGGTGCAAAACCCTAGAGGTATAAGAGGTGACAAAAATACTCTTTTCATTTTGGTGAACCTTCATTTTGAATCCCTTCTTTACTGATTGTGACTCCATTATTATCCTAGAATTAGCTTTCATTAACATTGTATTTCATTTTGCATTAGTTAAATTGCATTCTAGGGTTTCAAATTTTGCATTAGTGAAAGTGCACATAGGTTGCATTTTTGCATCTCAAATCATTAAAATTTTCTAAAATTTTGCATTTGCATCTTAGGTCTACATCATACAGCACAAAAAAATATAAAAATTAATAAAAAAATCTAAAAATTCTGAAAAAAATCCCTACTTGAACTCATTCACCACATTGGGCGAATTAGTCCCTTTACACCCATAAAACTACCTTTTACAACACTAAAACCCTTGTTTTTGCACTTTTCTTTGCTGCCATTAACTATTTGTTTCCATTGGTAGAGTTTATGTTTCAAGCATTTCACTAAATCTAGCTTAAATTGGCCCATTTCATGCATTGCTTAATTTCAAATTTGCATTCACAACATTTCATTTTTCAAATCATTACATAGTGTTATCAGTAAATTAACTTGTTGGCAATCTAAAAAATTTCATTTCATCCTATGTCTTTACATTTCATTTTAAAGTTGCATAGATTCTATTGCATTTAAATAATTAGAAATAATTATTTTTTACATTCATGTAAATTATGGATAGCATTATATTTTTGCAATTTTCATTTTCAGCACTAGTTCCTAGTTCATTTAGATCAAATTCGTTAGAAAATGAAAACTAAAAACATCACAAGAAACAATTCAAAAATGCTTACATTTAGAAAAATTATATCATCCAATCCCTTTAGTAGTGATGATTTAGACATGTTAGATGAAGCCCTTATGTACTTCCTCTCACTAAGATCATCAACTAAAGGTTTAACACAAAAGGATGCAAGCATTGATAATCATGATAATCATAATTTTTCTTCTCCCGATATCTCTCCCATTGGTGATAAAGGTATTTTAGTTAAAGAAGATACAATCATTGAAGATCATGAAATTCTTGCTTGTATTCCTCCTCCTCCTCCTCCTTGCAAATACATTATGACACCCAAAGCTAAAATCATGGCCACTAATTTTCCTAGTCTCCATTCATCTCCCAACACCTCCCCTAATTGTGAAAATTCTTTAATGACTAACGATAAAATCATGGATGATCATGAAAAACACATTTGTGTGGAGGATATGTTGATATTTGAGAGCTATGAAAAATCCTACCACTCCTACTCAAGCAAACATTATAGGACATGGTGATGTAAATATAGATGATCATGACAATCAAACCTTTTCTTCTCCTAATATCATCTCTAGACGTGAAGAAGATAGTTTACTGCTTTCCTAATGCCCCTACCATTTGGGAAGATTTATTTGAACAAAAAAGTCCACTCATTGGTATACATGAAACTCCTATTTATCCTTCTCTTGATGCCTCTCTTATGAGCTATGAAGCTACTTTATCAAATCCAACCATGAAATATGATGAACCTGTTGCTTGTCACTTTCCTAAAAGCTCTCCTACTAGGGTAAATATTATGGCACAAGATAATGAGACCTTAGAGGAAAAGGATGATATCATAGATAAAAATAAAATTTCCCCCTCTCCTAATATCTCTCTTATTGATAAAATAGATAATATGGTGTTACAAGATCCCATCAATGATAATCACAAGGAAAACATTATTGAGCAAAGAAAAACTATCACTTCCAAGCAAGAAAATCTACCCATAAATCATTCCCTTACTAGCGAATAAGTTAATATTGAAGAACCAAACATTGAATGTCATGAACATCTAGTTTGTAGTACTCCTAAAAACTCTCCTAATAGGGAAGGTATCATGGTGCAAGCAAACATCAACACTATCATGTGCAAACCAAAAATCAATCACTTTGAAGCATCTTGAATTGCTTGATATGAATCAACTCTTGAACCAAATATTAGGAGTTTATAACAAGTCACCTTCTACTCCTCAAAACAAAAAGGTTGCATGTGCTATGATCAGTACCAAGCAAAATGATATAGAAAGACAAAATCAAATTAACGAAGCCACAAAGTTATTGTAAGATGTTGCAAAAACCTTTGATTTCATTTCTACATCCATGGAGGGATACATGATCATAACAAAAGAATCTAAAAAGGGAAAGAGAAATTGACCAGTAATTATAGTACAAAATCAAAAAGCATCAACTTCAACAACCTTACAAGTAAATACAACATCCAAGACAACCTTTGAGGAAATTGAACAACCACTAAATCCAACAAAAGAGACAAAACCTTTTGGAAGATGTGATGCTATAGAACAATGTATCCATGTCCCTATAACACCTAAAATGCAAGAAATGACTAATGATCTTGGTTATTGTCCCCCAAAACAAAATCCTTTATCCAATGTCAACACTATTGGAAAAAAATCTTCCAAGAAAATTATAACCTTGGTACATCCTAAACTAATAGACATCTCATTAAATATGTATCAAGCAAAAACTTTGTTTACTCATCATAATAAATAACATTAGTTTCTGCTCCTCACCATAGTTGAATGTTTTGCATTCATTGCAAGGAGCAGCATATCATCGTCCATTCAAGGCTCACCAGTGTCTTGCACTAAGTGAAGTGAAAGGGAGCTAGTTAGCCTTCTCCCTATATGTCACTTTTCATTGTCTCTTTTGTCTAGTCATTAACCTTTCATGAACATATAAGAGCAAGCTTGGGATGTGGATGACATGCCTTAAGTTCACTCACATGTGACATACTTATTCATGGTGTAGCTCAATTTAGAAACATTTGACTTGGCATAGGGCTTTCCAAGTTTTCTCTCATGTCTTTCATTGGCTACTATAAAGCAATTTCTCACAATAATGGTGTAGCAACCACTTTAAAGTGGGGGCATACATAGACGATATCTTTTGGAAAAAAATTCATGGTGTGATTTTTCTTTTTTCTTGTGTTGTTTCCTCTTCTTGGTGGTGTCATTAGGTTTGATGTTGTACAAGAGTGTACGATCTTTTGACATGGAATGATGCGAACAAGGCATCCCATGGGAAAAAATATGACACCTTGACTTTTCATCTCTTGGAGACATTAGGCACAATGCTCCCTAAGTAGAAGACCTTACATGAACAAAGAAAAATTCCCTTTAAAAAAATCTTTGCATTCAAAATCATTTTCATTGTGGTGCCTTATTAAAGTTATCAAGAGGTATAACTTTGGTATGGTTGAGTGGGAAGCCCAATCCAAAGCATTACTTTCCCCATATCCACTTGTGTGTGTTTGAGTGCATACTAGCCATGAGTGTATGTGTCTCACCTTTTTTAGACCTCTCACCCAGTAGACAACCAAGAGTTTCATCACCTCAGAGTGAGTATGCATTTTTTGGAAAATCATCATAGATTTGATCCACATCGTGTTGGAAAAATGGTCAAATCTTGATCCACCTATTTATTTTTTCTCATTTTTATTTCTCTTCCTTATACTTATTTCCATTGCATGATTGTGTATCTAGTTTTGTTTCATATTATTTTCCTTGTGCATGTCCTTTTGTGCTTATGTCAGTTTGACATAGGATCTTGGATCCTGGGAGCTTGACTACCTTCTCCATCTTGTTTATCCTAAACCATCTGCATCAATACAATTGTACCCCTCTTGAATATCTACTTTATTGTGAGCTTGAAATAGGTTCATCCTCTCACTAAAGTGTGGGCTAAATGTGGACACCGAAAAATTAACCCTTCTACTTTTTCTGTCTTGTTTAGGTCCTCATGTTTTTTGGCTTAATATTTCCTAGATTTAATGTTGTAATGTGGAAAACACATTCACATTAGGTCTTGGGCCTTTGCAAACTAAATACAATGCATTTATCAATGACTTAAAAAGGTGTTGTAAAGTTTGGTAAAAGACTTTCACACTTTTCTAGACTTTTATTAAGTATTTAAGTCTAATGGACCTATTTTTCCCTTAATTCAATATTGGAAAATGTATTTAATTGCATTCTCACATTAACCTAGAAGGCTTGTAAATTAAACCTGATTTTAATCTAGTGTTGTAATGTGTTTTACACATTCACATTGGAAGTTGTTTCTTTCTAGGCTATTTGGACCTCATTTTAATGTTGTAGAGTGTATTTAATCACACTTTCACATTGAAATTTGTGTCCCTAGCCCTAATTACCCTTTATATCATCATTAATAGGCCCCTATGACCCCATATTATGCATCCCAAGGCTTATTTTGATCAAAGACCCAATAAAATCAACATAAAACTACAAAATTTCATTCCCTAACATCCCATCTAGACAAAAGAGCCCCTATGGGACCCATTCGCCACTTTGGGAGAATGATTCACATCCAAGTGGGACTAAGTCACCCAACTTGGTGAATGAGTCCCATTTGGGCCATTTTTTGAGGTTTGAGCAAGGAAATTGGGTTTTCATTTTAATTTTCTTCCTTTTCAGCCTTGGGGATCAAATTAATGGGAATTTGAGGTTGATTTTCTATATAAACAAGCTTTAAAACCCGAATTCATCATTCATTATCTCTTTCAAGTCAAGCAAGCTAGGGTTTTAGGATCTTAATTCATCAAGATAGCTTTCTAAGGAATTCAAGGACAAATTCTTCATCTATTATTACAAAAATTCAAGATCTATCATCATGGAAAGTCTCTAGCTGCATTATTTCATGCTTCATTATCTTATTTCTTCATTTGGTTTCATTACCTAAAAGGGGTTTGACCAAGACAAACCCCTATTCCCTAACATTCAACATTTATTTTTCTTTCTTTGTGTCCAATTGCATATCTGAGTACTTTGAAGGCTTAGAGATGACTAAAGAATAGGTTGAAATTTTTTTGAATACATCTCCTTATTAGCTACATCAAAATATCCACAAAAAGTCACTTACTGTGTCAAAAATCAAGGTTTTAAATCTGGACACCTGGAGGAACAAAAAGAGTAGACCAAGAGCTTTTGATTCCACTTTTGAGTTTTTAGAAAATCCAAAGTGGACTCATACACCATTAGTGGTGTATGAGTCCCAATATACCTATTTTTCAAATATTTATGTAGATTTGGATACCCATTTGGCTAAAACATGCTCCTATGTAGTTTTCCAGATCTGGGACTAATTCACCCAAAATGGCATATGAGTCCTAGTAGGTCAAAATTTAAGGATTGGCAGCATTTCCAGTCTTCAACACATTTCCAAGTGCACACTTTTTGTTTTATAGCTTTTTGTTTCATTTTATTTCCATTTCTAAGTCATTTTCTAGATCATTTTGCATATCATAGTGTGTTTTCAAGCATCTTGCATTTTTTTAGTTTTGCATTAGTATTTAATCTTCTTTATCAATTTCTAGCCTTAAGGACAATCTCCTTTGATAGATTTCAATCTCTTTTGCATTTCAAAATCTTAAGGATTTTTTCTTGAGTGTGAACTTTGTGAAATTGGATTCCTTTTCCTTCATTCCCTTTTTAGGTGTGGATAAGGGAAATTGTGCATTCCATTTCCATAGTCCACACAAGGATATGAGAGTAGATATCTAGTATTATCTCAGAGGTTTGATTCAAGAGGATATCATGGGACCACATATTGAGCTGAGGTGGCTACTTTGTGCATGATCCCCACTCTTGAGGTGGATTATGATTTTTACCGTAGAATTAGTACTAGTCCCAGATGGTTGGGGAGCACACCTAGATGGAGGGATAGTGCACCTGATATGGGATATGGAGCAGCACAATACCATCTATGCATGATTTTGCAATATATTGGTACATCTCTATTATGATTTGGGACAGTTCGTTTACTAGGAGGCAGACAGCATGGTTCATTACATACAATATTATAGGTTTGGTGCCTAGAGCATATCCTATGTATCAATCCAATGGGATTTCCTTTTGTAGATGCCTTGGGATAGTCACACTCTTTCAGCTATCCACTAAGATGAGCATGGTAGTATGGAGATTTACTATTCTAGAGAGTCAAGTTCGACTGCCTTGATTAAGAGGAGATATTATGGAGACCTTACCAGCGAATATTGTAGTGTCCAAATCAAACCCACCAATTGATGAGGATGTAGAGGGACTAATTTGTATTGGGAATAAATGACTATGTAGTGATACCTATCTATTATGATCATATCATGAGATAGTGTGGGCAGGTACATGTTTCTCCAATAGCACAACCATTTTACAGACAATCAATGTGGAGTGCTCGTAAGATAGGAGACACAAGATGGCTCATAATTGATGACGATGTATCTAGTGATTTGGATGATGAGGATATCGATATGCCCCTATTCTCCAATGATGATGACGTGGGTGCTATAAATGCATATGAGGAGTGGTGGGTTGTAGTACAACTAGCTCCAATATTTCCTATGGATCAGCCTATAGGCTATGCAAGTCCTCTTATAGATCACAACGATGATGAGGAGATGGATGAGGAGGTCAGGGCTATAGACTTGATTGTAGATGTGGTAGAGGAGGATTACAATGAGGAGGTAGACTTATTAAACTATGAGGAGGAGGAGGAGGATAAGGAGGAGGACAAGGAGGATGAGGGCTAGCTAATGAGTGGGGGCAATGATACAACATATGAGGGTTTAGTTTCCCATGAGTGGAGAGATTTGGTTACCACACGTGTGACCAAATCACAATCAATGACTACAACACGTGCCAATACTTATGAGCATGGAAAGGCTAGCGCATCTTCTATTCCTCCTACACATTATGGGGTTGTTTTTTACACACCGGGCTAGAGATCTAGGTGATGACACATTATTTATGTTTATGCTTATGCTTTTAGAATTATGCTCATGTTCATATTTCTCCTTTATATATATATATATGATGTGTACTAATTATCTTCATGATTTCTATCTTGTACGGTCCATGAGAGAGTTACAAGATCTGTTTCAATGGGTGGTCATAGAGATCATTCCTCCTTCACTCATAGATGAGGTTATCGGCATAGATTACCTACCCCCACCAATCATGGAGTAGCATCCAGAGTTGTTTGAGCCTTTCGCGAGGTTGAGAGGGGCATACAAGAGCCCTACTAGGTGTGTTGGCCAATTCATGGGTGAGCTATGAGCACTTCAGGCTACTTATGATCGGCTTTGGTCTTATCGAGATATGGAAGAGGTAAAGAGACTTCATGGAGAGGTTGTCAGGCTATAAGAAAATAGAGATTACATAGAGTGAGAGCACATGGAGGCTATCATTCAAGAGGCTACAATTGTTGGACGAGCATGAGGCCTATAGGATGCACTGGATTCCATAAGTAGACCATGATTTCTTACTATCATCTCTCAATGAATGCAATCACAAAGTATTGATGGATCTGGTAGTCATAGGCCACAATAGCATTGTATATTTGATTATATGTATTTAAAACTTGGTGATATATATATATGATCATTTATGTTTGATTTTTATGTTTAAGTTAGATGGTAATGTGATTTATCAAATAATCTCTATAAGAATATTTAATAAATGTCTCCATGATCTAACATGTTGTATGTGATCTAATTAAAACTATCTTTGTTTCTTTTAGATGCAATATTATGATTATGTTAAGGTAAATTAAGTGCACCTATGATCTAATTATAGAACATTAAATGTATATAAGGATTTAATCTAACACAACATACAAGAATAACTTGAGTAGTATGAAACGTAAAGTAACAATCCAAAGTTAATTTGAATAATTACTTTAATATTCAAGACACACAAATGATTGTTTGTCAAGAACGAAAAAATGCGATGGAGAAAATAGTGTACTATCTACTAACTCTAACATCACTTCTTTATCACTTACATTATTCAAGAAGGTTAGACATAGTATTAGTGAAAATTCATTGTATTAATAGGTTCTTTAAGAGGTGTACCATCCATTTCTATTAATGTGTATGCTCCAAACCCATAACTTTCATCAATCATGTAAGGTCCTAACCAATTAGGGCTGAATTTTCCTTTTTTAGTTGGGGTGGCATTAATGTCACGTTGATTTTCAAATAACACCAAGTCACCTTTATTAAATGAATGAGGGATGAAGTGATCATTGTAACTACATTGCATTTTTCTAGAATAAGCTTGCAGATGCTCAAGAGCGTTAATGTGTTGTTCGTCAAGCATTTCAAGCTAGTACAATCATTGTTCTTTATAAGTAAATTTTCATCAATAAGTCCTTGAAGAGTGATTCTTAATGAAGGAATTTCTAACTCCATAATGTATATTTGAATACTAGTATGATAAGCCCATAATGTATATGCCAACTGTGTGTGCTAGTCCTTATTATGTTTTCTTGATATCTTCCTTAAGATTTATTCAAGAGTCTTATTAGTTGATTTATCTTGACCATTAGATTGTGGGTAGTAGGGTGTTGAAAAACGGTGTTGGATGTTAAACGTTTCTGAGAACTTTTTCATGCCATTATTCTTAAATGGTTTCCCATTATCCAAAACCAAAGTGGAAGGAAGTCCAAAGAAAGCAATAATGTGCTCCAATATGAAATGACATATTACATCAGCATTTGTTGAACTAAGGGGAATGGATTCTAGACCCACTTCATGAAATGATCTATTGCAGTAATTATAAATGTATGTCCAACGGAAGAAGGTGATATTTTTCCAACAAGACCCATGAGACCCCATATTGAGAATGGCCAAATAGGAACTTGGGAATGAAGCTCAGAAGTAGGAGAATGAATCAAATTACTATTTTCTTGATATTTGTGACATTTCTTAACATATTCAAAGCAATGTTGTTTCATATGTCTCCAATAATATCCTATGTGGATTAGCTTTTGAACTAATGATCTTCCTCCAAAATGACCTCCACAAGCACTTGCATTAGCTTCCATAAGTTCTATGGGGATTTCATATTGTTTAAGGCATCTAAACAAAAGACCATCGAAGTACCTTCTATACAATACATTAGCAAGGTATATATAGATCTAGATGCAAGTTTTTGAAGGTGAGCTTGAGTATTCTTAGTAGTTGGCTCAAGAAAGGTACCTTCTTTCAAATAATTAAATATCAGTGTATACCATTCACTAGAGCTTTCTGTGGTGGTTGATAACACTTCTTTGACCTTATATTCTATTTATGGTTGCATAATTGTTTGGATAATGAATGTGAAATATTTTTAAGGATCTTGAGGGGATATAAGGAAAGTGGCACTTGCCATTGCATCCACATGTCAATTATCTTTTCATGGGATGTTATCAATGGTATATGAATCAAAGGTGTTTAACAAAGTCATTGTGGGATCCTTATATTTTGATAATTTTCCATGCTTTGTTTGATATGATTTGTTTATTTGCTTAATGACTAAATTTGAATCACTGAATATCTTAATACTTCAAGCTCCTAGAGTTAAAGCAACACGTAATCCAACAATTGAAGCTTCATACTCTATTGTATTGCTTGTGCATAGGAAGTTTAAATGATAAGACAAGGGCATAGGTTTTCCTAGAGGAGGGATAAGTATAACCCTTGTGCCAGAGCCAATTCTATATTTAGAGCCATCAAAATATAACTCACATATATTAGTTTCAATTATCAACACATTATCAGCAGGGAATGAATCAATATTAGGTAACACTAAGGGAGAGGGAGTGTCAGCTAATTGGTCAGTCAAGGCTTGTCCTTTAATTGTCTTTTAAGAGAAAAATTTAAGTTCAAACTCAGTTAACAACATAACCCACTTAGCTAAATGTCCTGATAAATTTGTTTTAGAAAAACAGTGTTTTAAAAGATCAAATTTCATCATTACATGGATTTTAGCATTCAATAAGTAATGGGTAAATGCAAGAAGATGAGTCCACAAAACATCAAAATTTTTTCCTGAGCAAAAAAATATGAAATTAGCCTCAACAAAACAAGGTCTCATTTAGATTTGGGGTCTTGATCCTAAAACTAAAATGGGATCATGTTTTTAAAAAATCGGGAACCCATTTTTAAAAAATTGGGAGCCTATTTTTTAAAAATCAGAAACCCATTTTTTAAAACTAGGATCCCATTTTTTAAAACCATGGTCCCATTTTTTTAAAATTAGGATCTCGATTTTCAAAGTAGGATCTTGTTTTTTAAAAATTGGGATCTCATTTTCAAAATAGGATCCCATTTTGAAAACTTTCCATTTTGGAAAATTTTCAAAATGGAATCTCATATTCAAAAATTTCCATTTTTAGAAACTTTCCATTTTTGACAACTTTTCAAAACAAGATCTTGTTTTGAAAACCTTACATTTTTAAAAAATTTGATTTTTGGAAACTTTTCACAATGGGATCCCATTTCAAAAACATTTCATTTTTGGAAAATTTCTACTTTGGCAACTTTTCAAAACGAGATCCTGTTTTGGATCTCGTTACATAGAAGCATAAAAAATATTTTTTTATGAATCAGGATCCCATTTTAGAATAGTATCCTATTTTTTTTAAATATGAATTTTTGTTCAAGTTTGTGCTTTGTTTTTTGGTTTGGGAAAAGGCTTGGGAACCCAAACCTTAGGTTTGGACCTAGTTTTACCTACAACTTGAAATGAGACTCCAAGCACTACATTTCATGATTAGTGACTTTTTTCAAAATTCCATCTCTAAGTGCTTCAAATTTTAAGGTCAAATGTGACATTCTGAAAATCAAGGAAAACCCCCACTTTTTGGCCAAAAAGTGGACTCAACTTTTTGCACACACCCTAATACTACAAAACAAAAAATAGCTTAACTACTTTCTTATAAATTGCACAATTAATAAATGTTTCTAGGAGGTGGCATGTTAGCTATAGTATCAATTTTCTTTGTGTCCACCTCAATGCCTCTGTGAGATACACCAAAACCCAAAAGTTTTCCATTATCTACACTAAAGACATATTTTTTCATATTCAACCTCATGTTATATTTTCACATTCCCTCAAATATTTTTTGAATAATATTCACATTGTCTTGTCTAGTTAAAGATTTGGCTAGAATATCATCAGCATAATCTTCCAAAATCTTATGTATGTAATCATGAAGTATCAATGTCATATCTCTCTAATATGTTGTACCTACGTTCTTTAATCCAAAACTCATGACTACCCAACAAAATGTTCTCCAAGTTATAATAAATGATGTTTTATATTGATCTTGAGGGTTGATAAAGATTTGATTATATCCAAAGAATCAATCCATGAATGACAACAAAGCATGTCCCATAGTCGAGCCCACTATTATGTCAATATTAGGAAGTGAAAAATCATCTTTTAAAAATGATTTATTCAAATCATGAAGTTTTGTACACATACTAATATGATTATCAAGTTTCACAACTATAACAATGTTCAAGATCCAAGGAGAATAATCAACAGGTTGTATAGAACTTTCTTTGAGGAGTTTCTCAATCTCAACCTTAAGTAATAAGACTATCTTAGGATTCATCTTTCATATCTTTTCTCTGACTAGTTTAGCATCCTCTGTAAGGACTATGTTGTGTGTCACTATCTTAGCATCAATTCCCATTATATCTAAATAATTTCGAGCAAACAGTTCGAGAAAGTAATGAAGTAAAGTTGCATGGTCCTGTTGTTCATCTTCATCAAGGAAATTTCCTATTTTAATCACTTTTTCCTCATTAGTGATATCCATTGGTATGTTTCTTGTATCTCCCAAAGGAAGTGCACTTTCTTTTAAAATTTTAGGATTGTATTCTTCGTTGTGTTTATCAGTTTCGTTACTTTCCTTCTCTTTGTCTTCTTGCTTACCACTAATCATAGCACATGTAACCCATTTCTTTTTAAGAGGAGTAATTGGCTTTTCATAAACTCCTAACATTTCTTTCAAGGCTTCATCATCTTCAACGTATTCCAATGATTCTTCACAAGTTGTTGTGACATAAAAAAATGACCCCTTATCACTTTCATGGCCTTTTAGGTCTTGTTTCACAATGTTTGATCTATTTTCTCTGATTTTATGATGTAACAAGGCTTGAACATGCATATTTAGGTACTAAAATTTAAATAATAACATCTTGTGAAGGTGTTGTGAAGTGCTGTAAAATATTTCTACTCTTCTAGACTCTATTCATTACAATTCACCTAAAAATCACCTTTTCATCATTAATCAAGTCCTATTTTGAAGTGTTGTAAAGTCTTGTAACAAGATTTCACACTTTTCTAGGCATAACTTCACTATTTACCCCCTTCTTATGCTTTATTTGACCCCTTTATGCCCTTATATAAGCTTTAATTGAGAGCATTTTTTAATGTAAACCAAAAAAACAACATTAAATACAAGATAATTCCCAACACCCATTTTCAGGTCCTAGGTGGGACCCATTCACCATGGGTGGCGAATGAGTCCCCTTTGGCTCCAAATTCAAAATATTTTAAATTTCATTTTGATTTTTTATTCAAAAACACTTGATGTCAACCTGTGATGAGGTATCAATGGGTTACTAAGGAATGAGATTGTATAAATAAGTGTTTTTACATCCATTTCAACCCCCATTCATTCAATCATTCATTCATACATCATCTCAAGCATTCAAGCATCTTACAACATCTTATCAAGCATTATTCAAGCATTTTGGAGCATCCATTGACACAACTTCAGATTTTTATCATCAAGGGTTTGGTAAGTTAATAGCATTTTTATGTTGTTAGTTCATCATTCTCTTGCATTTCATTGTTTCATTAAGGGTTTAATTACCAAAGTGGGGTTTGACCAAGGCAAACCCCTATTTGCTAACCCTCAACCATTTCTTCTATCTTGATGTGTGTGTAGACCTTTGTATGCATATTTTCCAATCATTTAGGTGATTGAAGATTGGTCAACAAGTCAACTAGGTGCTTCAAGCCAAATCAACTCCATTTCAATATTGGAGAAGGTTTTCTATTTGTTTCCTATAGAATTGACTTCGGCAACCTGACAAGCAAACATTTCCAAATCTAGTGTTGCAGAGTTGTCTCCTGATTTCTTGGAATTTTGGGAGAGGAATAATTCACCACTAGTGGTGAATGAGTCCCACCTTAAGACTAAAAATATTGGTTTTGTCAGATTTTGAATCCCTATAGATTTCACTAGTAGAGGGACTAATTTACCACCCTAGGTGAATGAGTCTCACGATTGATTTTATGTAACTTCATATAGCATTCAGGACATTCCAGATTCCTTAAATCTTTCCCAGGTGCACTTTGTTTCATCTCATTTCTTTCGGTTCTACATTTATTGACCTTTTAGTTCATTGTTTGTATATCACAGTGTGATTCCCAGCATAGCTTAAATCTTAGTTTTGCATTCATAATCAATCATTTAAATCACTTACTTGCATTTAGTCCACTTCATTTAGCTTAGACAACATCATACATAACATAATTTTAAATAAACCTTTAGCATTTTTGGCCCTACCTCTCTCCTTCTAGGTGAAAAACCCTAGAAGAGCTAAAGAAGTGCATTGGTGCCAAAAATCTATGGTTCATTTTCGTGAACCTATATTTTGAACGCTTTTCATTTCTGATTTCATTCACATATTTCATCCTAGATTACATTTGCGTCAACATTCAATTAGCATATTGTGTTGTTCTTGCATTCTCAGACTTCTCATATTACATTAGTGAAAGCTTTGTTTAGATTTTATTTTTAAATTGCATTTCATTGAAAAAACTAAAAATTTGCATTCTGCATCCTTAATTGCATTTTGTAGAGCATTAAAATCATTTTAAAATTTCTGAAAAACATAAAAAAATATCATACTCTGAATCATTCGCCACCCTGGGTGAATCAGTCCCTCTACACTTTTTAAACAACATTTCTGGCATTTTTCTGACATTTTCTTTCCTTTTTGTTTTTTGTAGTTACTTCTCTGTTACATTTAGCAAAATTTCTATTATTTTCATTTCAAAATCCTAGATTACTTTGCATTTGCATTCACTCTATCTTTTGCAGTACTTGTATGAGTGTTTGGTGCCCCATTGATAATACTTTAGTGAGACGAAGTTATAGACTCATGGCCTCCCACAATAGAGCTTTTGTTGTGGACCTTGGGATCTCAAGAGCTCCTACTCCTAGTATGGACAATGGTGCATTAGGCATTGAAAATACCCCTTCTATTCCTTCACCTTTCCATCCAATGAATGTTGACACCCAAAACAACTCCCTCTCGCAAGAAAAGGTCATTAATATTCATGAGGATTTTGCACATTTACAACAAGACTTGTCCCTTGAAAACATTTCCACTACTTCCATACCCGCAATTGAAAACCTTCATCGTTTGATTGAAAGTGATGATGGCTTGCAAGTTATGAAGAAAATTTCCAATATTTACAATAAACATGCCTCTTCTAATACCTAATCCACAAACATACCCGTAAGCCAAGGAGGACCTCAAGTTCCTCCCCCTTCAACCATAGCGTCCATACCAACTTATACCAATCCACAAGTCACCACAACTATGCACTAGGTTAATTATGCAGCTACTTCTTTCCCAATTCCAACTAGCATTCCTAGTTCTCTTGTGGCATCGCAAGTTCCCTCCACCACCTTCACGCCTCTTATTATTCCTTTCACTTCCCCTAACATCACATACAATCCATCACCATTTTCCCTTCCACATCAAACCACTTACCCTAACCCTATTCTTACACAACTCCTTAACACAGTTTCTTCCATGCAACACCAACTTTCCACCATTAGCCAAGGTCAAACCACTCCACCCACATATCATATCTATAGAAGCCCCTTATCCTCATAAATATTACATTCCCCGATGCAACAAGGGATAGAAATGCCTCAATTTGAGAAATACAGAGGTCAGGGAGACCCTATTAACCATGTTAATGCTTATACAGCTTTATGTAGTGATTTTGTCCTTAATGATAAACTTTTAGCCAAACTTTTTCCACAGACCTTGAAAGATACTGCATTAGAGTGGTTTTCTAAATTTCCTAATCATTCCATCTGTTCCTTCAATGAATTGGTGGATGCCTTCATAATTCACTTTCAAGTTCACATGACCCCTAAAAGGATAATGGCTGACCTCATGAGATGTAGACAAAAAATGAATGAAAATGTAACTGATTGTATCTCATGATACCAATCCTTGTATGCTCAAATTGATGTCAAGATTCCTAATCCACATTTGCAAAAGATGTTTATCGAGAACTTGCACAAAAATATTTAGGATAAACTAACTATGATAAAATTCCCTTCATTTATGCATTTATGTACAACCTTGTGTGAATATCATAACTCAGTTTCAAGTCATGATTCAAAGTCCACTTCTAACTAAGCTAAAAATCCTGGACACAACAATCAAAACAACACACAAAACTTTCACAAACCAAATAGAGGCTTTTTATAGTTCAATTTGCCACCTCAACCATAGCCACCAACTCAACCAGTTCCAAATCAAGTAGCAACTATTAAAGAAGTGGTGCATTATACCTATGTGGACCCGAAGAGACAATTTACTTCCTTACCTGATACCCTCGATAACACAATGAACCATTTACTTCAACAATGCATGCTCACTTTTCCACCTATTAAACCACTTGATCCAAACCAGGCATTACTACCCACCTTCAAACCTAATGCTTATTGTCAATTTCATCGCCAAAATGGACATGACACTGAACACTGTAAGCATTTAAAACATCTAGTTCAAGACCTCATTGATTCAGGCCATTTGTCCATTATGGGTGTTAATGATCAAGGAAATAAGTTTGTTGCATCCCCTAACCAAAATTTACAAATTTTCACCAACCCCATGCCTAAACACAATATTTCCTTTGTCAAGGCTAGCGAACCTTCAAATACTAATGTAATGAATGTTGATACAAATAGTGAACAACCTGATATAACTCCAAATGTTACCCAAGTTAATCCTATGGATAAACTTGTGGGTGTCATAGGCGTTATCCCTCATAAGGGCCAAAACAATAAATCTCTTGATATCACTTTTTCTACTAAAGAAATACTACCAAATCTTCCTGATGGTCCTCTTTACATAGCTGGTAGAATCTATGATAAGCCCACTAATGGGATATTAATAGATCCCACTTGTGGTGAGAATGTGATCACAGAGGACTTTCTAGTATTACATGAACTATATCAAGATGATTAGAATAAACTGACTACATGGATTAATACACATATTGGTTTTGCATGCCCTATGATTGGATCAAATTGTACTCCCCTTACAGATAGGACCTAAAACTTTGGATCTAACATTTTCAATTATTCCACAATCCAACCAATTTTGTTTGCAGCTAGGCCACCCTTGGCTTTGCTCAATGAAATCGATCCCATCAGTGGTTCACAAGTGTTTGAATTTTCCACATTGCAATCAAAAAATTACCATCCACCATAGTGGCTTTAATCCTCTATCCTCAAAAGGTAATTTTTCCTTAGAATCATTTTGGCCTACACCCATGGAACCCATCACACCTCGAAAGAACTTCTTTTTCATAACCTATCAAAACTTCAAAGCCAAACACATAGCCAATTTGTCTCTTTGTAACATGTCCCCATCCACTTCCACTCCTCCCATCATATATGAAACAATGCTTCAACATGATTCTGACATCGTACAAACCATAAAACCTCATGACCATCCACCCTTAGACACTTCCCTGCCATCATTTAAATGACCAAGGGAAAATGAAACACATCCCATCATGCCTCACATTAAACAAGTTTATAAAGGTAAAGAGAAAGTGGTTTACCCATCTTCTTCAGTTTCTTATGTTCTTCCCTCTTTGGAAGTAGAAGAACCTATGATGACTCAATCCTCTCTTACACCTCAACAACTCTGAAACAAAATTAAATGAAACTGTAGTGCTAGGGAACATAGGCATCATCATCATCTCCTTGCTCAGTAGTCACAAATAAAAGAAAATAAATAAAATCAACCTCTACCTTTGATAAAAATAATAGATGACCACCCTCCTTCTCTTGACCTACCACAAGATAGTCCAATGCAACCTTCACAACAAAATGAACCAATCCAACAGCCACAACTTTTGATACATCCTTCCTTGGAAATCACCCTTCATCCTCCCATTGTCATCAATCTTCATGATGATGATGCTGATGCAACGATAGCCAAAATAGATGAAGTACACAATGATCTGAACTCTTTATTTTCATCTACAATGAGCTTAAAAGATAAATCCTCTCCACCAAGTGAAGAACCTGGTACAACTCCTAGTTTGGTGCTTGCAATTCTTCCTTTGTCCATTCAACCACCCTCACATTACACTGAACATGATTGGGAGGCGGATGACTTGTTATATGGTTGAATTGCATTCACCTTGCTAGCCTTTTCCATATTTCTTTTCTTTTGATTTTTCTCTCATGTGTGTATTGTCTTCCCCCATAATGTGTGTTTGATGTTTCCCTCTCTTCGTACACTTCTATTTGTACCTCTCTTCTTCTATACATTACACATCTTCACTTTTTCTCTTTTTGTTTTGTGTTCTCCTTTTGGGGATGACGCAAACTGTAGGGACAACCTATGCTCTTCCATGTTGACCCAAAAGGTCCTCTCTTTTTTTTCTTTTTTTTCTCCTTTTTGGGAGGACACAAAGTGTAGAGATGACCTATGTCTCTTCCATGTTGACCCAAAAGGTCCTTGTCTTTTTCTCTTTTTATTTTGTGTTCTCCTTTTGGGGATGACGCAAAGCATAGAGATGCCCTATGTCTCTTCCATGTTGACCCAAAAGGTCCTTTTTCTTTTTCTTTTGTGTTTTCATTTTGGGAATGATGAAAAGAATTGAGACCGAAATGTCTCCTTCATGTTGACCCAAAATATTTTTCATTTTCTTTTGCCTTTATGTTTTCTTTATTTTCACTTGTGTTTTCCTTTTGGGGACAATGCAAAGAATTAATACTACAATGTCTCTTCCATGTTGACCCAAAATGGAGTTCCTTTTTCTTTTGTTTTAGCTCTTTGTGTCATTCTTCTAGTTCTATGTGCTTTGAGGAATGGTGACATTTTTGAGCTTTTTAATCAAAACACTACAACAACGAACATACTGACCCCAAATCCATTGATCCCTTATGTATTTGGTGTGTTCTTTTCTAGGGGGCAACTCCCTTTCTTTGTTTTTTATTTTCCTTGACATGACATAGCCTAACTTTGAAACATATGACTTGGCATAGAGCTTTCCAAGTTAGCTCCCATGTCTTGTTTTCCTTTTTCATTTTCTTCCCTTTGCTAATTTACAATAATTCCTCATACAATGGTGTGTGGCCATTGTAGTACCCCTCTGTTTATGCTTTTGCTTTCTGTTGATACTTTTTCATACTGTTAGACTTATGATGTTTTGTTGGATATTTTGATTGCTGGTTTTGAGTGATGGTGGATTATTCTGTGGCATGATGATACTTGTTTGGTGATTATTGTTTTCAGACATGATATGATTTAGCGTAGATGTTATTTTCAGTTGTTATTGCTATGTACTTGTTATGATGGACTAACAGTTATTCATTTTCGTCAGTTTGTTGTGAAGTGTATTGGTGTGGAGAACGAAATCGCATCACTCGCTTGCGAGTGCCTTGCGATATCTGTGATTTTCTCCGCACGGTGTGTCTGTTTAATGCTTTATATATATATATATATATATATATATATATATATATATATATATATATATATATATATATATATATATATATATGTATGCACGTTATTTGCTTGGTTGCAGGATTTGCAGGTACATGACATCGACTCCACCTGTGTAATCAGGCCTGAGTGTGTCAAGACTCAACGGATACGTTGATCAGGAGATAGTAGTCTGGTTTACCCTAGCCTAGTCTTTAATCCTGGTCATAGTACTTTGTTTGTTTTTAGTTTTGAGTCATAGGTTGTATTGTGTTTCTGTTGGTTAAATCATTTTGAAAAGGTAAAATTTGGTTAAATTTTAATGTTGGAATATTGTGTTTTAAATTATTGTTATTTAATTAATGTTTAAATGTAGTAGAAATTACTTGCTTAATAATTTAATTCATTAATTAGCTTATTTGGTTAAATAGTTGATCTTAAAAAGATTAAACTATTTTAATTAAATTAATTAATTAATTATATTAAATTATTAAGTGTGAAATTTATATTGCATTTGGAAATTAATTAAATTGTGGAAAATTAGAAAATTAAAATAAAAATAAAATGCATGTGAATGGAAAATTGGTTTTTCAAAATTTAAATTAAATAAAATTGAAATTTGCATGCAAAATTAAAAGGGCAAAAACTGCCGAGAAGTTGTGGAGAAGATATTTGCAACTTCTCGACAAGTGTGCAAGTTGCATTAATTTGGGTTGTTGAAAAATTTGTTACGGAGAGGTTATTGTGGATCACGGGAAATTACAGAGGCTATTCAATTTCCTCACAGGGAAATTATCAGAAGTTTTTGCAAAAATTCTCTTACTGTGATAAAAATTGAAATCTTCTTAGAAGTTGTTATCTCTCTGTTTTATTTTGGTTGATTTTGGAATTGGAAGATCCTTTGGAGGATTCTTGGTGGTTGGTTATTTTGGAATTGGCTTTGCGGGAAGGAATTGGAACCTACAGGCAAGAGAGGCTACAAGGGTTTCTTCACCAAACAGCAAAGGATACCAGGTATTTTTATTAGTAAATGTTTAATTCTTTTCGAGAATGAATTTCATTAGTTTCTGGAAAAGATTATTTGAGAAAAGAAACAAGATCAACTTTTAAATCCCTGTATTTTTCTGTGAAAGAAATTGTTTCCTGTAACTCATTTTGTGAAATTTGATAATTTAGAAAACCTCTGTTTTCTATAGAAATCATTTAAAACTATTGTGAGGGAAAATTACTTGTTGGAAAAAGGGAATTTAATCTACAGAAAAGATTTGGGGTTTAAATGGAAAATTTCTGTATATATTATTTTGAATACCCAGAAATTTTTTTATTAAATTCTCTGTTATTTGTCTGTTTGTTAATAAAAGGATTTTATATATATACAATTATGTATATATTCTGATTAAATTGAATTGTATATATAAATCATGTTTGTTTTTTTAAGAATCGTCGTACGGAATAAATTCTGCCAGCAAAATTTGATTTAAAATTTTGTATTAAAAATATAAAGAAAAGAAAAAACACGTTTTTGAAAATGCAGTCGCTGGAGGCGACGGATTTTTAAAAAATAATAATAATTTAAACTTTTGGGGAGGGCTGAAACCCTCCCCACTTTTTATTGGAGGAGGCGCAACCCCCATGGCTGCGCACAGCAGCCATTACGGCTGTTGGGCGCAACCCTGGTTGGGCCGCGCCCACTCCCCAATGGGGCTGCGGCTGGGCCGTGGGCTCGGCTACGGAAATTTAATAGAGTTTTTTTTTTTTTCTTTTTTTAGTAGAAATTCGTTGAGATTAAAACTGTGATTTGTTTTTTTTAATAAGTTTATTAATAAAATTTGGATTTCAATTCAATATACATATATGTATATATATATTCAACATATATATATATATATATATTTATAGAGAATAATTAATTGATAAGATTTTTAAAGAAAAGAAGAGTAATTTTTAAATATTCTTTTAATGCAAATTTATTTTCTTTCAAATTAACTTGCATGAGAAGATTAATATTGAGAAATTATAGAATGATTATTTAGGGAGATCGTTAAAATCAGTATGATAGATTAAATTATGTAGTTATTTATCTTGATTATTGAAAAGGTTCTTTTAATTAAGATGATTTTAAATTATGATTGATTTCAAACTATTGCATATGGATTTAATATATCCAAATAGTAGTTGCGCATTTGATTTAATGGTTTAAATTTGGATTTGGGAAAAATGGGGAAAGTCTCTATTGATTAAGTCTTCCAGATCTATTGTTAAATGGGGATTGTACTTGTTAAGTTTAAATTTCTTGTGTAATCTAAGGATGTGTACATGACTTTGCTTGGTGATTAACACCTGTGTTATGATCATTGATTGTTGTTCATTTTAATCATGTTGGTCTTTTATAGTGATTTTTGGATATATGCACACTTTGTAAACCCTAGAAGGAAAAATATAGATTCCCATGTTATGTTTAGGGGAGTGGCTATTTGTAAGGGCCGACACACAAAGTGGTGTCAAGGTAACTTACAAGTAGTTAGTAACTCAGTGATAATTAAATGACACAGTAGTAAGACTAAAACACTTAACAAGATGTTTATACCTCTCTTATGACTCTTGAGCTACTTCAGATATGAGTATAAGATGAGAAGGCCTGGAATGGCAAATCGGTGTCTTGTTCCTTTAAAAGACATACGATTCTGCAACAATATGCAATAGGGGCCGGGTTTCGTAAGAGGTTACCAGGGTAACCCAAGGATTGGGGGCCGGAACCTAGGAAGAAACACCAGGGTAACCTTTGTGTCGATGTGATGACACTCCACCTAGAATAACAGTCAACTTTGCATTTGTATTTCAAATCAATTGTCAAAATCTGGAAGCAATGTAACCAATAGATTGTTTGTACTAGTGTCTAGGGTTAGTAGATTTGGTCTAGGTAACCTTATTACTATCTCCTAGCATGGGGGGTGGACCTACGAGTACCACATGGTTGGGTGGAACGTGCACCTTACTATGTTGGGTCCCCAGGTTGATCATGGCATCAAGAGCTTCATGGATGGAGAGCTCGCACTTGGATCTTTTATGTACTTCCTCATTGTATATTGTAATCTTGTATTGAAAACATCCCTCAAATGTTATGAGGTGAATATTATTGTAAATGTAATTGTAATTTTTATAGAACTACCTCATCAAGATGGATGAGAATTGTAATATCATATCAAATGAAATGTATGGAAACATGTTTGTACTTTATTATGTTAACATGAATGGAAATTTATTATTATGCAATGTTTATCTTTATGTTATTATTTAATATGTGCAATGCGAAATACTTAAGTCGCTTATGGAAAACTCAAAGTAGTGTAACGTCGCTTAACCTAAGAATGTATGAAATTAATTAACATAATATTAATACTTAAAAAAAAAAATTATTACACCTTTATAACACATTTGCAACATTCTTAGGTTATTAAGACGGGGCATTACAGATTGGTATCAGAGCCAAGGTTACAAACACTGGACGCTATGGGTAATCACGAGCCCATTAGGTTGACCTAGTACGTAGTGTCGCAACTGATAACCTTGGTTGAATAGTATCTAAGACTCGTAATTGTTATGTGTAGGAACATGCCTAGGCGAGGAGGAAGAGGTCATGGTAGAGGTCGAGGTGGAGGCCGAGGGCCAATCCCTCAGGTTACTCCCCCTCCTAGCCCTCACCATAGTGACCAAGCATAACAGATGGGTCAGAGAGATGAGGGATAAAATCCCGTACAGTCAGCAGTAGAGGGTTCTCAAATACGTCCACTATTAGAGGAGGTCCTAGCTCGTCTTGGACCTAGACAGGTAGATGAGCAGGAGGTTGTGAGAGAGAGGGATAGATCCCCTAGGAGATTAGTGGATATAGCACATCAGGATGCTATCATCACAAGTCACATGAGGGATTTACTGAGGGCATGCCCTCCTACCTTTGATGGTTCAGGAGGTGGGTTAGAGGCTGAGACCTGGCTACTAGATTTGGGTAGATGCTTTGCCATGCACCCTTACGGTAGCAATACCCGCGCCAGATGTGCTATTATGCACTTGAGAGGATTCGCCTCTACATGGTGGCGCCTAGAGGAGCAGAAGCTCCATTTGGATATTGGTTTTGTGTCTTGGGAGATGTTTCTCGAGAGGTTCAGAGCACGGTTCCTTTCGGAACACTGGAGGCAGCGTAGGGCTAACGAGTTTCATGATCTACGTCAGTTAGCTCTTTCTGTAGAGAAATATGAATGTAGGTTCTACGAACTCAAGCAGTATGCTGGTATTGGCGATGATGAGCCTATGCTAGTACAGCATTTTATCAGGGGCTTAAATGCCCGCATCAGTGGTGGTGTCCGAGTCTTTGAGCCAAAGACTATGGAAGTCGCGGTGGAAAAGGCTCGCATAGTTGAGGAGAACCTTATTATGGCTTTAGGTGGGCACACAGGAGTGCAGATTGGGAGTGCTCCTATAGCAGGTTTTAGTCCATGGGGTGGACAGGCACAGACAGGTGGTTCTTCCAAGAACCAATAGACTCCCACAAAGGGTGGGCAGCAACAACAACAATGAACTCCTCAAAAGAACAATAACCCTCAACCACAACAACAAAATAGTCCTCAAACAAGAAAGGGTCGCAACTGGTGGCGCAACAAGCGCAATAGGCAGGATCAGCCTGCACAGAGTGCTCAGTCTACCATCAGTAGGGGTAGTTATCAGCAATCCAATGCACCTTCGGGTGGCAGAGGATTCGGCAGAGGTACAGGTTGTTATTCATGTGGGCAGTAGGGATATATAGCTAGGTAGTGTCCAATGAGAGGTCTTTCTGGTTATGGGTCTCGACCTACAGTTTCAGAGCCTACGGTGGGAGATGCAGGAAGAGCACATATAGTATATGCAGCGGTTAATGACCGCCAAGCTGATCACCAGAATACGGTGGTCAAAACTTCAAGTAAGTTACATGGTATTAATGTGTCTATTCTTTTTTATTCTGGAGCCACTGACTCCTTTATTTCACCGACCATTGTTGACCGTTGTGGTCTTGTGGCGGTAAAGCAAGGTGGTAAGTGGCAAGTTGAATTTGCTTCAGGGATGAAAGTAGCAGTAGAAAACTTAGTACATAACTATGAACTTAAATTTGGTACGTTAACTACATCAGTAGATTTATATGTTACACCCTTAGGATCGTATGACATAGTACTAGGCATGGATTGGTTAGCATCTTATCATGTTGTAATTGACTGTCGACTTAAGACAGTTAGTTGCATTGATGATTTATGTGCGAAAGTGGAAATCGTAGGTATTCATAGACCTATCTCTTTGCGGATGATATCTGCTATGCAATTAAAGAGATGTCTTCCTCAGGGATGTCAACTGTTTGCAACAACAGTTACAGATTTAGATGAAGGTGAGAGTCGAGAGTTATCTCTTGATGATCATCCTATTCTTAGGGAATTTGCTGATGTATTTCCCGATGACATTCCTGGAATGCCACCGAAGAGGGATATTGACTTTAGAGTTGACCTAGTTCCTAGAGTTGAACCTATATCTAGAGCTCCATATAGAATGATGACACAGGAGTTAGAGGAACCTCGTATTCAATTAGAGGAACTTTTAGAAAAGGGTTTTATTCGTCCAAGTGTTTCCCCTTGGGGAGCACCTGTCATCTTTGTAAAGAAGAAGGACAGATCTCTTAGGCTGTGCATTGACTATCGTCAATTGAACAAGGTTACGATTAAGAATCATTATCCTTTTCCTAGAATCGATGATCTTTTTTATCAAATTAAGGGAGCTAATGTGTTCTCTAAAATCGATTTGAAATCCGGTTATCATCAATTACGTATAGCTGAAGCAGACATTCATAAAACTACTTTTTGAACTCGTTATGGGCACTACGAATTCACAGTGGTACCATTTGGGTTAACGAACGCACCATCTGTATTTATGAGTTTAATGAATGGTTTATTTCGTATATACCTCGATCGCTTTGTCCTGGTATTTCTTGATGATATTTTAGTCTATTCGAGAAATATGAAGGAACATAAAGAACACTTGAGGCAGGTATTGCAATGTTTAAGGGAAAATCAATTGTATGCAAACCTGAAGAAGTGTGACTTCTTTCAATCTGAAATAAAATACCTTGGACACTAATATCTGGTAAAGGTATTGTTGTGGATCCTTCAAAGATCCAAGCTATTGTAGATTGGCCCGCACCTACTAATGTAGGTGAAGTTCATAGTTTTATGGGTCTAGCTGGTTATTATAGGCGTTTTGTAGAGGGTTTTTCTAGAATAGGTCATCCTATTACTTCTCTTCAAAGAAAAGGGAAGAAGTTTGTTTGGACGGAACAGTGTCAGTTAGCTTTCCAGACTCTTAAAGAAAAGTTAACTAATGCGCCTATACTCATTGTTCCTGATCCTACTAAGGATTTCGTAGTGTGTGCAGATGCATCTTTAGAGGGATTGGGAGTAGTGTTGATGCAAGATGGGTGTGTGGTTGCTTGATGAAGAAACCTTTGCTAGAGAAAGAGAACTAAGGAATGAATGAATCACTATAGCTAGAAAAGAGGAGATATTTTGGAAACAAAAATATAGGGTGCAATGGTTGCAGGAAGGGGATAGGAATACATAATTTTTCCATCAATCGACAAAGAAAATAAAAGTTGAAACAAGATCTACTCTCTAGTCAGAGATAATAGGGATCTTCTTACCAAGGATGAGGACTTGGAAGTTGAGGCTATCTCCTCTTTCAAAAATTATGGAAGACATCAAGTCTCCCCTCCCTTTAGTTGAATGTAGAAGATCTTAAGTCCCTAGGAAACAAGGTTTCTATGCAAGAGGTTAAATCTATTATTTTCTCCTCTGGTGCTTTTAAAGCCCTAGGTCCAGATGGTTTTCCCTCAACCTTTTTCAATATTTTTACACAACCATCTCCCAAGATCTCCTTCTTACTGTCAAATATTTCTTCACATCAGGTTGACTTCTTCATCAACTTAATTATACTTGCATTACATCCTTGTTCCTAAGAAGGAAGATTCCATCTCCATGTCTGACTACCACCTAGGTATTAGTATTTTGTAACACGGTTTACAATTTTTTTTATAAAATTATGGTTAATAAGCTAAAGCCCTGGCTAGATAAAATGATCTCTAGAAATCAAAAAGGTTTTGTGGCTGGAAGATAGATTCTAGATGAGATTTTTTATCCCATGAGATTATTCATTCTATGGACCATTCTAATAATCTAGGTATGGTGTTTAAATTGGACATCTCAAAAGCTTATGATAGGGTTTCTTGGAGCTTTTTATTTGTTGTTTTGGAAAAAATGGAATTAGTGGGAAATTTTTGAGATTAATAAAGGACTGTGTTTCCATCACCAGTTACTTAGTCCTTCTTAATGGTATTCCTAAAAGTCAGTTTTCTTATGGTAAGCGTTTGAGACAAGGCAACCCCCTTTCTACATATCCTTTTATAATTTTTGTTGAAGTTTTGGATTGGAATCTCTAAAAAAAAATTGATCATGGCTATCTATATGAGATTCGTGGTACTACTTCCCTGGCTTTGACTTCTCACCAACAATTTTTTTACGACAGAATTTTGTTTGGTATTGCCTTAGTTGTGGAAGCAAAAAATGGAAGGCAATCCTAAACAAGTATGTTGAAGCTTCTAGCATGTTCATAAATTATATCAAGATAAATTATATTTTTTAACAATAATCAGTAGATGAAGGAAAGGATTCTAATAATCCTAAGATGTTAGGAAGTCAGTATCCTTGATGTTTACTTGGGACTCCCTCTTGGCTCAAAGAAACCTCTTAATTCCTTTTGGAATTGCATCATTGAGAGAATCCAAAGGAATTCATTTGGCTGGAAAGGAAAATTTCATAGTCAAGTGGGTAAGCTCCAACTCTTGAAGTCTTATCTCCAAAATTTTCCAATTTATTACTTATCCCTCTTTAAGATGCCATCTTTCATTATGAGAAAGATTAAACAAATCTAGAGGACCTTCCTTTGGACTGGGACAGAAGAAAGGTCAAGGATTTCTCTAGTTAGTTGGGAGAAAGTGTGTTCCCTAAAAATTTTAGGGGGGCTAGGAATTATAAGATTAAATGTTTTTAAGAAAGCTCTACTAACCAAAATGGGCTAATATATGATCCAAAGAAGGAAATATTGGACTAGTATTCTTAGTGCTAAGTATATGAGGAATGACCCCCCTAGTTGCTTGTTGTCCTCTCAAGGCTTGCCCAATGAATCGTCCTTTTGGAATAATATTCTTAAAACAAGAAGTATATTGCAGCAAGGAAAACTAAAAGGAAAGTGGGGAATGGGATGTCTATCAAATTTTGGGAAGAAGCATGGAGAAGAGGTCTTTCTTTGACTTTAGTGGAACAATTGAATCCTATAAGGAAAGACCTCGCAAGATTATATGGAACTACTCTTTATGGTTAAATGTTAACTAGTCTGAAGAGATCCCTAGTTAGAGAAATTTTGAACAAGATGTCTCAGACCTGAGAACAAGAAGAAGGAACAATGTGGTGGCTTGTTTTGAGTTGCATTCCACTCTTAACTCATTGATTGGACACTATTGTCTAGCCCTTCAAGGAGGTGAATATTATTAGATCTAGGGTGATAACCCCTCATGATTTTTCTCTATCAAACCAACTTATAATAGATTGTATGAATCTCATTCTAATGATTAGAACTTCAATTGGAATTTGATATGCAATGCCAAGTTAATTCCAAAAATTAATTATT
Source organism: Sequoia sempervirens (assembly GCA_007258455.2). Lineage (NCBI taxonomy): Eukaryota > Viridiplantae > Streptophyta > Pinopsida > Cupressales > Cupressaceae > Sequoia > Sequoia sempervirens. The sequence goes on along the minus strand of VDFB02018296.1, from coordinate 28,674,247 downwards.
TTTCGTGGGCTACTATGCATGGTAGAATCCTCACTATTGATCTCCTTAATAGGAAAATATTTCAATTTTTCAATAGATGTTCCCTTTGTCTAGCTATTGAAGAATCAATTCTTCATCTAATTATTCAATGCCCCTTTACAAAAGAAGTTTGGTTTGTGTCCCTTCAAAATATTTTCACTAATTGGCTTGTGTTTTTGAGTGATTTGAAAGACCTTGTGATCTAATGGGGCTCTGGCCCTTTTTTGCATCCTATCATTAAGGAGTTATGGTTGCAAGTTCCCCCCTTTAATTTCAAGCACCTATGGAAAGAGAGGAAGAATAGAAATTTTGGGGAGAAGAAAAGTAGCAATGGAGAGGTCTTTTATAGTAGAAAACAACAAATCATGGAAAACTTGGACACAAAAGTTTTTGGTTTCTCAAAATTTATGCCAAATTATAAAGATCTTAGAGTCAAGCAGCTATGGGGATTAAATCATGATTTGACTAAGGCTAATTGGGATAACATCCTAAATAGGAAAATGACTATGGAAACCTTCACCAATTGACTAGGTAAAATCAAACTTTGATGGTTTTTCTAAAGGAAACTTGGGCTTTGTTGTAGTTAGGGGTCTGATAAGAGATCATAAAGGGAGATGTATTGAAGCCTATGCTAAGTGCCTGGAAATTTTTACTAGTATGGAAGTAGAGGCTACTATTGCTTGGAGAGGTATAAATTGATTACAAGTGTAAGCACTAAATCTACACTTACTTCAAATAAAAACATACATTAGTGTTGTTAGAAAATGAAGCAAACCAAACCAAGAACTCCTATGAAATATTGAATCATGCTAAATAATGCAAACCAAACAACAAAAGATGAAAGAAACCAATTGCAAGCATACAAAGGCATGTTCATACCTATCCCATAGTGGAAGTGGTGCTCCTTTGATGTGAAAAGGATTCCCTTTCCCACCTCCTTGATAAGATTCCATTGATGAACACGATGTGATGAAGATGCTAAAATTAAAGTGCCTCTATAGTGAAAATACCAAGATTGTGGATGGATTGTGGAGTAGAAGTTCCTTGTATTTATAGGTTAAAGGTTTGAAAAATGGAGATATGGGAGGAATGTGGGACTAAAGAAGAGCCAATGATATTGTGACACTTGTCATGCATGGCTAGTGGAGGAAGGTGGAGCACATTTTGGAGAATATGCATAGTTAATGCATATGGTTGAGATGTTTTGGAGGGAAATAGTTTGGGCAAGAAAGTCAAATAAATGGAGTAAATGAAGGAATTTTCCTTAGGAATATGCCTTGTGAGGGAGAATATGATATTAATTAATTAAAGAAATTTTTTTTCATGTGCAAGTGGGTGGGTTAGTCAGGGGTTTAGGTTTGACCTAGGTTGAGTCAAAAGCTAGAGGATGGATAATGATGGTTAGGGGTTAATTAAACTTGAAGGAATTGGGGGATTTAGCATTTGATTTAAATGATTTGGTTTATTAAACCAGATGAGAATACTTTGGGGATTTGACTAAATAAATTGATTTATTTAAATCAACCTGATGAAGATTGGTTGAATTAATCCAACAAATAGCTTTATTTGATTAATAGAGGAATTTGATATTAATTAGTCAAATTTACATGCATAATGTCGATTAGGATTAAATTTGCATGTCTATATGTTGCCCCTCTTTGAAGCAATTTACTAGTTGTGTTGGTTCAAAGAATAACATTGCCGAGATCAAAATTCAAAAATTTCTTTATTTTTTCAAATGCCCTTTTGTTGCCCCAGCGGAAAGAAGTACGCTGGTACAATGTCCCCTCAAGAGATTGAGTGAAAAGTTGGATTTTAGGGTCGATATCGCGACAAAGAGGTTCAAGATGGATGTATGGATAGGTAGACTAACAGATCTATATTATGATGACAATGCAAATGAGATGGATGATATTTCTTATTGTGATGAGATGTCATGAATATGCAGGATGCAGATAGTTTGTGGATACAAGATGTTGAATGTCATGATAACATGTTAGCGTGAAAGAGGATAGAAGAATGAGAGGGATCAACCCTTGATTCAGAGAAGATGCAAAATTCCAACAAGTCTATGATTCATTGAGACTTTATTAGATATGATGATAATGTATTGATTATCCAAGGATTGGGGATGTAAAGAGCATAAATTTCCTTATTTTTTATCACACACATAGATACGATGCATCAAGGTATAGAAAACCAAGATGGCATTGTACTTAGTGAGATGTACTTTGACTTGACAATTAGATAGGAGTATCCTTATTCACACCTAGCACACAAAACCTTATAAGGATGTACTTCAAATGTTTCAAACATCTCAGACCAAAACATAGAAAAGAAAAACCTTCCTATGTAATAGTAAACAAGACATGTAAACACCCTCCCTACAAACCAAGCAAATTAAACATGATCAAGGTTATATTGCAAGAATATCCAACATGCACAATAGACAAAAGATAATGATCAATGCCTTATCCCCTTCTCTCTAAATCATTTTGATTAGACATCATTGAGAGGTTATTGGAATGAGCGCAATAAGATAAATCAAAAGAAAAGATCAAGTAAACAAACAAGCTAATGTTCTTCATACCTCTAGCTAAGACTAAACTACGGTGATGCCTGATGTTGATGTCCATTGTAGGAAGGATTCATTCTAGGACATGATGTTATCAGATGATTTTGAGACTAACAGGATGATGGGCTATTGGTACCAAGAGTTAACCAGCTTGTTTACCTACTGATCTAGACTTGAGGCGTTGATGCTTGAGTTTTCACTCTTAATTTATCATACTTGTTTCCAATTGTTTTGCCAAAGGTAGAAGGTGATAATTGATTTATTATGAGTGGATGTTTATTGTGGATAAAAGAAAGATTGTCCATATGGATTTTTTAAAATATTTGGATGTTTTTGATGTTTTTTGAAATGTTTTGAGGTTGTTTTGGTATTTTCAAGATGTTTTACAAATGTTTTGATTTTCAAATTTTATAATGTTTTTTTGTTTTCTGAGATTTTGACCAAGAACCTAACCTAAAGACCTATCCTAGGGCCCTCGTGGGCTGATCAAATATTATCCCTGCCTACGTTATACATGCAGAGACCATGTAGTTTGACTGACACAGACTTATTTATTGATGAGATATGAACAAATGGATTGTCAATTTATTATGACGGACTCCTAAAGGACTGACCTAATGTGTCTTGTGGGCACATCAATGATGGCCTTTCCTACATTCAATCTCAAAGACTCGTAATTTGACACAAAGACTCTATTTTTTACTTTTTCTAACTTTTTGACCTGTCTTTGGATTTTTGATATGTTTTGGATGTTTTTGGGGACTCTAATTTTATGAATGTTTTTGGATTTTTTTATTTTTTGAATGTTTTTGGATTTTCTAATTTTAAGGAAGAATTCAAGAATATACACAAATATAATCCAATGTAGGTATAATAAAATTCCCCCAACATGGGTGATACACTACTCTGATATAGGTAGGACAAACTGACCTTAGGAATGTGCCAAGTAGTACTAAAGTGGTAACATAATACAAACACAAGATCAAGCTATGATGCGGATCCAGATGAGTGTCAAAAGGATCAATGGAATGTGATAGATGAATGATGCAAAACAAGCCATAGAGATCATGGTGGATGGAATGTTCTTATTTATACAAAGTTCCTATTTTCCAAGTTTTCACCAAGGTACTTGTCCAAAGTGCCACTGAAGTGGTTTTCACTAGAGGACAATTTTTTTTCTTTATTGTTTTCAATCCTGTTTTTTTTTTTTGTATTTTTGGATTTATACCTTACAATTTTAGGCATAAATTTTTTTGAGATGGGAGCTATTGATAGGCTCCTGCAAAGGCTCACCTTCGAGTGTAGATAGTTGATATGCTCCTAACTTATAACTTGTTGTGGTGATGAAGGGGCCCAACCAATTGGGTTCAAACTTCCTCTTGTTGTCTGGATTTGGTACATTATTATGATTCTCCTTCAATACAAGCTCTCCAACTTGAAAGTTATGACTCCTGATCTTCTTGTTATAGCCCCTCTTGAGACAATTTTGATAGACTTGAAGATGGTTCAAAGTATCCATGTGTCGCTCATCTAGTAGTTCTAGCTCGTTCAACCATGACACCTGATATTCTTCGTCAATAATGAGATTATGCAATGATATTCTTAAGGATGGGAGCTCGATCTCAATGGGAAGGATGGCTTTTGATTCATAGACCAAGGAGAAAGGGTTTGCACCTATATACATGCAAATACTCGTTCAGTAGGCCCATAAGGCGAGATTCAACTATAGGTACCAGTCACAACTAGCTTCATTAACTATTTTCTTTTAGATTTTCAAGATGGTTTTATTTGTAGCCTCAGCTTGGCCGCTACCCTGGGGGTAATATGGAGTGGAGAAGTGATGTTCGATATTGAATTTTTGGCATAGCTCTCAAGCATCCTAGTTGTTGAAAGGTGTCCCATTATCTGAGATAAGGGATTGTGGAACACCATAGCAACAAATGGGGTATTTCAAGATGAGTTTGGCTATTTGCTTCCTTGTGCATAGGTCATTGAGATGGCCTCTACCCACTTTGTAAAGTACTTTGTGGTAGTGATAATGAACTTGTGTCCATTGGATGAGGTGGGTGTGATTTTACCAATGAGATCGATCCCCCATTGTCAAAAGGGCCAAGGTGTTATAATCGGTTGGAGCTCTTGAGCTAGTGCATGGATGAGGTCCCCATGCTATTTGTATTGTAAACACCTTTGGACATAGTCATGAGCTTCCTTTTCCATTGTAGGCCAATAGTGCCCAGTCAGGTTAGCAGTTTCTTAGCCAAGGTCATACCACTTGAATGTGATCCACAAATGCCATTGTGTACCTCAGTTAAAGCGGTCAAAGATTCCTCAGTATTAAGGCATCACAAAAGGGTTCCCTCGATACTCCTATGGTATAGGGTGTCTCCTAAGCTAATGAATCAGGATTACTTTTTGACAAATGTTATATTTAAGTGTGGGGTGATATCAGCAGGGAGGACTCCTATTTTCAAGTAGGTGTATATGTCGTGGTACCAAGGATCACTGAGACCAATGATTTTACACATGAACTCAAACTCTAGTACCTCAAAAGATGGTACGAGAAGCCACTCTACTAGGAATTACTATTTATGGATGTTACATGGGATATCCAATAGTGATCTGATTATTTCCATAGCATCAGTTGCTCTGTTGTTTTCCCTTGGTATTTGCTCAAACGTAATGTCGATGAAGAATTATTTGAGGCTTTCCACCAATTTCTTGTATGGGGTTAAATTTCCATCCTTCATTTGGTTTTCATCATTGACTTGGTTGATGATAAGTAGAGAGTCTCCATAAACTTTAAGTGTCATAATCTGGCACTATACTACAATGCAAAGCCCTATGACAAGAGCCTCATACTTTGCAATGTTGTTTGTGCAAGGAAAAGACAACTTATATGATTTTGGTATCCAATCTCCTTATGGTGTGATGAAGAAGATTCGAGCTCCTGATCCATGTTGTGTGTACAACCCATCAAAATATACTTTCTAGTGATCTGCCACACTTAGGTTAAAGATTGAATCATCAGGGAATTCTAATATCAATGGGTTCTCTAAGTATATGGGCGCTTCTACTAATTGGTCTGCAATTAATTATCCTTTAATGGAAATTTTTTCTATATACTCAATGTCATATTATGTTAGAATCATGACCTATGTAGGTCTTTTCTCTATGAGCGCTTCTTTAGAAAGTAGATACTTGAGAGGATCTATCTTAGTGATGAGATTTATCTAATGAGCTAACATACAGTTCCTAAATTTATGTGCAGCAAACACTACTGCTAGGAAAGCTTTCTCGATGAATTTGTAATTTAGCTCATGTCCCACCATGGTTCTACCGATATAGTAAATAGCTCTCTCTTTCTCATTTTCATCATGTTGAGCTAAGAGAGCCCCAAGGGTTGTTGCTATTGCCGATATATACAAGATCAATGGCTTGTTTGGAATTAGTAGCATAGGACTGGTGGTGTTAGCAAGTACTCCTTGATTTTATTAAATGCCTAATTACATTTCTCTTTCCATTTTTTTTCTACCCCCTTGTGGAGTAGATGAGAATATGGGATATCCTTATCTGTCAATTGTGCTATAAATCAATGAATAGATTGGAGTCTTCCCTGCAAACCTCTCAACTGCTTCAATGTTCTTGGTGCTTCCATTTTGAGAATTGCTTTGAATTTGGTCAGTTCTATCTCAATTCCTCTCATAGATACAATATACCCTAGGATTTTTTCGGATTGCACACCGAAGACACACTTTTTAGGATTGATCCTAACCTTGTATTCTTCTAGCCTGTCAAAGATGGAACTTGGTGCTGCTATGTGATCTTGACGCTTCTTTGATTTGGCTAATATGTCATCCACATAGTCTTCCATAGTTTTTTGTATCATGTCGTGGAAGATTAGCATCATAGCTCTTTGATATGTAGCCCCGACATTCTTTAACCCCAAACGGCATCATGTTCCAATAGTAAGTCCCCCATGGACTGTAAGTGAATTTTTTTTATGTTGATCATCTTTGGCTATCATGATCTGATTGTACCCTAAAAATCCATCCATTAATGATAGAATTTCATGTCTTGTCGTCATATCCACAATCATGTCTATATTTGGGAGAGGGAAATCATCCTTAGGAAATACTTTGTAGGTCCCTGAAGTCAGTGTAGATGTGGATGCCCCCAGTGGGCTTAAAGACAAGTACAAGGTTTGAAATCCATTCTAGATAATCAATTGGTCGTATGAAACTAGCATCAAGGATCTTTTGTAATTCAAGTTTGACCAGTAATACTATTTATGGGTGCATCTTTCTTAGCTTTTTTCTTACTAGTTTTTCCTCTGGATAGACAAATAGACAGTGAACCACAACCTCTAGATCAAGACCAAGAATGCTAGCATAGGTCCGTGAAAATTTTACCTTTCTTTCTCTCAGAAATGTAGGTAGAAGTTCCTATTCTTTTGTAAAAATTTATTCTTCATAGAAGGTGATATGTGGTGTTTCCTCGGTTCCTAGGTTGATTGGATTACATTTATCTGCCAAGACTGCTGACTTTTCCTAATGAATAGCACTAAGGGGAAGATTGAATCCCTCATCCTTTGGTGCCTCTAAGGGGTTTTCACCATTGGATACATCCTTTTTTTTCATATTTTGAAGTCAAAAAGTGCCACAGTGTGGTTTTCACTTAAAGACCTAGATAATACTCTTAAATTTTCAATTTTGTGACTGAAGGATTCAATCATTTCCCCACAGTATGCATGTGTGTCTAGCTCGATGTTGAACCCAACTTTATGAACTCCACATGGTAGAGTATCCCACAATCCCATTAATTCCAAGAGAGCCTCATCATTTTTGAACATGTCTAAGATCAGTGGTTCTCATTGGTCATAATCAATGAGTTAGGGGTAGACAAGTTTTACCTCATTGGTTTGGTTACTTGGCTCGAAAGATAGGGTATTGATCATGAAAAGAAAGGAATCTTCGAATAGCATGGGTAGGTTAGTTATGGGTTCCTCATCAGACATATTGATTATATCAAAGGTATAGTTTTCTAAAGGTAAACCTGTGGATACTAGTAATTAAGGAGGAGCTTTGACTTTTCTAATTGGGGCATCTTTTCCACATATGGTTATCTTCAGAGGGGTACATCCAAGGCCAATATTATTTATGCACTTTACAAGAATAATGGGTTCCAAAATACCATTATCATTTTTCCTAAGCTTTTCATTTTTTTTATAGCCCCATCCTTGCATTAACTACAGTCCTTTGTTGTCATTGTCCATGGGAAGATCAGCTATGGGCCTTTCATTTTGATACAATAAGCTTGATATATCCCTTTCGTCTACCACATCCTGACTTAGGTCCCCCTACCTTTTGAATATGGAGGGGTCCACTTTAAATTTTTGAGATGGTGTGTCAATCGGTTGGAGTTTCCCATGAGATCGAGGAGATTGAGGTAACTCTCCTATTACAAAGGCACTCTTTTTAATTATGTAGTCCCTACACCCATTATCTTGGATAATGACTTTAATATTAGAGATGTTTGAAATGGAGGGTGTTTTTGTCTCAGAAGTGGAGGCTAGGGTAGATGGGTTTATATATGGAGATGTGAGTCCCTCGTCATTCCTTGGGACTTGAGGGATCTTGTAGTACTTGGCTTCCAGATTCTTGCAATAATAAAATGGTTCAGGATCTCCATGGACTATGACCTCTTGATTTTGATAGGGAAACTTGACACATTGATGGAATGTGCATGAGACAGCTTTCATCCCATGGATCCATGGGTGCCCCAGAAGGATATTGTAAGGTAGTTCAAGATCAAGGACTTGGCATGTAGTTTCCATGATAGTTGGCCCTACTTGGATAGGGAGTTGAATGGTTCCTTGAGACACCCATTCTTGATCATCATATGCCCTAATTGTAATACCCTTACCTTTTTCAATACATTTTTCTTCAGAGAATTCAAGATTCTTTATTAGCTTGAGAGTACAAATATTTAACCCTGCACCTCCATCCACCAAGACTCTTTTGACTTTATTCTTATGCACTAGTACTTTGAGATGGAGTGCACAGTTATGAGATGGTTGTGTTGGGAATGTTGGAATATGGATTAGGGATATTTTTGGCATATGGCTTCTAGTGTTGTCATTGATGAAAACTATAGTCATTATTTTGTTCCACATATCAAAATTTGTTCATACTGACCAGAAATGTAGAGAACAGTGTTCTACCAGTAGAAAGCAGAAAGAACAAGGTATCTAGTCAATTAGTCGATCTATATGCTTCACTGGATCATCATTTTGTGTTGTGGATCCCCAGGATATTTTTTTAAGCATATATACTATCTTACTATTAAGTTTTGTGATGTTTCATTAATCGATGTACGAGCTTGAAGATCCAACAGGATGTTTTCCTATTTATTTGCTCATTGTGGCTGACCTAGTGAACGTTGCTTATTGCGGATGTATAAGGAGCATTTTTTAAATTGTTTCTTGTGTTGGAATTTTTTTTTGGTATGTAGCTATGTCTTAGCTGACTTTGATGGGTGCGCATTAAATATAACTTGTGATTTGAGCCGACTGTTGGAGAATGTTTCATGTCTTGTTGAAGCCGACTTGAAGTAATTGAAATCTTGGTAGTGGATATATATGAGATCATTAATTCATTTTTGAAGGATATATCCTTCAAAAATGAATTAATGATCTCATATATGTGAATGTGTGTGAAGGTGTGTGAGTGTGTGAAAAGAGCAGAGAAGATGTATATGTGAATATTAGAAGGGTGATTGAGCGAGTTATGCACAGTTTCACTTGTGCATTAAGATTTTGTGGAAGTGAGATAGAGCAGAGCAAAGTGAATTCTAAAAGGAGTCAGCAAGCTCATAATCTGATAAATGAGCTTAACCGGAACTATACTTTGGAATGTAGAGATGCTATCCTCTTAGTTCAACCTTTTGTTTTAATCCAAACATTTTGTAAGGAAATGATCCTTACTTATTTTGAGCAGTGAGCTCTAGGCAATGTGTCTAAATGCATGTGCATTCCCTCTTCTTCATACTTTTAACAGAGTATACAAATTGTGGTTTAATCTCCACTGTGGTTTTTCCCCTAAGAAGGTTTCCACGTAAAAAATATTGGTGTTATGGTGCCTTGATTATCTTACAGTTCATGTGCTTGCATCTTTATGTTCGTTTATGTGTTGTAAATGGTTTAAGATCTGATTTGAAAGTTAAATATTGTTTAACATTGATTCACCCCCCCTCTTAATGTTCCTTGAGTCCAACAATTGGTATCAGAGAAGGTTCCTCTACAAAATTTTAACAACTTGAGGTGGATCTTGAATTACAATGGACTCTGATGGTCTTCAACAACAGCTTATGGTAGCACTTGATGATCTTGATCAGTCTTAAGCAGAAGTCATGGAATTAAAATAAAATCTTGTGGATGCCAAAAAATTCATTCAATCATTAAAGGATAAAATCAATGAGTCAAGAGAAAAGAGGAAGGAACTGTGTGATTAGCTAAAGCAGAAAGAAAACAAAAGCTTGGAAGATGTTCACCTAAATCAGACCCTAAAAGAAATAACTGAATAATGTGAAAAATTTGCTAGGAATAATGCTACTCTAAAGCTTGAAATGGAATATGTGGTGATGAAGCTAACTAAGGAGATTGAAGAAAGGAAGAAGAATGGGGAGAATGTGGCCCATTCCTTTAAAAAAAAAATTGAGGAATGCAGCAGAGTTAATATTGGATTCATTCAGCTAGAAATTAAACTGTAACAATCTAGAAATAATGAACAAGAGCTTGAAAGACAAATAGTTATTCTCATAGATGAACTCACTATTGCAAATGAATAAAAGGAGAAGTTTAGGATCAGTTCTACTAATATTGATGAGTTGACTAAAGGATAGAACGATGGAAATGATAAGTGAGGTCTTGGCTATGAGAAAGGTGAAAGCTTTGAATCTGAACAAAAGGATTCTAGACAAAGAAATCATATGAACAAAGGAAAAATTTATCCAGTAAGGCAACCCAATGCTCAGAATTTTAATGGTTACTATTTTTTTTGTAATAAATTTGGTCATATGGCTTCACAGTGTAGAAGTAAAATAAATTCAAGCAGTCCATCATTTCCTAGTCAATGTTTTAGTTGCAAAAAGTTTGGTCATAAGTCAAATGAATGCAGAAGTATGTTTTTTAGTGTAAGGAATGTTAAATACTACACCTGTGGAAGAATTGGGCATGTTGCTAATCAATGAATATCAAAGGGGAATCAATGGAATGAATGGCCTAGACAAAGAAATCCAGTGTGTTACAATTGCAACAGATTTGGTCACATTGCAAGATTCTGTAGGAATAAAACATGGATAGAAGAGGTTTGGTATATAGAGGAAGAATTTCACAGAAATATGACAAAGGAAAAGGAAAATTAACTATGGAAGAAATAAGAGATCAGATGAAGAAAACATGGGTAAGGAAGAGTGAATCTGATGAAGGAAATAAGCCCACACCAGAATTTACTTCTAGTAATTCCTCTGAGAATTGATCTTAGGCCATTGGCCTAGGGGGAGTTTCTTAAGAAAATCCTTTTTCCCCCTGTCTGTAGTTGGCACCCGAATTTAAGGAATTTTCAATAGTTGTGCTATCAATCTACAAATATTTATGTGATCACTTATACTAAAAACCAAGATTTGGAAGGTCCACATATGAATTCTTCTCTTGCTGTCTAAGAAAATAGAGTTACCAAAACTCCTAGGGAAAAAAAATTAATATAGTAAAAAGGTTAGGTGTGCAAAGTTATAAAAGGGTATTTGGAACCCTAATTTGTTATCTTACATTGAAGGAGAATAGAATCATAACCTTTGCAGTAGAATTCGAAGGGGTCAAGTAAATTTGGCGGCTAATTCATCAAGTATTTCAATCACTTGTTGAATTCCTAATTTTGTGTTTGGTAGAAAAACTTGTTCGGTACGAAAAGAAAAATGAAGCAAGTCAAAGGAATTGTGAATCTAGATGAATATAGCAGAAGAAAGATTAGGGATGTGAGAAAAATTTTGTCAGCCGATGAATTGAAGTGGCTTGAAGGTGCAAAACATAAAAGTTTGGACATTTGGAATGAGATTTCTTATTTTGACAACGTGGAAGTGGTCAATTTTATCCTGAATAGATTGAATGATGACATTCTATCCTTGGATAAACCCTAGCTTATCTTGAATGAGGTGATTAGAAATTTAACTGGTCTATGCAATGTTGGGGATATTCTGAAAAAGAAGTCGATTTGGAACAAGGAAGTTGAAACCCTAACTAGAGTGACAGGAGATCAGAGGACTCTAGTAATTTTGATAATCAAAGATCTAATAATAAGGTACATTGCACATGGGATTTCATACAAATTTTCTTCAGAAATAGGGAAGGTGCAACCTCGGAAAGCGCAGTTTACATATCTCATAAAATGATAATGGAGAACAAATAATTTGACCTGTGTAGTTTGCTAAAAGATCAATTGATGGAAAATGTGCAACTGACAAAGGATGTAGATTACCCCTTCGGGTTTGGTACTTTGATCATATGTATCATGATGTATTTTTTGAATTGCTTGCCTTAGAATGATAATGTGGTATGGAAGGAAATTGAACCAGTTTGTAAGAAAATTTATGAATGTTCTAATACTCTAGAAAATTGTGATCAAGAGTATGCAAATTTCTTTAGAGAATTATTGGGAAAGTTTGGAATAGTTAGCATTTCCATTCTGGTAAAAATAGTTGAAGTTGGGTCCTCTTTTGGTGAAATGGAAAGGAAGCATAAAAGAGCCCTAGAATTTGTTGATGACACTCCTCTGGCTCACAGGTCTCCAAAACTTGAAGGAAAAGGTAAAGAACAAGTAATTTTGGATATACTAGATGAATATTTTGATGAGTACACTCCAAGGGATGGCCTGAAATTAGTTGAACTGAATGTAGAAATGGCAGAAGGAAGTGAAGAAGAAGGTGCTTTATTCAAAACAAGGATATTGTAGCTTGTTCAAGAAAAATATGGGATGCAGAAGATTGTTGATATATGGTTAGACAGACCCTCATATGAGCAGGACCTAATTGAGAACACTCTAGGCAGTTGCTTTGTGCATAACAACATTGGATTGGAAGGTTTGTAGAATGTGCTTCCTGAAGAGTTGAATGAATGTATTAGGGAAACTATGGCCTCTGAGTCTCAAGATAAGAAAAAGGAAGAAATAATTCTACATTTGAAGGAGCAGTTCAGGCTATCCCATACCAAATTGAAAAAGAAAATGAATGTGTTGAGGCAATGCATTACTTCAAAAAATAGCATTTACAACTATTGTCTTCGGTGACCTCGTGTAGTTGGGAAATACAAGGACAAGCTGGAGCAGATTGAAAGTGAGTTGAACAAAATTGGTCAGGATTATAACATGTTTTAGGACTAGGATGGTGCAGTAAAGAAAAGGATTCATGAGTGGCAGACTGAGCATGCTAAAGTTCACTTTTCCAAAAACACCCTTGTGGACACTTTTTGGAAAGTGAAGGATTTAACTGAATGCAAATTGGAGCAGCAAATTGAGGTTCTAAGGAAAGGAGAAAAGTTAGAAGAAGCAATTACAATTCTAGAATCCCTCATCCACATCATCAAGTGGACATCAGAAAACAATAGTCTAATCATAATCATTGGGATTACAGTTGATGCTTGGAAGAAATTTCTTCCAGAAATGAAAGATAAGTACAAAATCATTTTCTGACTTGTGCAATAGTTGTGGTTTTTCAAATTTTGATCCTATTTGTAATTAGAAAAGGGAGAGAGAGAGAGCAATAAAAAAAAATTCATTGATGTGAAAGGGGGAGAGAGTAAAGTGAAAATTTCCTTGACATTCTAAGGGGGGCAATGTTTTGAAAGAAAGTTTTGTTTTGGTGTTTTGAAATTTTGGTAGCATATCTCTGGTTTTGACACTTAGTCATTTTTCACTAAGTGTTGCCATCAATGCCAAAGGGGGGGATTGTTGGCATATGGCTTGGGTAGATTATTGACATATGGCTTCTAGTGTTTTCATTGATGGCAACTGAAGTCATTATTTTGATCTGTAGATCAGAATTTTTTCATACTGGTAGGAAATGTAGAGAACAGTGTTCTACTAGTAGAAAGCAAAAAGAATAGGGTATTCAGTTAGTTAGTCAATCTTATGCTTCACTAGATCATCATTGTCTATTGTGGATCCCTAGGATAGTTTGTTAAGCATATATACTATCTTACTATTAAGTTTTGTGATGTTGCATTAATCGGTGTACGAGCTTGGAGATCCGGTAGGATGTTTTCTGTTTATTTGCTCATTGTGGCTGACCTAGTCAATGTCGCTTGTCGCGGATGTATAAGGATAAATTGTTTATTTTTTTCTTGTGTTGGATATTTTGTTTTGGGTGATAGCTATGTCTTAGCCAACTTTGATGGGTGTGCATTAAATATAACATGTGATTTGAGCCGACTGTTGGAGAATGTTTCATGTTTTGTTGAAGTCAACTTGAAGTAATTGAAATATTGGTAGCGGATATATATATGAGATCGTTAATTCATTTTGAAGGATATGTGAATGTGTGTGAAGGTGTGTGAGTGTGCAAAAAGAGCAGAGCATATGTATGAGCGAATATTCGAAGGGTGATTGAGCGAGTTATGCACAATTTCACTTGTGCATTAAGATTTTGTGGAAGCGAGTTAGAGCCAAGCAAAGTGAAGTCTAGAAGGAGTCATCAAGTTTAGAATATGATAAATGAGCTTAACCAGAACTATACTCTGGCATGTGCAGATGCTATCCTCTCAGTTCAACCTTTTTTTGTAATCCAAACATTTTGTAAGGCAGTGAGCCTTCATTATTTTGAGTAGTGAGCTCTAGGTAGTGCGTCTGAATGCATGTGCATTCCCTCTTCTTCATACTTTTAACAAAGTATACAAATTTTGGATTAATCTCCACCGTGGTTTTTCCCCTAACAAGGTTTCCACATAAAAAATATTGGTGTTATGGTGCCTTGATTATCTTGTTCATGTTCTTGCATCTTTATTTTTGTTTATGTGTTGTAAATGGTTTAAGATCTGATTTGAAAGTTAAATATTGTTGAACACTAATTCACCCCCCCTCTATTGTTCCTTGAGTCCAACAAGGAATTTCTAATCAAAAAATGTTAGGAGATGTGGCATGGTGATATGTGATGGGCAAGGTTGTTGATGTCACTACTTGCATAATTTAGTCATTTAATTATCGAACCAGGTGTGTCTCAGAGCTATATGCGATAAGGATGTTTGTCATGGATTTTTGGGGGGTTTTGCACTGTAAACAATGACTTCTAGTTTCTATTTAACTCCTTCAGGAGCTCTCAGGAGCTGAACTTCAATGACTAATTCCTAAGGATTAATTCTATCACATTTCTTAATCTAAAGTTTTGTTGAATTATTTCTTACTTCGCTTGACTTGATTTAAAATTAACTTAATTCTTAATCTAAAATTCAAAATCTAAATTAAATTATAATTTACTTCAAAAGAAATTTATTTTAAGATTTTCTGGAAAAATAAATGCTAATTTAAAGAATAGAAATAAATTACAAGAAAATAATTATTAATCTAGAAAACATAAATATTAATTTCCATGATTAAATTCCAAACAAGTTTCAATTTCATCTTTCCATAAGTTTTCATCACTACGTCCATTAAACCTAACAGATAATTGTCAAACTTAATTTCTACAAACAACATCTAAATCTCGATTAACCCAATAAAATTCATTATATAATAAACCATTCTAACCATAATGAACTTAGCTTAAAAGTGATTAAACATAGCTTCTGAAAATGATTCAAATATAATTAGCATTCTAGATTCAATATCCATTGAATAGAAATAAAATAAACTCAGAGAAATACCAAACAAGGTCACTTCCTTTGGTTGAGCGGGCTCTACTCTTTCTCTGGTGAGACCTCTAACATAGTGATTCGAGTTAACTTCTTATTTTCATTCAAATTCACTCAAATAGGGATGTAGAACAGAGTAGTGTAGAAATTACAAATTCTAATTGGAAATTATCTTACTCCATTTGAAAGGAAATAGAAAAGAGCAATGGAAAGTACTAATAAAGAGCAATTGTTTGAAGGAAAGAGATTACCAAATAAATTGAAGTAGCCAAACCAAACACCACCAAAGCAAGAGAGACACAAGAATTTGTTAAGGGGAAAAAACAAGAAAAAACCCCAATATTATGAATGGAGGCAAAATGCCTAAAGAATAATACAAAGAGAGAGAGAGAGTTCCAGCCTTAGCTTGCTTGCATGAGTCTTAAAGAATGAGAGGAGAGGCACCTCAATAAGTAGAGGTGAGAAGAAGGAGTTAGAACGTAATTCCCAACTCAATGAATGCCACCATTCATCTATGTGTGTGCAAAGTGTCACCTCTTAAGGAGGTGGTTACAAATATTCCTTAATAAAGGAATTAAAAAATAAGCCATCCTCGCGCATGTGTGAGATGACAAAAAAGACAAAAGACTTGTAGGGATTCCTTTGGAATATTCCTACAAGTTAATAAATAATTACAATTAAAGAATAACCTTTACCAAGTAAAGATTAATCTTCTAACACCTTTCTAAAACCTAAAGATAGATATTTATAACTATATCCTTTATTGAATTCAAAACATGGTGTTAACCGCCAAGATACAAGGTGTCTAAACTAAAGACAAACAAAACTAAAAATAGAAAGAGGTCGAAAACGCCAAATCAAAGTTGAGACAAGAAGTTCCTAAACCAAATAAGAGGAGCTGATTTGAAACTTCAGTGATTCATCATCTAGCTGGAGCAATCAGGAGTGTGATTGTCTTCATGTGGTTAAACAGGGAGTTTAACTTTATCTTTGAACTAAGTCATCAATTATCGGTCTTAAATACCCTAAATAATATCCTTAAAAATAGGATAGGTCAATTATGATAGTAAAATATTCAAACTACATAATTAACTCATCATTAGCACCACAAAAGCAATGCATTCAATGCAAAGCATTACCTCTAATATATTTACTAGTTTATCCAAACATAAAGTAAAACAAGTATATATATTAGCATATAGTCTACCGCTAGTCATGTTAATTAATAATACAACCAAGTCTTTTAAACCATAAAATAACTATTTAAAACTATTTCTAAGGCACTCATCAATATGTCTGACCATAGCTTGGAACTGATCTGCGTCAAGATCTGTGGGGACAGTGGATGAAGCCAATACCCTTTCTAGGATTTCCCTATTTGCTAGTGAGATTTTCAGTAACTCCATGATGGAGATCTAGGCAGGGGTTTTTTTAATTGATCCAGGATATTATAACCACTAGGTACTAACTTTGGATTGGTGGAAAATTCCTTTGGTGGTTGGGATGGTCCTGGAATGGTAAATTTTCCACCACGTTTGCTGATCCTTTAATACTGACAACAATAACCTACTTATCTAAGGATGCAACAACATGGGTGTAAACATGGTTCTCATTATTATACTTTGCCTTACCATTGTTTTTTCCTTTATTGTGATCTGGCATCGGATTCGTGTATATTTTGAGATCTTGATTTTCGGCGGGTTGTTTAATGGTTACGGTTTTGTCATTGATGAGGTCCTAAATCATATTTTTAAGTCACATGCAACTGGTTTTCATGTGTCCCTTTATCTTGTGGAAATTGTAGAGTTGTTTCTCGTTATACCATGGTGGTTTAACTTGAGGCTCTTGATAATTTTCATAAACAAGTATCTTGATGAGATTTGCTTGTACTAGTTGTTGCATGACAGACTCAATCAGTTCCTCAAGTGGTGTTTATTTCTATTTAGGGGGATATTTGTTCCTTCGGGGTGCTCCCCCTTGAGTATTTAGGTTATTGACCGCTTGGTTGTTGGGTTGTTGTATTTCCATGTTGGCTTGTGTGTTGTTTTGGTTGTTGACTTGCGGTTGTTGATATGATTGTGTGTTTTTCCTTGGGGCACTGATAATAACTTTGGCGTAAACCACACCATCATTAGTAATTTTTTTGTTCTTTTCCCATGTGCGAGGTTTTTTCATTGTAACTAGTTGATGGACAATTGTCTTGATAATTAGGTGTACCCCCTTATGCAATAAGGGCTCTTTTGATGTTGAGCACCTTGGGGATCAACTGGTCATATGTGGTGATGCATTAGATTTTTAGATGGAAGGACAAGGTCCCCTCGAGATTGGTGATGATAGTACAAGTTTGTTGTTCTTCTGACATAGTCCACTTGCTCCTATTGGCCTTGGATTTCCATCATTTTAAAAAGGATGCAAATGTTTCCCCCTTGGCTTGTTTTAGAGTGGATATTTCTTGTAGACTCACTTTCATTCCTATGTTGAATGAATAGTTATGTATGAATAAGTCCATGTAATTTCTTGGAACTTTTTGATTCCGGGAGGAAGGCAAGAGAACCATTCCATTATTGGACTAGCCAAACTTTGATGGAATAGTCACATTAAATAAGATTTGTCATATGCAACTTCCATATAGTGGACATGAAATTCCCTAATATGATCTTCAGGGTTGCCAGTCCCATGATATTTATCAAATTTAGGTATCTCGAACCCTTGTGGGAATGGAACAATCACAATGCTTATGTCTAATGGATAAGGGCACAAATTCCATTGTGTTTTTGTTGTTTTTCATGATTGTAGACCGTCTAGCACTTGTTGTGAGAGCAATTTGATTTGTATAGACACATCATTTTGTGGATCAAGTGTGGGATAAATGCATTTTGGGGTGGTTTGATTGCTTGAGTGACAAGTGGGTTGTTTTGTGTATTCGTGGGAGGTTTTTTTGTTGTACCACCAATGCTTGTTGGTATGCCTGCAATTGTTGTTGTGCCAACAATGCTTATTGTTGGTCTTCCTGTTGTTGTGCCAACAATGCTTGTTGTTGGGCTTGTAACTGAGCTACTTGTTGTTGTGCTTAGTATTGTTGTAAAGCCTGTTGATAAGCTTGTTTTTGTAACAAGGCTTATACTTGAGCTTGTTGTGCTTGAGATTGAGCTTGTTCCTGACCTTGTTGGGCAGCTTGTGTAGCTTGTGTAGCTTGGGCTTGTTTTTGTTGTTGCAACAAAGCTTGAGCTTGCACTTGGGCAGCCTATTGTGCTTGTTGTGTAGCCTATTGTTCCTATGCTTGTTAAGTGGCTTGTTGTACATGTGCTTGTGTGGCTTGTTGAGCTTGAAATTGTTGGAATTATTTTTGATAGGCTTCTTGGGAAGCTTGTAGTGTGATGTTGTATTGATTTTCCACATTTGGATTTGGCGATGGAGGTGGAGGATTCAGAATGGTGTGAGATATTGTGATGAGAATTTTTTGAGGTGGTTGTTAAGGTGTCATTTTAGTGATGATAGTGGGTTGTGTGGTGGATGGTGCGATTGATATGCTAGGTCCTTGGGAGACCATATTTTGAGGGGTTATAGATGGTGTAGTGATTTATTGTGTTGTTTGGATTGGTGCCACCTGGTGTTGCGATATTGGTGGCATGCTTGGAGGATTTGGTATGTTGATTTGATTCACAATCGGAGGATTGCATTGATTTGGTTGATTGATGATTAGTAAAGGGGGTTGCCCCAAACCAAGGATTGGTGTAGATGTTGATGGTAGAGGGGGAAATGGTGGGAAGATGGGTGGTGGATTTGCTTGAGAAAGTGATGATGAGGGATCAAAGATTCCCTCTTGTCCAAATATACCCACTTGTCCTTGTGAAGTCATGGGGAGAGAGACTTGTGTGTCAAGGGAATATGTCGGTGATGCGGCGAAGGTGGATGGATTGTTGGTGTCATGGAAAATGAGTGGAATGTACGGATGATTTGGGTCTTCAGGGATGGTATTTGGTAGATCCAAGATGGTGTTTGCATCTAATTCTTGGTTGTTTACAAGGGGATTTTTTTGAAGAGCATGAAGCAATGAACTCCATTTGGTGATTATGGGTTGACTTGGAGCATGAGATGATGTGGGTTGTGGGATGGATTGAATGATGTTTTGGAAGGATGGTGTGAATCATACTGGTGACATATATTCCCAAGAGAATTTTCCACAATAGTGCTTACATCATAATCAAAAGGGAGTTTAGCCCCTTCTTTTGCTAATTCTAACATGTATTGTGAAGGATTGAGTCTCATTGTGTTGAAAATCTTGTGGTTTTTAGGATTTTGGACAAATTCAATTATCTCATCTTGGGACATTCATTGATAATTGTTGGTGACATCCTCTACTTGGAAACCTCCCTCTTGAGAATTTTGAGGTCTTTGAGGAGGATTAAGTGGAAGGTCGATGGATATCCTAGGGTTAAATTCTATTTAGGTTTGACTCAAATCACTCAAAGTGGATGTTTCTTTGTTTGGTTCTATGTTCTTCTTGTGTTGAGTTCTAGTTTTAACCATAAAATAAGGATCAACTTTCAGGAATATGGGAGGTAAAACCTATAACTCCTTAGGTTGGTCTAAACTTTAGGTAAAAAAGAAAATCTAGAATGTTAAGGATCAAATGGTGGTGATGAGATAAATGAAAGATGGATTATGTGAATGATTGAACTTTTAAGAAACCTTGGATAGATACTAGACTTTAGGGCTTTTTGGATTTGATTTGGATTTTGATTTGGATTTGATTTGGATTTTTGATAATGAACTTATAAACCCCAAGATGTTGGATGTTATCTTGGAATAAACTTGTCCATAAGGTGATAATTTAACTAAGTGTATGAAGAAGGATTCATCTACACACACTTAGTCAAGCAAGATGATTTTGATTTTGTTTTGAAGGATTTGCCAAAATTCTAGTATGAGTGATCTTTCCAAGATTTCTAAGAGTTGTTTGTGAGATGGGATTTGATTGATGTTTTGGGATGGATGAAAGTGTTGATTTTGATCCTAGATGGACCTACAGAGACTTTTGCTTACAAGACCTAGGTAGTTAAGAACATGATATACTTCCAAGAACTTTCCAACCCTACAAAGTGAGATACTCAAAATGTTGGTCTTGAGCTAGATTTTGACAATAATAGAATGAGTACAAGTTTGGGTTGTCTTTTGATGCATGATTGTAAAAGTTATACATCAATCTTTCTCTAACTTGGTAAACCATAGACTAACGTTTCTTGAGATTTCTTGGACTAAGACACTTGTGACAATTGATAGACTTTGGCTTTGGGATTTTGATCTTGCAGGAAATCATTTGAACAAACACATGTGTGGGGTTCAATTGTATTTATCTTTGCTTAATGGATTCTTTTTACCACAAACATTTTCTTACTTAGCTTTTCAAACTAAATGTCTATGTCTTAATTTCTTTTCATCCCACAAGGTCCATTATGTGGAAATCAAGAGAATTAAGGAAATATTTCCCTAATGTTGAATTTGGAGAGAAAAAATTGAGATATAATTAAATTTGGAGAGAGAAAATTGAGATATAAGGATAGAATCCCTAGGGACAAGCAATAATACTTGGACTTTTCAAAGGTATTTTCTCTTTCTAAAGGGCTTGAAATTTTGATGATTTTGTTGAATGTTTGTTTTCCCAATGTTTTAGATCCAAGAAAAGTGTTTTGATTCCAAAATAATGCACAACCCTAGGATAGAATAGACACTATTTGTTGAATTCCCACTTGGATTTCTCCAGCTGCACTTATTCAAAGTGGATGATCAGAAGCTTGACCACACTGGCTCCCCTCCATGGCACTCACTTCTATGGTTCATCCAAGCTTCAATTTCTCATGAATATCCCATGACAAACTCTTCATATCTACTAAGAACCACAAGTAGGTGGGATGGCTTCAGAGGTTCGACCTCCTGACACCAACAAATAGTAGGGTTTTTGGCTTTTATACAAATTGGTTCATAATCAAGGTAGCCATTTAGATGGCGACATGAGAGACAAGATTAACCCATACAAAGAGCATCACCTTATTTTCCATAGGAGCACCTGTAATGATGAGTTTCATCAACATTTGAATTTATATACCGGTTGGGAGTAGTTTGATGTTTAGCTCATTACTGACCGTTTGAGTCATTCCCTTGGGGTGAGTACTTTTTCCCACCATGGCAGGCTCTCTAAAGGTAAACAATAGTGAAGGAGTACATTTTTAGGTCAACCACCTAACACACTTATGAGGGAACACACACAATTCCTTTTCTTCACACTCGCATGATTTGTTCAATTTTAAACCCAAAGTGAAGTGTGTGGAAAATTTTTTAGACAACCTAATGTCACTAAAATTCTTTTGATTCTCAAGATCATCGTGGAGCACAAGAGAATTGCATACACATTTGAATGACACAAGTTTGTAGAGAAGATTATAAAAAATCTCAAACACAAATTCTTTTTAGTCCTCAAAGCAATGATGGATTCTTTTTATAGTACCAAAACCAAGTGTTGAAGTTGTTTATTCAATTTTAGCCTCAAAATCCAAATTCTAGTAAGTTTCTATGTTCAATTTTAACTAACTTTGAAGAGATCGAATCAATGGTTCATTTTGATCCCAAAACTGAAGTGAGTTGTCCTAAAATAGAAAAAAAAAGCAAGAATGAAAGCCCTAGGTTATTACAATAAGCATTGAAAAATTCTCCTTTCAATTTCACTACCCACTTTTCCAACTAAAAAAATCTTCAAATATTGCTTCTTATGTTTCAATGTTGCAAGTTCCTTGTGCAAACGAAATCCACCCTCCCTGCAAACAATACAAAGTTATCAAAAATAAGAAGTATGATTTTCAAGGAATCAATTATAATAACATAATGAATACAGTTTCAAACCAATAAAAAATTTGAACTTGCCAAAACAAGAAAATGATCCTGTGAGAGATAAAGATCTACAACTATCATTTGGATTTGACAGGCAATTTGGATTTGACAGGCAATGTTTAATTTCAGTCCACTTGGATCTCACACATCCTCAAATTATAAAGCCATAGAAAGTAATCCTTTGGTAACACAGCCAACAAGTATTTAATTTGAGCCCAATTCTATCAATAGTAATATCTCGATTGTAAAGTGAAATGTAAGCTGCAAAACCTCAAATTAATGAGAGACATCAATTTTAATGAGAAAGACAGCAATATTAATGAGAGATCGGTATTGAATCATGCAACAACTATATTTCAGATTTCTCCAAATCTTGGGAGACAGGGCATGCAATGCTTTTATTTGAATAGAGACAAAGACTTTTTTCAATAGCTTTCGCATCAATCAATATTTGAACAAATATTTTTCACTTCTTAGAAAGATTTGATCTATTTGTAAAAGTGTGTCATTCACGCCCTACATAATGAATTGTTTATTAACCTCTCACTTCTCCAATTTGACAAGTTACAACCACTATCACACACAAAGATATTACTGTCAAACGTAATCACACCACTGTCAAATGTAATGATGTATAGTTAATCGTGCCAATTTTCATGTGGATTCTTTGCTTAGTTAGAATCATTTCCCTAACTATTAAACAAGGATGCGAATTTTCAATAATTGATTAGTTAGAAAGTGCGAAGGTGACCACAGAAATCTTATCCCTTTGTCCTTGCAGCGTGGATTTCAAAGAAAATTCAAAAAAAAACCATCAATATTGAAGTCGAAGTCTCTCAGATTACCATAGACTAACAAACCAATAAAATCAAAATAAGACATTTTCAGTCATCGAATGCCTAAAAGAGACGCTTTGTAATGATTGTAGGATATGCGCATAATGGAAACTTTAAGTTAGAAAATTGAATAATTTGCTTGACTAAAGCAATCGTTGCATCATGCAACTGTCTAGCAATTACACACATATAATATAACAGCGAGATTAGCATGTCTTCTAAATCTTTGTCTTGGTAAAAAAAAATCCAAGATAAAATTTCAAACCACTTAGTAATGTTGTTCAATATTTGGACTTGGCTAAATCACTATTCTACAAAAAATGACGTGAGTTAAACATTTATACTAGCAATAACTTAACCTATCGAGGCAATGCGTTGGAAAATGGGAAAGGTATTAGTCATTAGGCAGTGGGAAATAAATCTACTTTTCAGCCCAATCAAAATTTTGTTTATCAAATTGAACACTTATCACACTTCAAGTTTGTTGGAAGAGTGGTTGATAAAAGCATTATTTGATGGACAACTGTTGGATGTTCATTTCACCTGATCTTTCTACAAACACATACTTGGAGTAGAGTAGGAGTTGTATACCATGATATTGAAGCCAGTGATCCAGATCACTTTAAGAATCTAAAATGGATGCTCGAGAATGATATTAGTGACATACTTGACCTTACATTCAGTAAAGATGTAGATGAGGAAAAATGTATCCTATCTGAAATGTACCAATGACATTGGCTATTTGCCAAATATCTTATCATCAATCAAAGAATTTCAAATAGCCTTTGCTCCGACAGATACCTTGATGCCCTCCACAATGTTAATTTGTGTGTTTGTTTTAGCAAAAAATAAAATAAAATAAATGGCTTTTAGAAACTTTCCAACTAATGCAATTTTGGTAGGTGTAAAACTGAATTCCACAATTTTTTCCAGAATACAATGATTGCAGGACCTACACAAAAAATACTTGTTGAGAAGGCGAAAGAACTACGCAAAAAATATTTGTTGAAAGGTGTAATAAACTTTCAAACAAATGCTATTAGTATGCGTAAAACCGAATTCCATGAACTTTGACCAGCATCCTCCCCTGTGTGAAAAATGCAAAAGATTTTAGAAACTTCCAAGCTAATGCAATTAGTAGGTGCAAAACTGAATTTCCCAGCAAATAAATGACTTTTTTAGAAACTTTCAAGCTAGTGCAATTGGTAGGTGTAAAAAAAGCTAGTAAATAAATTTCACCAAATTAAACAATACATTTCACCATCCAATTTTCACCTTACCCAACCACCAAAACAATAACTTGATTAAACCCTAAGATTTCAACATGTGCAGCCAAAAATATATATGCAAGGCATTAGAAAATTTAGAAAGTAATAAAAATCCAAATCAACATATATATTTCAGTGTCCAATATGCCACAAATTCCAAATGTTTTAGGCTTGAATCAACGCCCAAAATCAATCAAGTTAAACCCCTGATAGGATTTTAAGACCAAAAATAAATACCATGTATGGTCCGATCAGGGGATAAATACCATGTATGGTCCGATCAGGGGATATCATTGTCATCAAAATCATCTTCAAAGGATTTGAAGAGATCTGCGTTGGAATGGCTTGTTGTCTGGAAGCACGTCGTTCACCATCATGAGTAGTTAGAAGTGATGTAACTAGGAGGATTATACTTTCAACATAATTTGATATGATTTGAGATAGCAAAATTAGCGTATTCAGCTTCCATAATAAAGCTTATACGTGTGGATGAGACAACAAATTTAATGAAAAGATGATGATCTTACACAATATGCATTAACCATCTACATATGATAATAAAAGCATATATGTGTGGGTGTGACTGCCTTTGTCATTATAGAAGAGCAGCTGCATAATAGCATTGAAAATCATTTGATTAAATTGCAACATTAACTGATGGCGGCCAACACGAGGACTTGTAAGACCTTTTCAACAGAGAAAAATAGTAGAAATTCTCTATGGATTCAAAAACACTTACAAAACCAAAGATATGTTAAAACGACCTCATCAACCATTATTATGCAGCATTACCAATCTTTGGATCAAGTTAATAAGAGAGAAACAACCATGGTAAAACGTTTATTACTGATCACTTCAGTTAATGAGATAGAAATAGTTGAAGATCCACGCTCACCACATTCATTTAATCTATTTTATTCCTGAGTTTCTCTCTAAGGAAACTATGGGCATAGAGACAAGGTGCAAGAGCTTTTTGATAGAATTCCAAAGAGAGATGTCTTCTCCTCAACTGCAATAAGAGCTTGGAAACTGACTACTGCTAGGAGGAGGATCAATGCAGCAATACATCCAATTTCCTACAAGATTCTTATTCTAACGATGCAGCAATTCTTATTCTAACGATGCAGCAATACACAAAACATTCTAACGATGTAGTAATACACAGAAAACAATCTTTCCCACTACTATCACAGAATGAACACATAACACAACTTACATGTTTTGGAGTATCTCATATAAAAGAAAAGTTCAGATTACTTTTGGTGAAATGCATATACAAGTTATCCAATAAAATGTATCAACAGCACAAATTCTCTTTTCTTTTCTTTTGAAATAACACAGTTTAACATAACCCCCACACAAAGTCGGAAATTTATATTCAACTGAATGCAAGAACAAGTAATAAAAACTATGTAACGAAATAAAAAACTATGTAACAAAATATAAAATCCCTCCTTCTAGCACCAAATGTAAGCACTAAATCTGCACTTACTTCAAATACAAACAAACATTAGTGTTGTTAGCAAATTAAGCAAACCAAACCAAGCACTCCTATGAGATATTGAATCGTGCTAAATAATGCAAACCAAACAACAGAAGATGAAATAAACCAATTTCAAGCATACAAAAGCATGTTCATACATATCCCATAGTGGAAGTGGAGCTCCTTTTATGTGAAAAGGATTCCCTTTCCCACCTCCTTGATAAGCTTCCAATGATTAACACAATGTGATGAAGATGCTAAAATTAAAGTGCCTATAGTGCAAATACTAAGATTGTGGATGAATTGTGGAGTATCTAAGTGCCTTGTATTTATAGGTTGAAGGTTTGAAAAATGGAGAGATGGGAGGAATGTGGGACTCAAGAAGAGCCAATGATATTGTGGCACTTTTCACATGGCTAGTGGAGGAAGGTGGAGCACATTTTGGAGAATGTGCATAGTTAATGCATATGGTTGAGGATTTGAGAGGTGTAAGAGAGATTAATGCATGTGTAAGAGGCATTAAATGCATGTGGTTGAGATGTTTTGGAGGGAAATGGTTTGGGAAAGAAAGTCAAATGAGTGGAGTAAATGAAGGAATATTCCTTGGGAATATGTCTTGTGAGGGAAAACATGATATATTAAATAATTAACGAAATTAATTTTCATGTGCAAGTGGGTGGGTTAGTCAGGGGTTTAGGTTTGACCTAGGTTGAGTCAAAAGCTAGAGGATGGATAATGATGGCTAGGGGTTAATTAATTTAGATTAATTAACTTGAAGGAATTAGGGGATTTGACATTTGATTTAAATGATTTGGTTTATCAAGCCAGATGAGAAGACTTTAAGGATTTGATTAAATAAATTGATTTATTTAAATCAACCTGACGAACATTGGTGAATTAATCTAATAAATAGCTTTATTTGATTGATAGAGGAATTTGATGTTAATTAGTCAAATTTAGATGCATAATGTTGATTAGGATTATTTGCATGTCTACAAAAAGAACATGGTTTTACTAAGGCCATAATTAAGGGGGAGTCTAAATTGATAATTGAGTTTCTTAGAGGTCAAGTCAAGCCCCCTTGAAGATCAAGAACTTGATCTAGGACTCAAGAAAAGTGATCAATTATTTGGAAAGGTACTCTTTACATCATATCTTTAGAGAGGTAAATAGAGGTGTTGACTTGGTCTCAAATGTGGGCCTCTCTAATTTTCAATGGTTTTTCTATAATTATGAAAATATACCACTACAAATAAAAGACTAGGTTTCTAAGAATTATTTGAGAGGAATCTACTCTACCCAAAAAAATGGCACTTCAAACAATATAGGCTAAGGGGGTGAACACTAGTCTGGGGGATTGGTTAAGTTTTAGCTTTTCTCGCCCCTTTTTTAATTCAAATTGTCTAGCTCAGTTGTTGACGTGTAAATGAAGAGGTGGAATTATGGAAAGCAAAGTGTTTTTAATGATGTCAACTTGTTTATGTCATTTAACCATGTGCTTTTATATGGTTTGGAGGATAATTAAGTCTCAAATGATTAAGAAGGATTACAAAAAGGGAAATATTTCCCCTAATCAAAATGCTCCTAATGATCCCATGATCTTGGAAAAGACAAGAAAAAATGAAAAGGTGAGTTTTAATGGGACTAACCCTTATAAAAGTATTTCCCTCAAGAGTCCTCATTTAAATCGGATATAGTATAGTGAGGGGGGTCTCTTTGACAATACCTTTGATTTAATTTTTCCCTTATCAGAGGCCTTCAGACTTAATTTAATCATGCTTCTGGGATTGCAAAGTACTTCTATAAAGGTTTCTTGCATGTTTTCAAAGCCTCCTTCTGTCAGATGTCACTTCAAAAGGCCCTCGAGCTACAAATGAACATTAATAGCCTTAGTCATTATTAATATGAGTTCCTTCAGTCACACAGATTCTAGATGTTGGCCTAAGATCATGGATATCTATCCTAAGATTTATCTAGCTTCGAATCATGAAAATACCTTAATTAAACATTTTGATGGATCTTTCTAGAATGGTAGAGTTTTTGGTGGGGTTTCTTTTGTGGATGTGTGGGCCTCTAATTTTTCTCTAAGTGGTTGTGAGTGTCATCATATTCTAGGAAGTACTAACCTGTTTCTCACTATAGCAATTATTGTTGAAGGTAAAAAGTCAATTTTATCCTATAGTCATAGTAAAATCATGGGAGGTCCAAGGAAGCAGTCTGAGCCAGTCTCTTGTGTTTCATTATGCCAAAATGTTGAGCTCTAGAGACTCTTTCAAAATGCTTGAATGACCCCCTTTTTCATGGCAATGAAGGGTTACAATGATGATATTGCTGCAAAGTTCTACAATTCTTGGTGTTAAGACAGAGTTAAAATTCATAGTATAACGTTTGTGGTGACTCCTATGTTGATAACAGAGGCAACTGGCTTGGAGTGTAGTGGTCTGAAGGTGGAAAATATTAGTAATGGAAACTATCAAAGATTCATTGATAGTTTCCTTGAAGGAGAGGAGAAACTTCAGCATTGCCAAAATGGATATGACAAAGACATGCTCCCAATTCCATATGGGGTGGTCAGCATGCATATTATGAAATAATTCACGTTGGAAGGTAGGTATGTACTACTAGCCATGGGTACCACTTTCCTTTTTCATAACTATATTAGGAGGAATGAAAAGATGAATATTTCATTTTTTTTCTTTCTTCCCTTAAGCATTGAAAGGAAAAAGGGGCTTTGTTGCCCCTTCACCAAGGCCTAATTCTAAGACTTTATAATTATGTCTCAATTCTTGTATGCCTCTACCTAGTCCATCAATGGAAATTGACCCCCAAGATAATGAAGCCTTGAACAACTAGACCAACCCTCACCCTAATCCTAATCCCCATAAAATTCATGGTGAGGGTGCTTCCTCAGCTAACCATCCCCAAAATAAAATCCTTGGTGAACCCTCTATGACTAAACAGTCTTCCATTAAAGGCATGTTAACAAAAGGGGACCCAGTCATCTCAACTATGAAAGGAAATATTTAATTTTGGTAACCATTTGAGTGTTAAATGAAAAATCCAAGAAAGAACTAAACCAAGAATGGTGAAAAATGTCACAATTGAAATCCAGGATGAGAATGAATAGTGAAGTGTGGATGATTCAAGTAGCGGGAAAGGCGGACAGTCTACTAGGTTGGTGGGTCAATCTTTGAGAGGTAAAAAGCTTTGCTTTGAAGAACCTAAAGATTAACCTTCAAAAGAAGAGGAGCCCTTAGACCTTAGTAAGAAGGAAATTATTGTGGTTCTCGGTGAGAAGCTCAAGGAAGAATCTATTAGCAGCTAAGAAGAGGATGAGGAGTAGGGTGTTGATAAAGAGGATGTGTAGGACTCAAAGAATAATGAGGATGAAGGAGACCAACAAATAGAAAAAGAAATAGAAGAAGTGGATATGCAAGCCATGGAGGACCCTAAAAATGAAATGGAACTTAGGAAATGTTCAAGTCCTTTGAGTATTATAATACCTAGTTTCATGAGCTACAAGAAAAACTTGACTAGATGGAAAAAGAGTTCAATAGGTTGACTTCTATCACACTAGGAATCATGAGAAGGGTGATATTTGGAATAGTAAATGGCGTGGATAAAGTCAAGAAAGGGAAAAGGAGGAAGAATCGCTCTAAGAAGAGGAGATGTAGTTAGAGGACAAAGCAAAGCTGAAGAGATGGATGCATGGAGGGAGGAGTTGGAGCAGTTGAATATGGAATGGGACTTGATTTGTAGTCCTTAGCTTTTTCTTTGGTTTATGGCATGTGAGCCTTAGTCTTAGTTGGGTCTATGAGCCCTTTTGTTTAATCCTATTTACTATTTTTTGGTTTTTTTATTTGAACTTTATAGTGCTCTCCGAGTGATGTTTATTTCTTGGTTAGTTGGCTTGTTGTTGTTTCATTTGGTGTCTATCCATTGTTTTGGTGTGGTTGTTTTGTTGTTGTTGAACTACCGGTTGTTCTCTATCTAGGTTTAGGGGCCCTTTCCCCTACTTTTTAATAAAAAATAGTTAACATGTTTTTCACCATACTAAGGATGTGTATAACTCAAATAGTACCCTTGATCTTCTCATTGGATTATCAAATCTTGACTCTTTTGAGACCAAAAGACTAAGATAACTATAGACATATAAAATTGACCTAACACTTATCATACACCCTAAATGACATTTTCTCATCATCAGCATCATTATCATCAAATATCACTACATTTCACATCAACAACATCAAAAACCCTAATTTCCTCTATTAATTGAATAATAATACATTATTTAACTAGTTCAATTTTTCATCAGTTTTGACCAATTAAATAAATCTTATTTATTTAATAAAGTCCTGATCTGACTTCATTCTTCCTGATTAATTAAATAACATCAATAATGTCGCTAATTCACCCTATTCCCCTAAGTCATTTAAATTATTAAAACATAATAATTTAATTGTCACTTTCCCCTAAATTTGAATAATTAATTTAATTATTCAAAACATCATCAAAAAGGTCAAATCAAACAAATACAACTTTGTTTTCAAAATTCAAACTTTATTTGTATGTTCAACTCAAAAGGAATAATTAATTAAATCAATTAATTAATTATCCTCACCCACTTTCATGATTGAGAAAATTACAATCCCCCGATTACTCGATCTAATTTCCAAACAAATCCATCTATTCCTGACAGATCAATCTATTCTTTAATCCCATAGATTATTCAATCTATTTCCTCAATCCCACTAAACACTCAAAATGATTTCTTCAATCACACCAATTACATAATCAAAATACACTGATTATTCCCATCTAAATCCTCTCAATGGTTTTGAACCATTGATCAATATATTCTACCACATGATCTTGAGTGTTCATTTTGAAACAAAAAATCTATATAACAACCATTTTTCTTTTCAAAATGGATTGGAGAATCATTATCATTTGCACGACAAAGTAATGCCACAATATTAATTGATATTTTGACAAAGATTTACACATATCTTTGATCAACACACTCATGTTCTTCAAGCTTTTGCATGCAGAATGAAGTCTTCACATTGATACAAACAGCTCAACATCTTTTCGAACACACTCTGACATGGGATGGTAAAGCTACTTTGTTTTTGAGATCATTTTTATTTTTTTCTTTCAATTACATTCTTGAATTCATTAATTGTGTAGTTTCATTTCATGAGTAATGGGAATGAATCTTGATTTTTGTTTTGAGTTAGATTAGTTTCAATTCAATTCATTTATCTCATTTGATGCCATCAATTTTCCCCTTACAAAATAAGAAATTTCACTAAGGTATGTGTTTTGACCATCAAAACTCACATAGTATAAAAACTACTCTTTATGTGGAGTCACATGGAAAGATGCTCCAAAATCAATCATCCATGAATCATGACATGAATGAGTGGATAAGGAAACCAAAAATTCATCTCTTGCATCCTCTTAGTAAGATCTATTACAATCATCATCAAATTCCCCTTTATTTATCTTATTTTTCTTTTCTTGCAATCTCTTCTAAAATGGATATTCTTACCATAGTTTCAACATAATAATTCTCACCTTTCTGTTCAACATAACTTAATATTTTGGTGACAAAAATATATTTTTTGGGTGTGGATACTATAGTCCATAAATCTCAATTATGAGAAATTCCTTCATTTTACTCTTCCAAAGCTCAAAATTTGTTCTATTAGAACATTCTACCTCTACTTTAGATGTGCTTTCCATATTCCTTGAAACAAAGATCTCATCTAAACATACTCCCACAAAAATCAATATTAGTTCAAAAGATCATTTCCTACCACTTAGGACCTAATTTGATAACAAATTAAAGGGAAATGGAGGCACTTCTTACACTAATC
Organism: Sequoia sempervirens; assembly: GCA_007258455.2. NCBI lineage: Eukaryota > Viridiplantae > Streptophyta > Pinopsida > Cupressales > Cupressaceae > Sequoia > Sequoia sempervirens. The sequence continues at coordinate 28,642,405 of VDFB02018296.1, read as the reverse complement.
TATGATAAGAGATATATAAGTATAATTTAAATATTTTGAGAAAAAATAACACACTCAAATATAATCACATAACACATAAATTTATCTATGGAAAATCCTTTTAAGAAAAAACCTAGTAGTAAAAGTGTTGTTTTCTTTTTTATTATTTAGTAACTATATGAATACAAAGCAATCTAACTAAAATACAATCACAAAACACAAATTTATCCTTGGAAAATTCCTTTGAATAAAAAACCTAGTAGTAAAGGCATTGGTTTCTTTTGTATTATTTAGTAATTATATGAATGCAAAGCAATCTAAGATAATACAACCTCATGCATATCCAAAATTGTCTAGAGAGTTTCCTAAAGCATAACAATATCTTCAAATACACTAGGAAACCCTCATCGGGAAAACACTAAATAAATAGAAAAAAAAAACATGAAAGGTACCAAATTAGGAATAGAAAACTTTGAGTTAAAACCACCCAAAATATGGTGTCCAAATTCTATGTTAAAATTTAATTCTTAAATCCAAACACAAGTCCATAAGCTAAAATAGTATATTCCTTACACTTATCATAACCTATCATAACTTCATCATAACTCTCTCAACAATTTGGGTGGTTCATTTTGACTCCATTATCTCTATTAAAGGATACTCTATGATGTGTCATAATATGTACCATAAGTTGGTCAACAAGTCAAGTCAACAATGTAACTCCATTCTAAATGCTCATATGCATATCATAAAATCGCTTACACTTCTTACATGACAATAGATTCTTTTACACATATCATACCAATACATACACGAATAAATTGTTGTCATAGCAGGATGCCCTTTCCTTGAGGGCTTGCAAACAATTAATAAATAATAAATTTAAACATCAAAAATTGCCCTTGGATGCTCCTAAATGATCTTTTAACTCCAATAAGACCACACATGAAGATCTAGAAGGTAGATAGCGAGAACTGGTGTCTACAGTGAAGCAACACCCAATGCATTATGATTATTCTTGGAGATAAAAGAATGATATATATACAGAAAAGCATATATAAATTTTTGGAACACTCCAACTCCACGTGATACCTCCCACACTCTTGTTGCGGGTCTTCATGGCAGCTCCAAAACATGGCTAAAGGTATTCAAACTTCTCTTGGCTATGCGCTATTATTAATAATTGTGTTGCTTTTCTAGTCTTGGTGTTGCCATTCTCTGGCCTAGAATTCCTTTCTCATGGATATGTTTAAGATGAATTTTTTTTATTTTGAAAAGTTCTCAAACATGACAAGGCCATCATCAATACCAGCAAAGCTGGAGAAAGGTCTACGAGGTTGACATCATTGGTTCCAGCATTGCGTGTAGCTGCAGACTGAAACACTAAATCCATAATATTCTCTGTAAAATTTAGTCCATTGACAGAGCTTGAATTCCAACCCATAACATAGAAGAACAAAGCCCGAATAGTGTTAATTGACATGACAGTGACAATGGGCCACGATGTCTAGTTTTTGGGAAACAATTGGGTATAAAAATCTACACCTTGACCATTTGAATGCACAAAATCAATGAACTCATTCATGAATATACCTCACAATTTAGGATCAGGGAAGAGTCTCATGAATGTTGCCTTGTACCGTTTAGCCACTTCGAAATCTCTATATGGAGGAAGCCTTCCTGGCACAGAAAGAATCTGACTACTATAGTATTTTGGAGACAATGCAAAGGCAAGAAGATGTAATGGAGTTGTCATTTTGTTCCATCTTTCTTCAACAATTTTTTGCACTTGTATGAAGAAATTCTCCTTAGGGTCATGCTCTTTTCCATTGATGGTGCACTTCATTTTCTCAAGCATTGAGTTGATGTCATCATATATCTCTCCAATGCATGGCTTGTCCATGTTAGTATACTCAAAATGGGCTTGGTGAAACTAAGGAGATACTCCACATGATCCCACCATGAGTTATCTAATATCATCTTATTTTTTGTTGCCCTTCCAGTGTTTCTTTTCCTCCAATAGACCAATTGTAGCTAATCACCATGCTAGAAAGTACCTCTCTAACTTTCACAAGTCACCCCAAGATGATTGTGTTAGAGGCAAAGCAAGTCTCTACAACCTATTGTAAATTAAAAATAATAATTAAAATTTAAAAATAAACTTTAAAGAAGAATTAGAATACACAATCAAATTATGAAAATGTACATATTACTTCACTTACCTTCAATAGCTCCAATTTTGAAAATGATCAAAAGATCCTTGAGACATGTGGTGGTTGGTGATGAACATTTGGATGTCCTATGCCTTTGCATACAATTCTTTGATCCGAGTAATTTTATTCCCAATCTTTTATAGCAAAAGATTGAGTGAGTGGATAGCACAAGGTGTCCAAAAGATATGTGGATATCATTCTTGCAAGGAAAGTTTAGGTGCGGAACAAACTCTCCTAACATCAAAACCTCAGGGAAGAATGCAGATATGACTTTAGATTTTGCAATTACAGTTCAATAAGATACACATGAAAAATAAAATAACAGAATAGAGAAATGGACACATACACAATTGGACGCCAGATTTACGTGGGAAAACCCTTACGGGAGAAAACCCCACCACACCAAGAAATCCTCTTTGTATTATAGTAAACAAAATTACATATAGAGTATAGACTTCACTTTCTGATGTCAATTTTATAGCAGCAACATTCACTAATCACTCTTCTATAGAACATTAATCTTATAATGCTCTCAGACGCATACAATGAACCCACTCAGATCAATCCGTGTTCAATATCGAACAACAAAACTCTATCAAAACTGTTCACACTCATCAACCATTGCCAAGCATAGTCATTTTCCTCACAAACTGTTCATCTCCCTCACAAGAGCGGTAGCAACTATTCAACTACCGATGGTTCACATTCTACTTCTCTCATTGGCTCAAAATGCGCCACATAGGACAGATGTTCAGTCAAAGTGTTGAATTGTATCGCATGTCGGTGAGACACAAGACCATGTCTCCTCGATGCCAAAATGTTCGATCACATAGCTATCAGTAAGACCAAAGGTATCGGCGACACCCTAAGAAGTCAGACGGATAACAAATCAAGTCTCCCTGATATCACAAAGAAAACAACTGTCCTTATCGACAAGAGTCATATCGAATACAAAACCATCGGCCATACCAACTCTATCGACAAGACATCTCACTAATGTCCATTGCAGAACTATCGGCAAGACCATCGTTGTTGACGAGACCACATCCATCGGTATGTCGCTCAAAATGTTAACTTCATAACCACCGCATACAAGTTATGAATTTATCGATCCCTGAGACAAGCTGATACCACTGTTGCTCAGTCAGAGAAAACAAAAACTTCATAACTCCTCGACAAGGTTCCAAACTTATAGAAATCATTGATGTTGTGACAAGCCGATACCACTGTCACCCAATCAGAGAAAACACAAACTTCATAACTCCGCGACAAGGTTCCAAAGTTAGAAATCACCGATGTCGTGACAACGAAGGAAGTCATTTAGTCGGGAAGTTACGAAACTTCCAAACTCTAAGACAAGGTTACAAACTTAGGAACTCTAGCGATCGACTGACAATGAAGACTTGAACAGAGATACAAGCTAGCAAGTTGAGGCACAATTTCCAACAATTCCTCAACCAACAACCCTATAACTCTACAATTCTTGGCATTTTTTGTTACAACATTGTGGGGTCCCACTTCCTCAATAGTTGCAATGAGAATATTAGCAATAAATTATCCATATTTTACTTGCCCCTCACAATCCACGGCTTTCAAAAACATTTCCCTTTTAGGGAACACCACTATGGCATTGATCAAGGGTGAATTTTTTTAATCTTTCCAACCATCTAAAACAATGGGCACACTTGTCTCAATCCACGAATCCTTATGGGCTTCAATGAATCTTCAACCAATGTGGCCCCTTTTTCCTATAAGGTGTCACACACCTTCTCATAACCCAAGCCCTTGTACCCTTTTGGAGCTTCATTAATTGTTCTCAACATCTCTTTCCAATATGGAGAGCGAACAACATTAAAAGCTATTCCATTTGCATATATACATCTTGCTACATTTTGGTAAGTAATGGCTCTACTCTCATTTTGAAATACAAGTTCCAAAGGCCCCTTTGTTCTTTTGTTTGCAATGGGTTGTACACTTTGAGTTTGAGGATTTAGAGTGGCCAAAAATGGGTGGTGTTCTACCACAATATTGGAATTAGATGGGAATAACATTCCCTTTGATTATTTTTTAATAAGGGGTGATTTGATTTACAAGCTTCTTGTGCATTGTTGCTTCTTGCTCCATAATGTATCTTATGACTATCTTAGATGGAACAGGTACATTGTTCTTTCCAAGGAAAATTTTGATGCCTTTTCCAAGTATTCCACACAAGTGTGCTTTCACCCTAAAATATGAACTAGAATATTGAATATCACATCCATTGCATTTCCAAATGTAACCACCACCGCCTAGAACTGGATGTATCAGTTCAACATGCTTCCATAGAGGAGAATTCAGATTTGTTTTGAACTTAGATTGAGTTGCGAAGGTAGAACCAGTTGACATTGTGATTCTTATGACAAATTTTTTGGCCAACACATTCAAAACAGAAACAGAAAAATTTGAAAACAAAATATTGATTTATAAAACCTAGCTCTTTTGAATCTTTCATACATTCATAAAAGAATGGAAAAACATAGATAAAATAAAGTTACAAAACAAAGTTTCATGTTTGTAAAACAAAAAAATTGAAAGAAAAAATGAAAAAACTTACCTCTTTGCAAAAATATCCTTCAACAATCTTTGTGGCAGGCAATGAACACTTGCAAATGTGTAGGATTGGCAATGCAATCATTTGTAGGAGCTTCAATGATCAATCTTCAACTCCTTTGTCAACCCAACAAGCAAAAATGAATGCTCAGCCTCTTGGAATGAAAATGCTTGTTTGCAAAACAAATGAATAAGAATGAGGTAGTTTAGGTGTTTAGAATGATTTAGAGGTCACTTTTAAGGTTCCCTTGGACGTGGGTCAAAGTCAAACCCCAAAAAAAATTAAAAGAATGCAAAAAAAAGTGTCTTTTTTGGCCAGTTGGGCATGCGGATTCTATCTAGATTCAGTTAGGTTCGCTTTGGTTCTGCCCGGGTTCTTCCCGGTTGGTTCCAACTGAACTTGCTCTCATTTTGAGAGATCCTGCCCGAACCCACAGGCAGACCAGCCTAGGACCCGCACCCAGATCCGAGCCTTGCAGGGATAATAGAGTAAAAGAACAATTAGTATTTTTTAAAACCATAGACAATTACCACATTAAATTATAGATGCTAGAAAAATTACATTAACTCGTGAGGTGGAGTCTACTGTTAGCATGACCACTTATTGCCATATACAGAAACTTTTTAGTAAATTACTAAATCTTAAATAAGATCGCTCTCTTCCTCACCTCCACAGTGATCTGGAAGACTGTCTAGAGACGCCTGAATTTGCGGTGCATTCGTGTCCATTATCCCTTGGAGTATTTGCATGACTTGGGCCATGGTTGGCCTAACATTGTCGTCTTCTTGAATGCATAATATGCTTGCTGTAACAGCCCTTCTCACCTCTTGAGCATCTGCCTCACCTGATATCCTCCCATCAACAATAGCCATGAGGTTTCCTCTGTAGAATTGATTGGCAGCCCAGGGAGTGAAGAAATAGTTGCTAGGCTCGGGTGCATTGAGGTCGATATTCCTTCGTCCTGATATAATCTCTAGCAATGTCATGCCAAAACTATAGACATCCGCCTTGGGAGTGATGGGAAGACCGGAGATCCACTCTGGAGCCAAATACCCTATCGTTCCTCTCGTGGTGGTCAGTACGCGGCTAAAATCTCTACCCACCAGCTTTGCCAGCCCAAAATCAGCCACTTTGGGACAAAACTCGGCGTCAAGGAGAATTTCTGGCTTAATATCACAGTGAATGATGCGATCTCTGCATTCCTCGTGGAGATAAGCTAATCCTCGTGCAGTGCTCAATGCTATCTGAAATCTGGTTTTCCAATTCAACAACTTCCCTTGCGCTTCCCCGTCTTTACCGCGGAACAGGAAGGATTCAAGAGAGCTGTTAGGCATGTACTCATAAACGAGTAGCCTTCGAGATCCCTCCGCACAAAATCCCAACAGCCTGACCAGATTCACATGCTGTATTTCACCAATGGTACTTATCTCTGCACGGAATTGCTTTTCTGCTTGCGCTGAACCCTTCAACTTCTTGACAGCGACCAAAGTATTGTCCGATAGACTTCCTTTGAACACTCAGCCGAATGATCCGCTTCCCAGTTTATGCTTGAAATTCTTGGTTGCAACCTGCAACTTTCGGAAAGTGAATGTTCTGAGGGATGTGGGAACGTCATCCTCCTTATGCATTCTTCCTCGTTTCCACATGATCAACACGGCCAGGACAATAATAAGACCCGCAGCGCCACCAGGAAGCAAAATACGAAGGAAAAAGGATTTATTTGTTGACTTGGATGTCGAATCTCGTAACTCAGAAGCTGCCAAACGGAGAAAGAACGACTGGCCGCCGGTTGAGTCGCGCACATTCATCAAATCCCCAATCCACAATCGACACAGAGGAGGAGAGGAGCTACTAAGCGAAAAGGCCATGCACGAGCAGTTGTTGAGGCAGGCAAGTTGGCATCCATTCAGAGTTTGTTCATTGGTATATGGAGCCGCTTGACCGTCTGCCAAATGCTTGTCCTTCACTTCCAAAAAACCGTCGGTAGAATTTGTGACAGAGCACTGCAATGGACTTCGGCGAACACAACCACTTAACCACCACTCTTGAGAATCCCAAGCACTGTTGCTTTTGGGCCTGAAACCCTGCAGACACGTACACGTATCATTGGTATTGCCTGTGACATGGGCACTCAACGTTGCGTAGCCCTTGCATGCTGCATTAGCCCCACACACACCATAAACGTTGCATTGATCCCTGGGTGCGAACCCATCCAGCATCCACCCACCATTTTGCATCATATAGTACCCCCGTAATTCACCATTCTTTTCCAAAATTCCGCGTTCCCTTATCATATTGCTAGTTGTATATGTGCAGTACTTTCTTGAAGGAGAAAACGATACAAACTCTAATTTAATATAAGAACCCGCCCTGGCAAATCCTGGCACATTTGCGAAATACTCTCCACTCCACTCTCCGCTAGACCAGTACGGGGTACTGTTGTGAGAGAATAGTAAAAACTGAGTCTTTCCTGGTGAAGGATCCATTTGGAAAGAGAAAGGTCCAGGTGCCGGATCAGAAGAACTCTTCCAAGAAGTTAGTCTCATTCCTTTCCACATCTTCATCCCTGGCAACCATGTATCTACCGGATGTTGGAAACTTTCCCAAACAGTTTCAGAAACATTGCCGGCCCGTGTTCCTACCATAACCAAATTACCTGATTCCAACATTGATGCCTGGGACGCCTTCAAACTGTTGTCGGACGACCAAACTGTTCGTCCTTGTAAATCAAACAGTCGAAGATACCCATCTATGGTTAAATTTAAAACTCCGGGTATGTTCCTCAGAGGATTTTCCCGGTTTGCCACCCAAACAATAGTTTTCTCCGAGACTTTGGCATACCAGATGCCAATATACCAGTTATTGGTGTTGTTGGGACTGAAAAATCCCAATGCAAACGTACCATTCTCTGAGACCAGGGTCTGATTTCCGGCGAGGGCACTACCCACTGGAAGGGTGTCTTCCCTGTCAATTGTGAACGATTGGCATTTATGCAGTAGAATAATCACGACACAGGGCAAAAGACAATATTTCAACCAATTTTTGGCTACAATCCTGTTCCTCAACATTTTCAAATCTTCACAACTCCCAGCTCTTCAACTTATGCAGTGGAATAAGCATAACACAGGGAAAGAGACAATATTTCAACCAAGTTTTTGTCTATAATCCTGTTCTTCAGTACAAAAACCTGTTCTTCAGTATTTTTAGAAAAGAAATTAACAAGAATTTTTTTATGTTTATGAAGTCAAAGATAGTCTATGGAAAAATAAATCTTATTATTTTTTAATTTCATGAAGTGTTGATCTTCTGTCATTATTTGATAATCAATTCCCCTCTGCACTTACTAAATCTTTAAAAGAAGTTAGTGCTAAACTATTGATGTACTTGATCAAGAAGTCTTTATAAACTTTATAATCTAGAATCCAGTGTTCAAATCAATTTTCAACAAGTCAATGAGAATCTTTAATCTCCTAAAAAAATATTAAGTTCTAAAATAGATCTATAAGTGCAGAAAATAAGTCTTAAATTGTCTATATTCATCTATTCTATATAATATAATAAAATATAAATATAATAGCATATATATTTTAAAATAATATAATTATATCATATTTATTATATTTTATTATATATTAGTTAGTTATATGTTTATAATAGTTCGGGGATACCCTTGGAGAGCAAAAAATTATATATATTGTATATATTATATTTTTATATCTAAATGAAATTATGTAAAAAATATATAATATATGAATATATAAATACAATATAAATATATATACTATAATAGATAAATATATAATAAAAATATATAAATATAATACAGAATATTATGGATGAATATAATATAATAAAATATAATTATTATATTAAATATATATTTTATATATATTTTTAATATATATCATATATATTTTTACTGATATTATATACTAGCATATCTATATTTAAAAAATATATATAATGAAGAGGAGAGATATCTTTTTGGAGGCGCCTATAATATAAATAAAATAAAATAATCTTTAAATAGCTCTAAAGTAAAAAGTAAAATAACTCTTAAGTAAATAAAATAACCTAAGAGTGATAAAAATAACCTAATTATAATATTAATTGAATTTTATTTACAGTTATTTTCATTTTTCTAAATTTTATTTACATTTTAAAAGAGAATAGTTGTTAACCCACCAAAAATATATGTAATCATCATGTTTTAAAATAGAAAAAATTAACATTAATTATTTTTGAACAATAAATTGGTAACTATCTTGACCTGATTATATATTTTGTGTTTAAATAGATCAGTAAATATACTAAAACATATGTATTCAAAAATATGTTTAATAAATTAATAAATTTTATTTAATTGATCTAATTAATCAAAGGGTTAAAAGTTAATGATAGTTTATTTTTAACATTGAACTCAAGTGTAAAAGTGTTTGGGATTTAACTAAGTGTGTTTTTACATCAAGTTTTAATCAAACTAATGTAATACATATTATTATATCATGTTATAAATGAAAACATATTAGTTTAATTGAAATATATCATTAAATTATAAAGGGTAGTGTACCATTTTTTTTCAATTAAGTTTAAACCTACACTTTCTTTTTTCATTTCTCTCTATATATATATTATTAGTCTATTTTCCCATCTAATTTCTTTTGTGATTTAATCCTATTTACTGCTCTTTTAACTCCTCTACTCTCCTACCCTTGGTTTTTTTATTCTCTTTCCACCTTCCTTCCTTTCAAGAGGTTCCATGTGCAATCTATATCCTTCTAATCCTCTTCTTAATGCATCCATAATCGTAATCATAGATTGAGCTCTAATTCTTGTGATTATTATATTAATATTAGGGTTAAACTTAAAGTGATTATAACCATTAATTTATATTTTGGGGTAGCCCATAATATATTAAAATTGAATGTAACCCTAATTAGATTAAAACTTTACTCTAACCCTAATCCTACCCTAACCTTAATTCTAACTGTGGTCCACTCCCTATAAATTATTATATTTAAAATATTATAATAATATATTTAATCTATTACTAAATGAACCCTAAGCCTCGCGAAAATATAAGCATAATTAAAGGCTAACCTCATCCCTAACCCCAAATGAATCATAATGTCAAACCTAACCCTAGTCCTTATTGAATTATAATAGTAATTGTAACACTATACAAGCCCTAACCTTAATTCATCCTAGAACCCTCATACTAATCTAACCCTAACCTTGCAAATTGTAATTCTAATCCTAATTAAACATAGCAATAATTATAAACCTATAAGAACCCTAACCTTAATTCATCCTAGAACTCTAACCCTAATTGAACCCTAACCTTGCAAATTGTAATTCTAATCCTAATAAACATAGCAATAATTATAAACCTATAAGAACCCTAACCTTAATTCATCCTAGAACTCTAACCCTAATTGAACCCTAACCTTGCAAATTGTAATTCTAATCCTAATTAAACATAGCAATAATTATAAACCTATAAGAACCTTGACCTTAAATAATTGTAGAACCCTCACTAATCTAAACCTAACCTTAACCATAATTGAACCATCAACCTAATTGAACTTTAACCCTAATTGAACCTTAACCTTGACAAAATTGTGATCTTAACCCTAATTAAATTGTAATCTAACCCTAACCATAATAATAATATTATATAAATTATTTTAAAACTATATGATAAGTGTAAATGTAATACTTTATTGCATTTTTTTTAAGATATATATGCTAAATTCTTTGTATTTAATTTCACAAATTTTTAACATGATTTTAGATGTGCACTTATTATGAAAAGTCTTTCTATTAGATGCATATTTAAGTTGCTATTTTTTTGTACAATAAAATATTTAGTGAAACCTTAAATTTATAATATTTCTTTATAGATATATATTGATTTTGAATAAAATAGATTTTTGAAATTTTTTAAAAAAATTGAATATTTTTTATGATTTAAATATAATAATTTAGAAACATATTTTTATGTAATTGTAAATTTAAGATTTTTTAAATTTAATTTTCTAATTTCTAATTTTAAATAGTTAATTTAGAATTTTTTTGTTTTAAATAATTATTTTTCTTTTTTTTATAATTTAATTATTATTCTAGTGTGAAAAAATATTTTATAATGATATCAAAGAATATTTTTGTTTTTTAATTTTAGTATATTAATATAAACTTATATATAATAGTAAATTTGACAAAATTCATTTATACTTAATTATCTAAATTTTAGAAACTTCACATATTTTTCAAAACTTTTATAAAATTTAGTAAATTCTTTTATTACATTTCTAAATTTATAAACTTATTAGGTTTCTAAATTTATAAACTTTACTTTTATAAACTTACTTTTATACTTATTTTTTTCTTAGACTCTATATTTAAGTTGTTATATTTTTATACAATAAAATCTTTAGTGAAACCTTTAATTTAGTTTTTTTAATAGATATATTATATTTTTGAATAAAATAAAATATAGATGAATTTTGAATATTCAAATATATAATATATGAATATATAAATACAATATAAATATATATACTATAATAGATAAATATATAATAAAAATATATAAATATAATAAATAATATTATAGATGAATATAATATAATAAAATATAATTATTATATAAAATATATATGACATTATATTTAAATATATATTTATTATATATCATATATATTTTTATTGATATTATATATAATAGATAAATGTAAAATAAATATATGAATAATAGATAATATACAAATATAATATAACATCAAATAATATCTTATATAAATATAATATAATTTATAATATATATTTTCACATTAACGCTTGACAAGTTGAGGGTATAGTCCTTATTTTGATTTTCACGTTAAGTCATTTAATATTTCTTGGCATGCCTGGTTAAAAACATTACGTAAGAGAATTACATCCGTATTTTATAAGATTGCACGTATAGTTAAAAAAATTACACCGGAGTTGCATCGAAAACGAAACGGGAAAGAAGTAGCGGTAAAGGGGAGTAGTAAAGCGGGGCCCACACACTAAGCTGTCAGCTTAGTGTGTGATGTTTAAGCCCGGCCTTCAAGCATTTCACATAGAGCAGAGTCTATAAAGTTACTAAAGGCCATGATAAAAGGTCGAAATGTGGATGACTTCAAACATACCAAGTATAACCATATAATCAATGGTATGGTGGTGGATATTAATTGATGTTTGAAGAAACAATTCATTGTAACGAGGGATGTGGTTCAGTTACAATATTTGTTAAAGGTCACATGATTGGTGCATAATATGATATAGTTTTGGTTAAGAATAAAATAGATTGTAATGGTGTTCTTGTATTGGTAATGATATTTTTAATTTCTATTCATGTGATATAATTCATTTCATAGTTAGTGGATATCTCAAGTTTGTAATATGCAGTCTATAGAAGACATATTGCTTATATGGTAGTTGCTTGGTCTATTTTATTTGATAGTAAAAAAAATCTATAAATTGTACGAGCTACAAACTAAAATTATAAAGAAAACTTCAATTATCAAGTGCAAGATGCTAAACCAATATTGAAGTAAAAACAAGTGTATTTTACAATACAATTGTTAGAATGTCTAGCTTTGTGCAAGCCTATAAAATAGCATTGATGACATGAAAACAACAATAAGAGGTTGTATATTACAAGGAGGATAGTGAATGGGTCATCTGGATGATTTTTGGATCTCTTGATATTTCTAAACCTTGCATGCAAATAGATTTCATGTTGCCAAATGATAATTTAAGGGCTTGGGGAGGAAAAGAAATATGTCAAAAGAATTAATAATTCTTCACCAATTCGTTATTCCTTGAAAATCAACAAAGAGTAAAATCACTAGAAGTATCAAGGGAAACAAGATTTTCTTAAGGTTAAAACTATAACAAAGCTTTCAAATATTTCCCTACACACTACCCAATGAAAACCATTATGTGAATTGATCAAGCAAAGACAAAAGGCCCACCCTATAAGTAGAGACTAATAAAGGCATTTAAGAGCCAATGTAACCATCTTCAACTCAAGCAAACGCTATAAATATGTTTATTATAAACTCTAGATTTAGTAGATAGAATAGATTAGAATAAATAGAGATAGAGGACTTGTAAATAAAATTATATTAATGTTTCAATTTTTCCTTCTTAATTTTTGAATGTGAAGGTTTGAACATTTTATGTTTGCATTTCAAGTACAAAGATATATGATTTAATGAATTAGTATAAACGGTGATCTTGTGCTCAAGATTTTATTCAATTAAAAATATTTTTAAGATTGTACTATATCCCAGCCTAAGATTGTTTGAGGATGACTCTAATTATTAATAATTTAATGTTGATGTTATCTCTTTGTGAATCAAACACAAGACTTTAGGAAAAAATAGATTTATTTTTTCTTCTCTAATCTTACTCTTTATCATTTTTTAATTTATTTAGTTATATTTAGGAGTATATTTGAAATAGATTTAATTAATATTAGGATCTAAAATTTAAAATAAATGTTGTCTAGGGCGAATGGGTTCATTGTTAAATAATCAAAATTTATCTTGAGATTGTGATTTTAGAGAAACATTGAGTCAAGAACAAAACTAGATTCGAATAACTACAAATTGAATGCAATTGTTGAAATAGGAGTAAATTTGATAATTGTAAACTTAGAAACTCTAGAAATTATTTAAAAAAACCTTGAATAGGAACAATAGCATAGACCTCTGAGATGTTTGAGTGACCTAAGACTTGATGATATATCTATCTCTTTCAAAACATATTAGCACATATTACTATATCTATGTTGATGTGTCATTTAGGCCATCAACACCAATTAAGTAATTAGCATAGCAATAAACCTAAACAAATTTTAACCATCCATTATTCCTTATGCACTATTCTTCCATTTCATGCATCTTTTATCATCTTCCATCCTCCATTCCAATACCTCTAGTATGGGCATCATGTTCCTTTGCAACATAGTCCTTGGAACTCCATCATCCTATCCTCCATGCACCATCCTCTTATCTCCCATCACAATCATGTTGTTCCCTGCACACATGCCCCATCATAACGAGGACCCCTTTTATTTTTTCTTTGTGGAATTTTATTATATTATTAAAATTTGGTAAAATTAAATTGAGTTTATTACTATAATATAATACTTATCAAGAACATTAAACATATTTGACATAATTTCATTATCAATTTTTCTAGTTGTATTTATTTACTACTAGATTTAATTGATATAATTGGATAATACTTAAATTTTGATTATATGTTATATGGAAAATGATGCTAATACAATATCTAATTGTAGAAGTGAGTGGATGATTAACATCAAGTACAATGGTGAGTGGTAATGTAATATCCTACCACAAGCACAAGGCAAAACTTTACTAAAAAAAAATTTGATTCAACACAACCACAACATTGAAGATACAACATCAACATGTCATACTTGCACAACAATGTGCACACAAGTGTTGTATGAGACACATCACAAGGAAAATAATAACAAGATGGCCTCACCATTGCATAATAAAAGTGGAAACAATGGAAGAATAACCACTAGTGAGAAATATCCACCATGATGAACATACAAAAGAGAGAGAGAGGAAACAACACCTACATGATGATCAATTACAATCTATGATCACATTCTCTCACAAGACAACACCAAGAAAATATGAGGAATGTTGAGAACACTAACAAGACCAACCATGAAGTTTTACAACCTTCCAAGACTTCACAAGACTAGGTGCACAATATCTCTAACTCTACGTTTGTCAATTGGGAAAATTTGAAAGCATGCACGTAAAATGATACAAGAGAACCCAAAATTCCTCAATTAAGATACTTAATAAAAATCTCCAATTATCATTAGAACACAAGGATCATGATGAACAACTTCTATTTACATGGTTTACATACAAAGTCCCAAAACTTAGAGTAATGAACAAGTCTAAAAGAGAGATAATTTGACTAGCTTTTTGAAGGTCTAATCGGTGAAAATGATCACCACGAGAAACTTATAGGACATGAAAATTATTTGACAAGGGAAATAGGCTTAGAAAACCCCTAGCTAACCTTGATTAAGAGGGTTAACATTTTTTTGTATGGTAACATGGCTACCCAAACAGAGATAGGAAGCTTTGAGGCTATCATCCATCATAACTAGGTTGCCCCACTATCAACTAGGCTGCCCCAATATGATACCAGGTTGCAACACTAATGAAAAGGCTACCCAAACACACTTAGAAACATTTTGAGTGAGTTTGGAGACTCCTAAGTACACCAAGCCACTCACATGCAGCACCAACTGCACATACTCGTTAGAAGACACTTAAGTTCATTTTAAACCCAAAATAAATGTTCCCAAGTCATTTTAAACTTACAAGAAAAATTACAACATCATGCATTCGTGATCATGCCCAACACCATCACCGAGACACATAAATTCCTAGCTAAAACACTAACATTTGAAGTCAAATTACAAGCCATCTCAAGAGAGAGGTTCTTTTACAAATAATATTGCAAATTTTACATAGGGAAAGGACTCAAATGTCCTTTCAACATAAAATGTTATATTTCATTTAACTAATTTCAAAGCAAATGAATAAGAGAGAGAGCTCGAGACCAATGCCACTTTTTCTCCTTGAACTTTCAAACCCCAGCAATGGTTTCCATGCCACACTACCACATGAAACCAACAAGGTTCACTCCTGCCATGCTAGGAGACACTCACAAGGCCCAAACACACTCATAAAAGAGACTTGGAAGATAGGCTAACACTCATGTAATACACAAATTAAACACGACATTCAAGAATGTAATAATGAATCTCTTCCACAAAATAAAATTTAGGCAAGAGAACACTCAAATACACAACACCAACTCCAAAAGATAAGGTAGAAAGATTTATATAAATGGTCTCAAGAATCCACCTATAGAATGCCACAATACCTACATCACATAAGATGAGGTACAGGCTACAACCAATAACACAAGGTCACTCAATGACCAAATCAAAACTCAATACAATTCCACATTGAACAAGGCATGGAGAATGATGGAATAATTTTGACTTAAAAACAATTTTGAGCATAATCTTAAATGACTTAACACAAGATTTCATTATGGAGACTTCAAATCCCCCATTCCAATTCATCCAAATTCACCTTAAAATTCTAAATTTTCTATTTCATTCAATGTCAAAAAAATAAGAATTTTACAAATCACCTTTAAAATTTGTTTGGTCAAAAATTGAATTTTTAAATATTAAATACTTATTTTCATTTCCATTGTTTGATTTTTTGAAGATATTTATAAAACGAGTAATAAAAGGCATAATTAGGTCCAAGCACATAGGGGGGGAGCTAAACCTAGTGTGAAATTATCATTTGAAGGTGACAATTTTTGACACTACACTATCCAAATACTTTCTTCCTTCTCTCCTCTGATCTTGATAAGGCTAGGGAAAAAATATACATGCATGCTTTGGATAGTGAAAGTCTTACTTCCTCTACCATCCATATCTCTTATGCATTATTCTTTCATTTCATGAATCTTTTATCATCTTCCATCCTTCATTCCACTACCTCTAGTATGGGGAATCATCATATTCATTTGCAACATAGTCCTTTGAGCTCTATCATCCTATCCTCCATCCACCATCCTTCTATCTCCCATCACTATCATGTTGCTCCCTGCACACATGCCCCATCAAAACGAGGACCCCTTTTTGTTTGTTTTCTTGTCCTTAGGTGTTTTGGTTTGGTGTGCTTTAGGGAGTTTCATTTTGAATAAGTAGTAGTTTTGGTTTTTTTAAGCTTGGTCATGCCTAAAATCCAACCTTTTTAGGGGTGTGGAGATTTGAGGCTCATCTAGATGGACCCCTATTTTTTGCAATTATTTATTTTGCACAAATATGACTCCCACTCAGAAAAGGTTGTGGGATGGTCATATCTCCACAAGGTTGTGGGATGGTTGTATCTTCACAAGGTTATGTGATGGTCGTATTTCCATAGAGTTGATAAATGCTTGTCACCCTATCAATGATGACACATTTATTAAATTGGTGGAGGAAGGTTTATATACATTTCAATGTGATTTTAATGCTAATTGAGATTGTTTTGAGCTTGTTGCTAGTTGTTTGGTGTCCTAGGTGATTAGTGTGCTCTTGTTGCTATGAATTCAACCCTTTCTAGACTTTCATTTCTAAGATCCTTTACATTTCTAGGTATTTCCCTAGGGTTCCTTCTGCTTTATTCAATTTTTGATGGCTATATATCAGCCAGGGTACGTTTTATAAATCTAAGGCATGTTTGAATACCATTTCTTTTGAAATTCATCATATATATGTGGGCCTTAATTAACTTGATTAGGAATATACAAAAATTAAAGTTTGGGGTTGTTGATTTTGGTCACATTTTGTGATTTGGGTGGTATGATATGTGGCAGGGTCATTATTTTTTCCCTAGCCCTCTTGATTTCAACTCTAAGGGTTAACATTTAGGGCATCATAAATTTTTTATCATGCCCAGAAGAAAGATGTTAGATCACCAAGTCATTGAGGCATTCCGTCAGCCGTGAAGATCGTTATATTCAAATTTCATTAGGGCATCCCTTGAATTCTCATTGTGCAAACCATAGGGGTGTCATCCTTATAGAATTATATGTATTGTTTGCCTCTATTTTTGAGTGAGGATAGGTTTCGAGTGTTTAGATCTATCTGGGACCCCATCTTTTTCTACAATATCCCATTTTACTCAATTTTTTTCGTAATATTTGTCAAAGTTAATTATCATTGTAAAATTTTGATAGTTATTTGACCATGGCTTATTTTCCCACAATAGAAGTTTCATCGCCATTTCTCCTAAGTTTCTACTAATGTGGAGTTACAAACTTTACTCGAACTTGGTTCTTGTACCCTTCACTTTTTTGTAGGGTTGGATGCCCCTCATTTTTTCGCAATAGGTTCAAATGAGTGTTTAAGAATAAAAGGTGAATTTAATGGGATTGCAATGTTGGTTTTTTCCTCGGGTTGTTTCTATATGACTTCTCTGACTTCTCTAAATGTTTCTTCCCTTTTAAATCTTTGTAATGTAATAGTAAGTTTGAAAATGTTAATTTATAAGGAATTGTTTTGGGTCATTTTGATATCATTTGATGTTTATGCATATTGTTATGAATTCTTGGAATGGTTGAAATACGTATAAGTGATTAGTTTTAAAATGGAATGTTTGTAATATATTTATTAAGGTTTCTTATACATAACTAAATGGCCAAAGTAGCTAACATGAGGTACAAATTTAAAGGTGTTTATCTAGAGTCAAGGATCACTTTAGATTGGAAGTTTGTAGGAGACACTGATCTCAACCACATTGATATGAAAGATTTCAAAGAAATGATGTTTGGGAGGAATCCAAATCCCAATGCAAGGAAGATAGTGTAGAATGGTATTGCTCATGCTATTGGTTTTCCCACCTCGATTCAATGTCTTGATTTGGTTATGGAATGTAGAGAAAATTATTACCAAGACTCCAGAAAGATCATATCAGTAGATGGAAGAGTATTGGTATATTTTTCAATTGCTTGCATTATAGAGACTTTTAACATTCCACTTTTCGTAACTATATCCTTGACTACTAAAGAACAAGCCTTGTTAGTGTTTGATCTAGGACTTGAGCAGCGCATGAAGATTGTGAATGATATTGGGATGAAGACTCCCAAGTCCTCCAATATATACCTATATAGGAGTGACTTCATTCTCAAGGTTAATGATTTGGTGACTTTACTGAGTAGAGTTATGACCATTGACTCAACATCTACATTTAAAAATTATTATTTTTACTATATTGAGGAGATCCTTAGATGATTAAAAGGATCCATTGGGCACAAATTATCAGTGGCAATATCCATAACTAGTTCTCCATGGTAAAATAAACCAAAATTTTCCATATAACCTCAGGTATATTGTATATACATTAACCAAGAATTTTAGATATAAGCCTAAGGGACTGACATGTCTCGGCTCAATTGACAATTGCCCTAATCAATATAAGGCTTATGACTATTACACTTAGTTGAAAATGCACAATATTGTGAACCATTACAAGAGGGTGAATGATGCCTTTATCACATGTGTTTATTGTAAGAACATTATAACCTGGGATATTAATAGAAGGCTCTCCTCTTTTGTTATGGACCTCATCAAGAAATTGGCTACTAGTTTATTCAATTCCCTAGGTTTACTTACCTCATAATGAAGGGATTCTCTAGTACACCATGTAGGTTTCCTAAGTACCCCAATGATAAAATGGTACTTTTGGAAATGACAAGGCAAATGTGCACTTCAAATACTTAAGGATATGCATAGGGCCAGGGTGCCTTATCCCATGATAGTTGGTAGAGGACTTTATTATTGTCCTTCTTGCTAGTTAGTAGAAGGATTAGATGCATGTTTGCAACTTTTCCTTCTTAATTTTCATAATATCATAATACCTTTTGATCCTTATGGTAACACGAAAAAGTATGTGGGAAGGTAGTATAAGCATAAGTTAGACATTGGAGACTTTTGGGGCAATTGTGAAGATGATATGGAGGTCAAGAAGAGGACCTATTATAGGCTAACTATTGAATATATTAGAACACTTTTCCTTTTTGTTATTATTGATCAAATCAAAGATGATGGGAAGTTGTTGCAAGAAAAGGAATATAATGAAATAGCAAATAAGCCTATATCATTGTCGAATTGGACTATGGAGGAGGTCATAGACCTCAAGGTAATTATAACAAGACTAGTTATGAGGTTCACCAAGAGATGGGTGGAAACTCAATCTTCAACTATTATGGACCAAAGAATTGAGTTGGAATTTGACATAATGGAGGAGGAACGAGATTCCTCTAATGATGAAGAACAAGACTAAGGCCAAGGGAGAAAAGGAAGAAAAGGAGCTAGCAAAGGGTGAGGTAGGAACTTCCTCCAAGACTAAGGGAAAGGGAAAGAAGAAAAAGGAAGAAGAAAGGTAGCCTAGATATCCAAACCTAGGGTATACAAGAGTAAATTTGAATCCACTAAACGAGTAAAACCTCAGGTAAAAATAACTAAAAAGATAAAACCAGACCCAATTGAGCAGCCTGCTACAAGTTAGGAAGACCCCATACCATCTCCCACACCTTTAGTTTCCATCTCTCCACCTTCCCCTACTATCCCTACATCTTCTTTTGCACCCCACTATTTCTCCCACCATTTATAATTCTCTTCCTTCTATTGACATTTCCATAGAAATCTCCACTTCTACCATCGCTCCTCCTATTGCACCCATAACCATTGATTATTCCACTAATCTTCCAACTACTTCCCAATCCTCCCCCCATTCCATGTCACTTCCTCAATTCACCATGTCTACCATCTCATCCAACATTTCATTTTTCTCTCTCCCTTCTACTTCTCTTGACCTCCCTCAAACATTCATAGCCCACCTATCTCGCATGCCCAAGGAGGTTGCAACCACAATGTTTTCTTAGGTTAATAGGATTGTGTTGAGTCTAATTGTTGAAGATAATCTAACTCCTACCTCTTAGGAGGTTCTTGATCCACCAACCATGGAGGATGCTAAGAAATTGTTTAAAAAGTTATAAGCACAAGAAAATGATGACATGGCTAATTTGAGCCCAGAGGATGAAATTCTTATTTCACATAAGATGCAATCAAAAAAGGTAACTGATACAAATTCTAGAGTTGAATAGATATATGTGGAGGAAATAGATATAAATTTAGAAAAAAATCATGTTGAATTGTTTCCCCTCCACCATCCCAACATAAACAGAGTGTTGAGAAAACAACTACTCTAGAATGGTTGCAAGGATGATTGAGGCATAAGAAACCTATGATTGAAACCCTTGAGTTGAGTTTGGAGAGCCTTCTTAGTAGGATAAAGAGGTTGAAGGAAAAGAAAATGGAAAAATTAAGATCTCATTGACCAAAGATGCCTCTAGATCAAGAATCCTGTATGTGGCCACCACTACTATGGACAAAGATAGTAAAAGAATGTCACCTAAAGATTTCAATATTTCTACTATTAACTAGGGTCCTACAAATAGAGTGCAGGAAATAGAAGAGATCCAAGGATCTATTGACAATATTATGCAAAGGATGCATACATATGAGGCTACTAAAGCTCAATTAAGAACTCAGGGGGCAGAGCTAATTTCCTTTATTGAGCACTTATTTATCCCTATTTAAAGTGAGCAAGGTAAAGTAGTAACTCCTATGGTCTTATCAAAAGATGATGTTGATATGATGGAAAGGATGAAATTGTGGGTCCAATCCTCTCAAGCTTGGATAGGTCACATTTTTAATAGAGAGAATATAGCTATTGATATTGCCCAAAAATATCATTATATTATATTAATATTAATATATGCTAGTATATACTAATTTATCATTTATTATTTTATATTATATTATATATTATATATATATATATATATATATATATATATAATAACATGTTAAATTTTAATCTATAATGAGCCCAAAAATGTCATTCTTAAGTAAAAGAAATGAATATTTGATTCTTAATTAACTTTAAGAAATGGATGTTTGTTTCTTAAGTTAAATAAATGTATATCTATTTCTTAACTTTATGAAACTTATATTTGTTTCTTAAAGTTAAAAAAAAGATATCCATTAATAAATAATATTCATTTTTTCTGATTTTTTGCCTTGGTTATTGCCTCGAGATTGCTTTGGGATTTGAATTGGAGGTATCCAACCTAAAAAGTCAACTGCCCAACATGTTTAGAAGGGTTGTGGTGGTTTTTCAAACTTCACCCTTTGTGCTAATGATTTTTTTCATCCAAATTTAATGAAACAAAAAGGGTTTATTAAGTAAATTGTCATCATTCTACCAATATAAGATATGCTTTATTCTAAATTTAATAGATAATTATTATTGATTTTCTACGTGCACTATATGTAAAGTCCTAATTAATAGGCTGATTGAACAACATTGTAAATTTTAAGGGTTACACATTTATTGAATCCGAAAGATGTGTCACACTCTATGCTTCACAATCTATAGCTTTAAAAAAAAATCATATATTTTTGACAAAGTTAGGGTGGCCGGAATAATGGTTTTTAGTATTTTTAAAAAATCCTACTAGAAAATTCATTACTAATTATTTACTTGCAAAAAAATTATTAAAAATAATGTGTCACATTTGGGCATGTGTCCTCTACTTATATTGAAAGATTCATTTTTTTTTATAGTTTTGCTCATACTTAGGGTGGCTGGACAGTCACCTGCTTTTTATGTTTTTTCAAAATTTAAAGTAATACTACATTGAAATTCCAAATTTTCACCAAATAATTTAATTACTTTCTTTCCAAAAAAAGTCTAGTAGCCTACAAACTACATTCAATTTTCTATGTTGATGTAATTCTATTCCTACATATTTTCCAAAATTATGTTAATATCCTATTCAAATTTTTAAATGAAGTTGCTTAAGTGTATTTTTCTATATTTTCATTGCCACTTAAAGGCCCTATTTGGTCTATCATTACCCTACACATGCCCATAAGATGCCCTAGGGTTTCCCTTATTAATAAGTTGATCATAAGCATTAAGCATCGAGGATAATTCATCATAAGCATAATAAAGCATGCCTAATAGAAGGATAGAAATATGAATATTGATATATAGGACAAGTGAAAGTAAACCATATAAGTACATGAACATGGATAATTAAATGATCAGGTCACCTAGATTGAAAGATATATGAATGGATAGGGTCTATGAGAGCATTTTGTAATTATTATGTCCATCATAAGCATGTGGGTCATAAATATTGTCACAAATAAATTAATCGTTTTAATCAAATATACCATCACATAGCTCATTAAAAGTTGTTTCAAAGCATTTTGTTATCACCAATAATGGTATCTATCATGATTAGTACACCATTACATGTTAAGGTATAGGTAGAGAGGGATAGGGGAGATAGAAGTAGAGACATGGAAGGTAGAATTAGAGAGGGAAGGAGGAAGGGAGAGGTAGATATAGGAGAGAGAGGTGAGATAAAGAGTAGAGAGGGGAGGGAGAGAGACAGGGAGAGGTATATAGTACAATAGAGATAGGGGAGGGGAGAGTGAAAGGGAGAGAGTAGAGATGGAAGGAGGGGTGGAGAGAGAAGGGGAGATATAATATATAGTACAATAGAGAGAGGGAGAGGAGAGAGGGAGGGAGATAGGGAAGGAGGTATGGATAGAGGAGAGAGAGAGGTGAGGTAGAGAGTAGTGAGAGAAGGAAGGAGAGGTAGAGAGGGGAGAGAGAGGTGAGATATAGAGTAGAGAGGGGAGGGAGGAGAGAGGGAGAGAGAGGGGTCAAATAGGACAAGGGGAGATATTTTTTCTTCACACTAATACGAGTGCACTATAACACACTCATGTTTTTTGTGAAGAAAAAGGGAGTTTAAGAATGTATTTTTCTTCACAAAACATGAGTGAATTATAATGTGCTTGTGTTATTAGGGTAAGTGCAAAAAGATGGTTCCCAAAAAGGGGGCTTAAGTGGCCACTTTTTTTCTAAAATCAGAAATATTGACCTTGGACGTGAAATTGAGGATAGTTACCCCCAAATTTTGAGATGGGACAAAAACAAGGATTGAAGTGCTCTGAGTCTACTTTATAACTACTAATTTATTTTGAAAATGGTTGAGATTAAGGGGTTCAAAAGAGGGACATATAGAAATTGGTGTTGTTTTTGTCAGAAAAACATAACATAGCAACTCTTGTACATCCCTAGCATGGTGAACTTTTTTTTAGTATTTTTAAAATCACTCCAGTTAGAAATTAGCTAATAGTATGTAGTTGATGCATGATTTTTCTAATAATTTTTTAATGAACAATTGAATTTTTACTAATTTTCTAAGTGGACACTTCCTAAAAAATAGAATTTTGGTCGTGCTACCCCTACAAATTTTGGAAACTAATTGAATTTATTTATTTTTAATTTGTATAATGGAGTCTAGTTTCTAAAAATGTAATTTATTTGAAATTTCGATGAATAATTAATTTATAATGAAAAAAACACCAAACACTACTTTTTTCCTAAAAAGAGACACATAAACAAACAAAAATTATAGATGAAATGCTTAACATTGTTAGAAAGTGAAAAATATTACATTGTTGGATAGCTAAGAGAGAACCTAACATTACTCAGGTGTTCAATTTGTTTGACATTGAACCACGTGCAATCTTGATGGTGAGCACGAACCTGATTATGTGAAATATTGTAGAATTTGCAAAAACATGTCTCTGGTCGCTGGGAATGCCCTCCAAGCCTTTGGGTTGGTATTCCAAGGAAAATACCAAGCCCAAGGCTTGGGGATTCTCAAAGAAAGATATAACGTGCGCGTGTTATAATGCGCTCGTGTTATATCTTATTTTTGACATGGCTTTTGTATTTTGTGAATGCATTGACAAAACACGAGTGTGTTATAATGCGCTCACGTTTTGATCTACATTGAATTTATTTTTCTTCTCTTTTTTTATTTCTTCTTGTTATCTTTGAGGGAAACTATATACATGAAATAAACTGACATTTACATATGCATATTTACTTTCTTATACTTTATGGTATATTTCATGTATATAGTTTTAGGATGTTTGAGAGTGGTTTCAGATCTCTAGGAGTTCTAATGAAAATTCTAGTTTTTGGAATGTCTCAAAAACTTCAGACTTAGTCAAATTTTAGTAATCAAGAGGTCAAATTTTAGTAATCATCAAGTTGTATTATTTCTCTCTATCTCACTCATTTTTATCCTTTACACTCTAGACCTCTCTCACACTATCTCCATCCCTTTATCTGAATCTCTCTCTCTCTCTCTCTCTCTCTCTCTCTCTTCTCTCTCCTCTCCTCCCTCTCTCTTCTCTCTCTCTCTCTCTCTAGCTGTCCTCTCTCTGTATCTACTCTCTACTTTCTCTCCTCTCTTCTTCCCTATCTCTCTCTATCTCCTAATCCCTCTCTACCTACCTCTGCATCCATCAAACCCTACCTCTCTCTCTACACCTCTCTATCTCACTCTTTCTACCCCTCCTACCTCTCCCTACCTCCCTCCCTGATTCCCTCTCTACTCTCTCTTTATCTCTCCTCTCCTTCCCTCTCTACTTATCTTTATCTCCTCTCTCCCTCCCTCTACCTACCTCTTCTTCCACCACTCTCTATTTATCTCTATCTCACCTCTCTCTACACCTCTATATCTCACTTCTCTCCTCTCTCCCTCATTCCATCTCTACTTCTCTCTCTCTACCTCTCCTTCCTCTCTAATTATATTTATCCCCTAGCTCTCTCTCTCTCTCTCTCTCTCTCTCTCTCTCTCTCTCTCTCTCTCTCTCTCTCTCTCTCTCTCTCTCTCTCTCTCTCTCTATCTCACCATTCTCTCTTTCCCTCTCTGTAACTCTCTACTTCTATATGTCACCATTCTCTACTTATCTTTATCTCACCTATCCCTCTTTTACCTCTCCCTTCCTCCCCTCTCTCACCCACCCTCCTTGCTTCCCTCTATCCCTATCTCTCTATACTTCTCTTTATCTCACCTATCCCTCTCTACCTGCATATCCCTCCATCACTCCCTACCACACTCTCTCTATTTCTCTTTATCTCACCTCCCTCTCTACTCTCTATCTCCCTAATCTACCTACCACTCCATCCATCACTCCCTACCACTCTCTCTACACCTCTCTATCTCGCTTCTCTCCCTCCCTTATTCTCTCTCTACCTCTCCTTTCTCTAATTATCTTTATCTCCCCTATCCCTCTCTATCTCTCTCACTAGATGTCTCCCTCCCTACCTTTTCCTCTATCTAATCTCTATCTCTCCTCTCCCTCTCTCTCACTCTCTCTCACTCCTCCCTCACCCTCTTTCTCTCTCACTCTTTCCTTTCTATCTCACCATTCTCTCTTTCCCTCTCTATAACTCTCTCCTTCTCTATATGTCACCATTCTCTCTCTACTTATCTTTATCTCACCTATCCCTCTTTACCTCTCCCTTCCTCCCCTCTCTCACCCACCCTCCCTCCTTCCCTCTATCTCTATATCTCTCTACTTCTCTCTATCTCACCTATCCCTCTATCACTCCCTACCACACTCTCTTTAGTGCTCTCTATCTCACCTCTCTCTCACCTCCCTCTCTCTCCCTCCATACCTCTCCCTGCATATGTCCTTCCTTATCTACTCTTTATCTCCCATATCTCTCTACCTCTCCTTCCCTCTCTACTTATCTTTATCTCCTCTTTCCCTCCCAACCTCTATCTCTCTCTTCAATCCCTCCCTATCCCTTTTATCTCTCCCCCTATGAGGGTTGAGGGTGTAAGGTTTAGTGTTTAAGGTATAGAGTTGAGGTTATAGGATTAAGTGTATAGGGAATAGGGATTAGGGTTTAGGATATTAGGTATAAAGTTGAGAGTATAGGGTATACGGATGAGGGATGAGGGTTTAGGGTTTAGGTTTTAAGGTATAGGGTTGAGGGTTGAGGGATAATGTTTAGGGTTGAGGGTATAAGGTTAAGTGTATAGGGTATATGGATTATGGTTTAGGATATTGGGTATATAGTTGAGGGTATTGGGTTGAGGATATTAGGTTTAGGGTTTAGGATTTATGTATAAGTTTGAGGGTTGAGGGTTGATGTATAATGTTTAGGGTTGAGGGTATGAAGTTAAGTGTATAGGGTATAGGGATTAGGGTTTAGGGTGTAGGGTTAAGGGTATAAGGTATAGGGTTAAGGCTTGAGAGTGTAGGGTTTTCCGTTTAAGTATAGGGTTGAGGGATAATGTTTAGGTTTTAGGGTATAAGGTTGAGGGTGTGGGGTATAGAGATGAGGGTTGAGGGTGTAAGGTTCAAGGTTTAAGGTATAGGGTTCAGGGTTGAGGGATAGTGTTCTAGGTTAGGGGTATAGGGCTAAGTGTATAAGGTATAGGGATTAGGGTTTAGAATATTGGGTATAGGGTTGAGGGTATTGGGTTTAGGATTGAGGTTTAGGGTTTAGGGTTTAGTGTACAAGGTTGAATGTAGGGTTTAGGGTTTAAGTATAGGGTTGAGGGATGATGTTCAGGGCTTAGGTTATAAGGTTGAGGGTATAAGGTATAGGGATGAGGGTTGAAGGTGTAGGGTTTAGGGTTAAAGGTATAGGGTTGAGGGTTGAGGTATAATGTTCAAGGTTGGGGGTGTAGGGTTAAGTGTATAGGGTATAGGGATTAGGGTTTAGGATATCTGGTATAGGGTTGAGGGTATTGGGTTTAGGGTTGATGGTTTAGGGTTTAGGGTTCAAGGTTTAGGGTACAAGGTGTTGGGAATAGGATTCCATTTATTTGCAATCCTAAACATATTTCACGTATCTCCTAAGTCCTTGGAAAGTGTTCCCCAACACTAGGATTAGAAAGAGATTAATTTATTATGAAATGAACATGTAAATTAGAATTTTTAATTATTCCTAAATAATAGGAACATGTGTGGATGCCCTAGGAGAACTCCTACAAAATAGGAGCACATGGGCACACACATGGGAGATGGGACACACCTTGTTTCAGTTAACTGTTTGATGGATTGATAACTCTTATGTAATGCATTTCTTGTTCCTACAAAATAGGGATTGATAATTACAATGTATGTGGAGTGGTACTATCAGTTCAGTTTCAATTCATTCTAGTTTAGTTCAATTCAATTCAGTTTTAGTTCAGTTCAGTTTAGTTCAGTTTAGTTTAGTTCAGTTCAGTTATCTTCAGTTGCATGTTAGTTATTTTGAGTTGCATGTAGTTGACTTTAGTTGACTTGAGTTGCATGGCTAATGACTTCAGTTGCATGTCAGATAATAGGTTAATAATTTTAGTTAATAGGGGATGATCATCCATGCATGATATTTTTGCATGAAAGGTGGAGAGATATGTTTCAGTTAACAAAGATTGACTTGGACCCACTTTGGGCACCCAAGTTGGCATCTTGGAGTTAACACTTTTGCATGATAAGATATTTTATAAGGCTGAGTTAAGTGGGCCCATTCTTGGGTGCCAAATTTGTGTAAGGAAAGCTTAGGTGCGGAACAAACTCTCCTAACATTAAAACCTCAAGGAAGAATGTAGATATGACTTTAATTTTTTACAATTACAGTTCAATTAAGATACTCATGAAAGAAATAACAGAAATAGAGAAATGAACATACACAGTTGAACACCAGATTTACATGGGAAAACCCTTATGAGAGAAAAACCCACCACACCAAAAAAATTCTCTTTATATTACATTAAAGGAAATTCCATACAGAGTTCAGACTTAACTTTCTGATGTCAATTTATAGTAGCAACATTTCCTTGATCAACCTTGTACAAAATAGCTCTCAGAAAACATACAATGAATTCACTCAGATCAATCTATATTCAATTGAACAACACTGTTGCTCATCAAACTATTCATTGTCATCCGCCATTGCCCAACATAGTCATTTTCCTCACAGTCTGTTCATCTCCCTCACAGGAATGGTCACAATAGTCCAACTACTAACAGTTTACATTCCGCTACTCTGATTGGTCAAAAATAGACCACGTAGGATAGTCATTCGGTCAAGGCGTTCAAACAATATCGCATGTCGGTGAGACACTAAGTCGTGTCTCCCCGATGCCACAATACCCAACTATTGTTATTGGCCAGAGTCACCACCATCAGCAAGAGTCATATCGAGTTCAAACCTATTGCTTAGACTCACTCTATCGCTAATACATCATATCGATATCCACTGCAGAACCATCATCTTGACCATCACTATCGGCAAGAGGTTATACCAAACGCAAATCCATCTTGTGCAGATCTATCGCCAAAAGTTCTGCTATCACCAAGAGTCTTATAGAACCTTATGTTACACTGATTTTCAACTCATGTAGCTCTATCGGCGAGACATCATACCAAGTACAGAACAATCGGAGAGATAAACACTATCGCCAAGAGGTCACATCAAATGCACCAGCCTGTCAGCAAGACTACATCCATCAGCAAGAGTTCTTACTGAAGTTATATACCCATCGGCGAGACCACATCCATCGCCTAGACTCTTATCAAGCCTTCATTTCACCTTGATGACTTTGAGAGTATAACCGTCGATGAGACATATCTTATCAAAATGAGTCATTCTAAATGTTCATGCCTCTCCCCAATGACTTATGTCGCCACGAGTATCCCCGATAAAAATTAGAAGCCAACCCATCGGCAGGAGATCTATCTAGGTGGAAAGAGATGGGAAAACTCCCAGTGATCGACATGTCTTGCCGATGACTCCTGTCGGCAAGACAGAATCAAAGTCTTGATGACCTAAGCACTACAAATGTTTAGAACACAGCTGCTAGTTGGTAAGACTTTTAGAGGGTCTCATCGACTTTGCCCTCACAAGAGTTTCATGTCAATAAGCTTAAGGCACATTTTCCAACAATCTCCCACTTGACCAAGATCTTACTGACACCTCTAGAGCATAACAAAACTACTGAAATTCATGGGCACTAAGGCCCATCGAACTGACACACCACCTGAACTTGTCTATGCTCACTGGTTTCGTTAATGCATCTACAACATTTTCCAAAGTATCCACTTTTTCTAAAGAGACCTTTCCATCCTCCGCTATATCTCATACAAAATGATACTGCACATCAATATGTTTCATCTTGGCATGGAAAGTAGGATTTTTCGCCAAAAAAATAGCACTCTGACTATCATAGTAAATTGTAATTTTCCCTGCATCAAACCCAATGTTAGAACACAAACATTTTAACTAGATTGCTTCTTTACAGGCATGTGTTGCTGCCATGTATTCTGCCTCTGTAAAGGACAAAGCGACCACACCCTGTCGCTTACTCATCCAACTAACTGCACCATCATTCATCATGAAAATATATCCACTGGTGGATCTTCTGTTGTCAATGTCCCCTACCCAATCAGAATCCACATAGCCTCGAATGTTGAGAGTCCTATGTGATTCAACCAAATTTCCATGGTAACACAAAGGATATTCTGAAGTGCCCTTCAGATATCTAAACACTCTTTTCATAACATCCCAATGTGTCCTTCCAGTATTTTCCATAAAGTGACTTAGTACTCCCACTACTTGGGCAATGTCTGGCCTTGTACAGACCATTGCATACATTAAACTGCCAACTGCACTAGCATAAGGCACTCTGGTCATGTTCTCCATCTCAGTAGGAGATTTTGGACAGTCTTCAACAGATAGCTTCATTCCCTGCAAAACTGGAACAACTAGTTGCTTGCACTCATTCATACAAAATCTCTCTAGAACAGTATTAATATACTTACTCTGACTGAGCCAAAGTTTTCTACTCTTCCTATCCCTGGTTATTTCCATTCCTAGAATATACCTGGCTGCACCAAGATCTTTCATTTTGAACTTTGTAGACAATTGAGATTTTAGATCAGAAATCATTAACTTACTATTTCCTATGAACAACATATCATCAACATAGAGAGCAATAATAAGGAAACAACCATTTTCAGCTTTGTAATACACACAATGATCAGATTTTGATCTTACAAATCCTAATGACAAAACAAAAGTGTCAAACTTCTGGTACCACATTCTAGGAGATTGTTTTAATCCATACGGAGATTTTCCCAACTTGCAAACCGGTTTTTCTTTATCATTTTCCACAAAGTTCTCAAGCTGGGACATATAAATTTCTTCTTCAAGATCACCATGAAGAAATGATGTCTTCACATCCATCTGTTCAATCTCTAAGTCATAAGTTGCTGTAAGTGACAAAAGAAATCTGATAGATGTCAACTTAGCTATAGGAGAAAAAATTTCTCCATAATCAATTCCCTCTACCTGGGAATACCCCTTTGCAACCAACTTCGCCTTATACTTTTCCACATTTCCATCCAAACCTATTTTCTTTTTAAATACCCATTTGCAGCCAACAATTTTTTTGCCTTCAGGCAAGGGCACCAAACTCCAACTATCATTCTTTTCTAATGATGCCATTTCTTCATTCATGGCTTCCAACCAAGAGTTTGAATCAGACATTCTAAATGCCTCTTTCACAGTCCTAGGCTCATCAGTGCTAGAAATTAAAGCATAGGAACAAGTAGAATCTAACATAGAGAACCCATACCTATCAGGTTGCTTTCTTTCATGTGTTGACCTCCTCACAGGTTGAGGCTGAGGTTGTTCTTCTTCTTCAGAACTCTCAAAACTACTTGAGCTCTCCTCAGTTTCAGGTACATTTCTAATTTTTAATTCCTCTTTATCTAGTATCGGAGGAATTTCAACTACATCCTTTTTATTTTTTGATTTTGTCTCTGACTACATATCCAGAGTAGAAGGCTTCAGCTCATGAAAAATAACACTCTTGCTATACAAAACCTTCTCAGTATCAAAATTCAAAAGCTTGTATCCTTTTATGCCAGCACTATAGCCAATAAAAATACATTTAACAACCTTGTTTTCCAACTTAGATCTTTTTTCATTTGGCACATATGCATATGCCTCATAGCCAAAGACTCAAATGTGTCTCAAAGAGGGCTTCTTTCTAGACCATGCTTCCAAAGGTGTTTTCTCAACAAGAGCAGAATTAGGAGAATGATTTATCAAGTAACATGTTGCAACTACCTCAACCCAGAAGTTCTCCTCCAAGCCAACACTACTCAACATACTTTGTGCTCTTTCCATCACTGTCATGTTGAACCTTTCTGCAACTCCATTTTGTTGCGGAGTGTAGCGTGTATTTTTATGTATTTTAATTCCATGATCTTTATAGTACCTTTCGAACTCGTCAGAACAAAACTCACCGCCATTGTCAGTCCTTAAACATTTTTTTTCCCAGTCTGATTTTCCAAAAGGTTTTTAAATTCCTTAAAACAACTGAACACTTCTGATTTACTTTTCAAAAAATAAACAAATGCCCTTCTTGAAAAATCATCAATGAATGATACATAATATCTTGATTTAGACAAAGAAGGAACATTCACTGGACCAAAAACATCATAATGTATGTAATCAAGTAAACCAGAAGATTTGTGAGGACTGTAGTAGAATGAAACACGGTTTTGTTTACCATATATACAATGTTCACAAAACTCAAATTCGAGGTTACAATCATCAAGCCCTTCAACCAGGTTTTTATTCTTCAAGGTTTTTAAACCTTTTTCACCAATGTGGCCTAGCCTATGATGCTAGAGCATAGTCTTTTCTGCTGGAAGTTTAACTTCCATAGAGTTTGCACAATCAGGAACTTTTTCCTCTTTTTCTCCATGAGTAGCCTTCTGTGACTTTGTAGAGACACTATTGCATTGCACAGCAAGTGCATCTAGCTTATACAAGGTACCAATACGTGCACCCCTAGCTAGCACCATTGAGCCTCTAGTCATTTTGCAGCCATTACCAGAGAAAGAGACTTGAACTCCAACATCGTTCAGCTTACTAACAGAAAGTAGATTTCAAACCAGACCTAGTATATGCATTACATTATTGATTCCCTTTACTCTGCCATCAGGGAACTGAATTCTGAATCTTCCACGGCCAACTATTTCCAGAGATGAATCGCTTGCCAAATACACCCTTCCACCATCATATTTTTCATACTTAGTGAACCAATCTCTATGAGATGTCATGTGGAAAGATGCTCCAGAATCAATTAGCCAGACATAATCTGATGCCTGAGTTGCCAAGGCTGCAATGAAGGCATCTGCATCACTTTGAGAAGAATCATTGTCAGAATTCTGCTTCTTCTTCTTCTTTTTCTCCTCTTTGCAATCCTTACGGACATGACCAGGTTTCCCATAATTTAAACACTTCACCTTGGACTTCTTGCTAGGAGACTTTGATCTCCCTTCTAATTTTGATTTGGACTTCTTATCCTTCTTCTTGCCTTTTTCTTTTGATCTCCCTCGAACAGCAAGAGCCTCCTTCGCCATCTTAGAAGATCTTCTTCTCATCTCTTCTGATAACAAAGAAGCAACAACATCGTCCATCTTAAAATTGGATGTCATACTCCCAATAGCCATCACCAAGTGATCCCAAGAATCTGGCAAAGAACATAACAACAGCATACAATGATCTTCTTCATCAATCTTCACACCCACAGATGCTAATTGAGCAATCATCATGTTGAAAGCATTCAAATGATCAGCAATAGATGCTCCTTCCTGCATTTTCAAAGAATACAGCTTCTTCTGAGTCAAGAAAAAATTATTCACCAAGGACTTGCCTTGATAAATAGCTCCCAGTCTTTTCCATAGAGAAGATATTGTCTTTTCTTCATGAACATTCAAAAGAACAAAGTCTGCTAAATAGAGCCTTATCAACCCCTTTTATTTTCGATCTGCAAGGTTCCATTCCTCTTGCTTCATTCCTGTAGGCTTCATTCTAGACACAGCAAGCCACAAATCATGATCAACCAATAGATCTTCCATTTTGAGTTTCCACAACTCAAAATTACTGCCATTGAATTTCTCAATTTCAATCTTTCCTGACGTGCTTGCCATCTTAATCTGTAATTCAAATTACCAAACTTCTTCAAGACTCCCACTAAAACAAAATTGACACAAAAAACCCAACCTACCCACAAGGATAACACAACTAGCCAAGCTCTGATACCACTTGTAAGGAAAGCTTAGGTGAGGAACAAACTCTCCTAATGTCAAAACCTTAGGGAAGAATGTAGATATGACTTTAAATTTTTACAATTACAGTTCAATTAAGATACTCATGAAAGAAATAACAAAAACAAAGAAATGAATATACACAGTTGAACACTAAATTTACATGGGAAAACCCTTACGAGAGAAAAACCCATCACACCAACAAAAGTCTCTTTGTATTACAGTAAAGGAAATTTCATACAGAGTTTAGACTTAACTTTCTAATGTCAATTTATAGCAGCAACATTTCCTTGATCAACCTTGTATAGAATAGCTCTCATAAAACATACAGTGAATTCACTCAGATCAATCTGTATTCAATCGAACAACATTGTTGCTCATCAAACTATTCATCCTCATCTGCCATTTCCCAACATAGTCGTTTTCCTCACAGTCTGCTCATCTCCCTCACAAGAACGGTTGCAACAGTCCAATTGTTAATGGTTTACATTCTGCTACTTTGATTGGTCAAAAATAGACCATGTAGGATAGTCATTCGGTTAAGGCATTCAAACAGTATCGCATGTCAGTGAGACACTAAGTCGTGTCTCCCCGATACCACAATACCTGACTATTGTTATCAGCCAGAGTCACCACCATCGGCAAGAGTCATATCGAGTTCAAACCTTTCACGCAGACTCACTCTATCGCTAAGACATCATATCAATATCCATTGTAAAACCATCGTCCAGACCATCACTATCGGCGAGAGCTCATACCAAATGCAAATCCATCTTGTGTAAATCTATTGGCAAGAGTTCTGCTATCGCCAAGAGTATTACAAAACCTTATGTTACACCAATGTTCAACTCATGTAGCTCTATCGGTGAGACCATCACTATCAGCGAGACATCATATTAGCACAAAATAGTCAGAGAGATAAACACTATCACCAAGAGGTCACATCGAATGCACCAGCCTGTCGATGAGACCACATCCATCGGCAAGTTCTTACCAAAGTTATATATCCATCGGTGAGACCACAACCATTGCTTAGACTCTTATTGAGCCTTCATTTCACCCCGATGACTTCGAGTGTATAACCGTTGGTGAGACATATCTTGTCGGAATGAGTCATTCTGAATGTTCATGCCTCTCCCCAATGACTTCTGTCACCATGAGTCTCCCCAATAAATATTAGAAACCAACCCATCGACAGGAGATCTATGCAGGCGGAAACAGATGGGAAAACTCCCAGTAATCAACATTTCTTGCCGATGACTCCTATTAGCAAGACAAAATCAAAGTCTCGGTGACCTAAGCACTACAAATGTTTAGAACACAACTACTAGTTGGTAAGACTTTTATAGGGTCTCATCGACTTTTCCCTTATAGGAGTTTCATGTTAGTAAGCTTGAGGCATATTTTCCAACACTTTGAGGATAAGCTTACAAGATATCTTCAGAATCAACATTGAGTTATGACTTTAGTTTGGGACACCCAAA
This sequence comes from Sequoia sempervirens, assembly GCA_007258455.2. Lineage (NCBI taxonomy): Eukaryota > Viridiplantae > Streptophyta > Pinopsida > Cupressales > Cupressaceae > Sequoia > Sequoia sempervirens. Next base: position 28,607,461 of record VDFB02018296.1, on the reverse strand, counting down.
TGGATGGACTTGTTTTGACATTGTTCTTTATGGTGGAACTCTACTTGCAAAGAATAGGAGTGGGTTTTGTGAGATAAGCATTGTGCTTTGTAATTTTAAACTTTTTTTATTTTACAAGGCTCATTATTGTCTATTTATCTCAAGCAAGTTGAAGAGAGTTTCATCAAATTTTATTGCAGGTTGTGAAGAAAATTTGTTGAAGGAAAAAGAAGCATCTCAAGAAAGGATTGGAATTATTGTAATCTTATTTTGAGATTAAATAATACATTTATTCTTGGTGGAGTTTTTTCCTAAAAGGGTTTCTCCACGGTATATGTTGTGTAACTTCTTTCTTCTGGTCTTATTCTTCTACAACTTTTGTCTACTTTCTACAAGTGGTAAAAAGAATCTAAACAAATAATCATCTACAATGAATTGTGATAAAGAATACTTCATTCATCTATAGTCACATAGGAATTACAAGTTTAAAGCTACAAAATTTACCTTCAATTTTCAACATTTGGTATCAGAGCTAGTGGTTGGTTAAGGGTTTGGGATGCCTTTCTCTTAAAAGTTTGAAGGTTTTTTGGTTGTAGTGGGTGATTTTAATCAAGTTATTGCAGATTTGTAAAAGAGGTATATCTTCTTTCTTTAGAGGATGATTATCATGTTGTCATTGAGAGCTTGGATTCACAGGTGTGGTGTGAGCTTATGACAAAAATGTGGTCTTGATTATGTGCATCATGATGCCATGGTATTGCTTAGTATCACGGTTCAGTGGGAGCATTTGGAAATGATGTGGATCCTTGGTTGTAGGATGGTTTTGTTATTATGTCTGAAGCACCATAAAATCTGCAATCACTCATAACCTCAAATGCACATTAAGTAATGGGTTAGTCATATGCAACTTCATCAAATGCTTCTATGAAATAACAATGTCATGCTCCAAAGATGCAAACAAATAACAAAGAATATCAAAGAGACATATAGAAGCAAGAAAAGTACCTATTCCATATTGGATTGGTGTCAATTATGCCAATGACCCTTTCCCAATCCTTGCTAAAACTCAAATGATGCAATGCAATGGTGATGGGCAAAATTAGTTCTCAATTGAAGAGAGTAACTTTGCATGAGAGTGTAGATGATTTGATGAAGAATAAGCCCTCTATTTATAAAATTTTAAATGATAAGAGTGTTCAGAATAGAGCAATGTGGGATAAAGATTTGACCAATGAGATGAAGCCACTTGTCACATTATGATAGGTTGAGGAATGTGCAAGTTTTTTGCCAATGTGCCAAAGAGGGGGAGATTCAAATTTGAATTGAGAGTTAAATGCTAAGTGGGGGACATGTAAGAGAGAAGTTATTGCCATGTTAGAAGGGACAAGTCAACTTGTCTTCATATTCAAACTTAAGGATTATTCTCAAAAGATGCTTTGTTGAGGGAAAATGTTGATTTTATAAATGAATAAAAATGTTTTATTGGTGCAAGTGGGAAAAGCTAGAGGATGTGATGGGTGGTTAGATTAGTTTAATTGGGATTAGCTTAACTTATATGATGATTAGGGGTTTTCACCCATTGGACTTAAATATTCTGATTTATTTAAATCAAGAGGGAGAAATATGAATTTTGAGATTTAATTAAATAAAGTTTGGTTATTTAATTAAAGAATGATGCAAGATAAAGGTTAATTAATTTGAGGAATATGAATCTAGGAAATGATTTATAAAAGATGAAATGTTAGGATTTGATTGATTTATTTAAATGAGGTAATGATGAAGTGAATTTATTTAATTGAAGGATGAAATGTTAGATTTGATTAAATGAAGGTTATTTAATTGAAATGTATGCATATTTTGCATGTCTACATTTTGCCCCTCTTTCAAGCAATGTACTTGCTACGTTGGTTCAAAGAATAAACTTGCCCTGAACAAAATTCAAAAATGTTATGATTTTTTTTTATGCCCCAGCGGAAAGAAGTACACTAGTACATTGCCCCCTCGAGAGATCAAGTGAAAAGATTTGATTTGAGGGTCGATCTCGCAATAAAGAGGTTCAAAATGGATGGTTATGGATGATGATGCAAATGAGATAGTTTTTTAAGATGCTTAGAATAACCAATCTATATTATCCTAAAAAACTTAAATGATGATATGATGCATGTGAAATGGATGAGATTGATGATGTGATATGCGATGATTATGAAAATGTATGATTTTATGAGATGCTTAGACTAACATATCTATATTATGATGATGATTATGCATGTGAGATGATATGCAGAATACTGATGGTTTGTGGATGCAGGATGGATGCACTGGTGATGATGATTAACTATTCATGATGTGATGTTAGTGTGGAGAAGAAGAAATTAGATGATGACAAGAGGATCCAACAAGCCAACTTTATGAGAGATGATGATGAGAAATGATAATGAGAAATGGATAATTTTCTTATCAAGGATTGGGATTTTAAAAGGGTCACTTACCTTATGTTTGATAACACACATAAGTACAATGCATCAAGGTATAAAGGACTAGGATGGCGTGGTACTTAGTGTGATGTACTTTGACTTGACAAATAGATAGGAGTATTCTTGTTCACACCTGACATACGGAAACCTTGCTAGGATGCACTTTATAAGTTTCAAACACCTTGGACCAAAACATGGAAAGGTATAACCTATCAATGCAATAATCAACAAGTTGCCCAAAACACCCTCCATGCATATCTAATAAAGCAAGTATTCGCCAAGGTTATTTTACAAGAACGTCCAACAAGCATAGCAGACAAAAGATAATGAGCGTTTCCCCATTCCTATCTCTCTAAATCCCTTTGTTTGGACATCATTGAGAGGTTATTGGAATGACTACAAAGAGATAAGTCAAAAGAGCAAGATAAAGTAAACAAACAAGCTGATGTTCTTCAATATTGCTTAACCAAAGGAAATTTGTTTTTAAGGATAAGAACCAAAACTATTACCAAAAGATAATGCCCATTGTAGGAAGGATACATCCTAGGAAATGTTAGTGGATGGTGGCATGTCATTTCGTTTATCCAAAGTGCTATTTCTAATAAATAATGCCCCTTGTAGGAAGGATACATCCTAGGAAATGATGTTATCAAATGATTGATATGGGACTTATTGGATGATGGACTATCAACACAAAGAATTGACCAACTTGTTTACGTACTGACTTAAACCTGAGACTTCACATTTTTGAGTTTTACTTTTAACCTACTAGACTTGTTTCTAACTATTTCACCAAAGGTTGAGGATGACAATCAGTTTATTATGGATGGTGTTATTGCGGGTGCAAGCGAGATGAGATGGATGGATTTTTTCAAATATTTGGATGTTTTTGATGTTTTACAATGTTTTGAGGCTGTTTTTGGTATTTTTTGAGATTTTCAAATGTTTTGATTTTTTATTTTCCAATGTTTTGGGGTTTTTTTGAGATTTTGACCAAGAGACTACCCTAAAGACCTATCCTAGGGGCCTCAGGGGCTGATCAATAGATTATCCTTTCTTACATTATACACACAGACACCATGTAGTTCGACTGACGACTTGACTGATTTACAGATGAAGATATACATGATGAAATGTCAGTGTATTATGACAGACTCCTAAAGGACTAACCTAAGTGTCTCGGGGGATGATCAAAGATCAATCTTGTCTATGTTCAAGGCTCAGAGACCCGTAGTTCGAAAAGATGACTTTGTTTTTTGACTTTTTGACTTGTTTTTGGGATTTTGATATGTTTTGATATTTTTGGATTTTGTGCTTTTTCGATGTTTTGATGTTTTTGGATTTTCTGATGTTTTCATATTTTTGGATTTTCTAATTTGAGGACTTTAAGATCATACACAAATCTGATCTGACGAGAACATGCCCCTAGCATGATGCAATAGACTACTCCGATAAAGGCAGGATAAACTGACCTTGAGGATGAGCTGAGTAGTACTAGGAGGAATCATGATGCAGATGTGAGTGGATGAGTGATGGATGGAGACCCAAATGCGATGGATGATGGAAGCGTAATGGATAGATGATGCAGAACAAGCCGTAAAGATCCTGGTGGATGGAAAGTGTTTATTTACACAAGGCACCTGTTTGACAGGTTTTCACCAAGGTACTTGTCCAAAGTGCCACCGAAGTGGTTTTCACTAGAGGATGATTTTTTCTCTTTACTATTTTCAATCCTTTTTCTATTTTTTTTTTGGATTTTTTACTTTTTGATTTTTTTGTCACCAAAGGCGCTTTGCTTGCGAGTTTTGCAAAGGTAACCATTTTTTAGGACATTTTCCTGGTTTTTTAAAATTTTTGGTTCTATACAGCTTGAAAGATTTAGGCATAAAACTTTTGAGATGGGAGCTATTCATGGGCTCCTATAGAGGTTCCCCTTCGGTGTTGATAATTGATATGCCCCTGACTTGTAACTTGTTGTGATGACAAAAGGTCCCAACCAATTAGGTTTCAAATTTTACCTTTGCTTGGGTTTGGGACATTCTTCTGATTCTCCTTCAATACCAGTTCTCTGACATAGAACGTCCTGCTTCTGATTTTCTTATTGTAGCTCATTTTGAGTCTATTCTAATAGACTTGCAAATGATTTAAAGCATCCATACATCACTCATCCAGTAGCTCTAGCTCATTTAATCTTGATACCCAATACTCTTCATCCGTGATGAGGTTTCTGATGATATCCCTGAGGATGATTTCGATCTCAATGGGGAGTACGACTTCTAATTTGTAGACCCGAGGGGGAGAAGAGAATTGCTTGCTCCGGTGGGTAATGCGGATACGGTTTGAAGTGATAGAGCCAAGGAGGGATTAAGCTATAGGTGCGATCTAGCTGCATCATTAACGCTATTTTCTTGAGGATTTTTAGAATGGTCTTATTTGTAGCTTCTTCTTAGCCATTACTGCTTAGGGATAGTCTCTGAGGTGGAGAAGCGATGTTGGATTTTGAATTTCTTGCATAAGTTGTGGACATCCTGATTCTTGAATGGTGTCCCATTATCTGAGATAATGGCTTGTGGAACAACATAGCGGCATATGAGATAGTTCAGAATGAACTTTGAAATCTGCTTCCCAGTTATATACATCATGGGTATGGCTTCCACCCACTTAGTAAAGTACTCCGTAGTGGTTATAATGAATTTTTGGCTATTAGATGAGGTGAGTCCCCACTGTGAAAAGGGCCATGGTGTGATGATAGGATGAAGCTCTTGAGCTAGAGCATGGATGAGGTCCCCATGCTGCCGACATTGTAGACCCTTTCTGACATAATCATGTGCTTCTCTTTCCATTGTGGGCCAATAATACCCCATCCTCAACAGTTTCTTGGCTATGGTTATCCCACTCGAGTGTGAACCATAGATACTATTGTGAACTTTAGTTAGAGTGGTTAATGCCTCCTCAACATTTAGGCAGTGTAGTAGGGTTCCTTCTATGCTCCTATGATATATGGTATCTCCTAGGATGATGAATCTAGATGCCTTTTTTACAAAGTTTCATTTTAGGTTTGAAGGTAAGTCGGCGGGTATGACTCCTATTCAAAGGTATGTATAAATGTCATGGTACCAAGGATCACTGAGACCAATGATCTTGCACATGAATTCTGATTCTAGTACCTCAAATGCGGGCACAAGAAGCTGCTCTATTAGGAATTCATATTTTGGAACATTGTTGGGGATGTCCAGTAGGGACCCAATTGTTGCCATGGCGTCTGTTGCTCTGTTGTTGGCTCTAAGTATCTACTCAAATGTAATTTTGATGAAGCATTCTTTGAGAGTCTCCACCAATTTCTTATATGGAGTGAGCTTGTCATCCTTGGTCTGGTATTCATCATTCACTTGATTTATTAT
>VDFB02018296.1:28544061-28601507 GCA_007258455.2 Sequoia sempervirens | reverse complement strand
AGGAACTATTGGACAGGACATTATCTATGAGGTCTATCCGGAATTGCACCTCGGACACGGAGATTATAGGAGGGCCAATGATGCCTTCACTATGCACATCACCCGGACCCTTCAGAATGCGGAGCACATTAGATTGTCCGATGGGGCTAGGGGGTTGATTAAGAATTACGGGGCCTGGTTCATCCAGTTCCCCACTTTCACTTATCTCTGGATTGATGGATGTCCCGTTGCTCCCTACAGACTGCCCCGGTATCCCACTGATCACATAGTACTACTGGAGGTCATAAGACAAATTTGTGAATTCGATACGGTGGTGAAAAGGGAGAAACATAAAACTGGTTTTGGAGGCGACTTCCCTCTTGGGATTGGCGTGGATGAGATGTGCCCTTCCATTCAATCGGCTCACACTGCAGGTGAGGAATTGGCCGCCTATGGATTCTCTTTCCATTCAAAGAGAATGAATTTTGACATCACCGAAGGGGCACAGAAAAGGGCTACCCGGGAATACAGGCACAAAGAGGACTTGGAGGACTACTGGGTCAACATCAAGGATGACCTTGATGCACGAAGGAAAAGGTATTCCCGGCTGCCAGTGGAGGTAATTAGGCAATATAATGTGAAGCTGATTCCGGATCAGCTGGAAGATGATGGAAAACTAGTCCAGGACCACGTATATGAGCCCATTAAGGACAGGTCAGTAGCAGATATTGATTGGAATGAGCCTGAGGCGACAGAGTTGGAGGACTTGATGGCTCCAGTGCTAAAATATACCTTTGCTTGGATCAAACATGAGGTCTGGGTGTTGGAAAATGCCAATGTACCCCTCACTTTCGACCTGATGGGGAATCTCAACCCCATGTCCACTTCTGAGGAATCCGGAGAAGAGGACCCCAAAGGGAAAACAGCCAAGGCCTCTCCTTTCAAAATCAAGGTCAGAAGCCCTAAGGGGACTCAACCTACAGCAAAAAGGAAACCTATCGGCAAACGCAGGTGGAAGACCCTGACTATCAGCAAGTCCTCGGACGAGGAGGAGGCGGAGAAGGCTGAAGAGGAAGATGTTCCTCCACCGCCCAAGAAAGCCAGAACTACAAGGGTGGCGAAAAAGAAAGGCCAGACGACTTCAGAGGATGAACCCCCAATTGTGGATGTGGAAAGCTCCGGAGGGGAGAAGACCAAAGTATACACCAGAAGATCCAGAACTCCTTCCCCAAAGGATGCTGCACAGCCAAAGGATTCTTCTCCAATATTGCCAGCCACTGAACAGGACAAGCCTGTCTCTTCTCCACAGAGTGTAACAGAACCGGAGAATCCGGATGAGCAGGAAATCAGCGGAGAGGCAGAGCCGTTTAAAGAAGGGGCATTATTCAGTGAGGCTACCGAGCTCGAGGTAGAGACAGAAGAAAGGCACACTTCTCCCTTGGTGCAGTACGAGGACTCTCCGGAGAGTGAGAAGGGCCGCGGATCGCCAGAACCAGAGAAAAGCATCCCCGCTGGAACTCCATCGCCGGTGCTTCCTGAGTTGGGATTTGAGGAGACGGACCAAGGTGAACAACCTCCAGAGAAAGATGATGACAAGGCAACAAAAGAAGAAGAAGTCGAGGTGGCGGTAGCAGAAGAGGAGAAAGCCACAGAGGACCCGGGGAAAACTGACACAGAAGGAATCCGGACGGACCCCGCGGCCCCGGACTGGTTAGAAAAAGAAATAGCGAGGAAGAAACAGGTGATAGTGGAGGACACTCCTCTCGACTGGGATGCAATGTTATCTCAGATTGGAAAGGGGAAAAAGAAGAAGGCTGCTAGGATAATTTCCCGGGTAGAAAGGGATGAGGTGCATAACCGTGTAGTCCACATCGCCACCCCTGTTGCAGATAAAACAAGAGATGAGGTAGTAGGCCAAGATTACAGTGTCCAAACCATTAACCTTGGGCCAGCTTCCCTAGAACAAGACATTGAGGAATTCGAGGGGTCAAGTGCTGTGATTCTGGATAGATTGAAGAAGGAGACTCAGACCAAGAGAGAATTAAAAAGGGAAAATGAAAGGTTGAGGAAAAGCTTAGAAGAGGTCATGAAACCTCTACAGTCCCTCCATCTGTCCTCCTCTTCTACTCCCGGATTTCTGCCGAAGGAAACAATTTCTGGCATAGAGAGGATGAAGGTTTCCACACAAGCTGCCATAGACTGGTTGATGAGTGTTTGGACACAAGGGGATGAAGCTATTAAGGAGATCCTGTCTGTTGGCAAGGATGCAGTCCGAGGAAAAGAGCTGATGGAAAGCATCCTTTCTCAGGATAAGAATGATGTTGATTCCCTGGTGCTGAAGACAAAGATTATTCTAGGGTATGGCAAGGAAAAATTGGGCAAGGATGGAATTCTCCCTTCCACTAGATTGGATGAACCGTGGGAATGGTTCGAGGCATTGCAAATCAGGCAGGGAGCCCTGAAAAAGATACAGAAATGAAGAAAGTCCATTGATGCTGACCTCACTGCAATCTATGATGGTTGCATTGCATTTTTTGAAGTAATGACAGGGAGGAATAAGATGGCTCCTAAGTATCTAGGTTTTGATCAATTGAAGGAATGGTGGCATGAGGTTTATGCCCCGGATTCTGATGAGGTTGTCACTGGCCATATGCTTGACGATACAGCCACATATCTGGCAGTGATAGATAGATACCTGACCAGTAGAAAGGATTGGAAGAAAACCATTGAGCGGTCCAATGAAGGGATTGATTCGATTAAATGCCGGCTCAAAGTTTTGCCATTGCCACCCATTGCTGAGCTGGAGGGAGTTTTCTTGAAGGTCCAAGGGTCACCAGCGCGGAGAAAGGACAAAGGAAGCAGCGGTTAATGTTTATCTCGAGATTTGTGCTTCCCTATTATCATAGGGCATGCATTGGACCGGATTTCCTTGGGGATTGTGCCTTGGCCGACTTGGATGATGGCATTAAATGTGTGCCTTAGTTTGTTTCCTTGGCCGACCTGTTTTGGCGGTTTTTATTTTTTTGTAAAATGTTTGGCTGGGCCAACATGTTCTGGAAAAAATTTGATAAATAGGCATTTTTGCCTTATTGTAAGGGACAGTTCAGAAGATTTTGATAGTAGAGATTAGCAAGAGCAATAGTTAGAGTTTTAGAATTTCTGGAAGCAAATATCATATTCAAAACAGTTGAATTGTTGCAGCATTTGATGATTAATACAATTGAAGGCATTGTGGTTTTCCTGGTGAAATCCTTTGTGTTATCTCATCTTGCATGGTTCTTTTTTGTTCTATCTTTTACATTGCTTGAAGATCTTGGGTTTAATATTCAGGTAAATTAATTAGTAGTTGGATAAATGGTGTATGTGATTTCATATTTGGAATGTCGGTAGCTATCTTTGGTCTATACTCCCAGTAACTATCTGATTGTAGTAGGCTGGTGAAGTCAACCTGGACCATATATTCAAATGTGCTTAAGTTCGGTTGTAGATGCAAGTCTATGATTTGAAAATTTGTATTCCTCAGAAGATTGCACTGTTCTTGTAAGATTGCCTTGTGGGTCGAACAGGAATTGGTTATTTGAGATAGGTCCATTCCAAATATATGTCATTTGCATTGCTTGTCTGTTCAGTAATTTAGATTTTATTACCTTCCCTGCATCCCTATCTTTTGCAATTTCTTTATTATTCGGTTAGATCTAGGATTCAAGATCATCATATTGTTAGATCTGATAAATTGAAAAGGTTCAGTTTGCTTGTAGTAAGGTCCGATTGTGATTACCAGCAATTTCACATTTCATCTGAGTTGTTTTATGCATTGTTATGACCTAACACCCGAGAGACCTTGGGGTGATTTTTAGTAATTCATTATTGGAGATTACCTTTCAAGAGAGATAGGATTTCGTATTCTGTCTGAGTTGTTGCTGTGCAGAAAACACCATCAACAAAACTCAATTAACAACATAACCTACTTAGCTAAATGTCCTAATAAATTTGTTTAGCAAAATGGTGTTTTAAAAGATTGAATTTCATCATTACATGGATTTTAGCATTCAATAAGTAATGGGTAAATACAAGAAGATGAGTCCACAAAACATGGAAGTTTTTTCCAAAGCAAAAATATTTGAAATTAGCCTCAACAAAACAGGGTCTCATTTAGATTTGGGGTCCCGAGCCTAAAACTAAAATGGGATCATGTTTTTTTAAAATCGGAAACCCATTTTTTAAAAATTGGGATCCTATTTTTTAAAAATCAGATCCCATTTTTAAAACTAGATCCCATTTTTAAAAATTAGGATCTTTTTTTAAAGTAGGATCTTGTTTTTAAAATTGGGATCTCATTTTCAAAACAAGATCTTGTTTTGAAAACTTTCCATTTTGGAAAAACTTCAAAATGGGATTCCATTTTCAAAAATTTCCATTTTTAGAAATTTTCCATTTTTGACAACTTTTCAAAACGAGATCATGTCTTGAAAACCTTACATTTTTTAAAACTTTCCATTTTTGGAAAATTTTCACAATGGCATCCCATTTCAAAAACATTCTATTTTTGGAAAATTTATGCTTTGGCAACTTTTCAAAACGAGATCCCATTTTGGATCTCGTTTCATAGAAGCATAAAAAATATTTTTTTATGAAACAAGATCCCATTTTAGAACAATATCCTATTTTTTAAAATGAGTTTTTGTTCGAGCTTGTGCTTTGTTTTCTGGTTCGGGAAAAGGCTTGGGAACCCAAACCTTAGCTTTGGACCTAGTTTGACCTACAACTTGAAACGAAACTCCGAGCACTACATTTTATGATCAGTGACTTTTTTCAAGATTCCATCTCTAAGTGCTTCAAATTTTAAGGTCAAATGTGACAAATTCTGAAAATCAAGGAAAACTCCCACTTTTTGGCCAAAAAGTGGACTCAACTTTTTGCACACACGCTAATACTACAAAACGAAAAATAGCTTAAATACTTTCTTATAAATTGCACAATTAATAAATGTTTCTAGGAGGTGGCATGTTAGCTATAGCATCAATTTTCTTTGTGCCCATCTCAATGCCTCTGTGAGATACACCAAAACCCAAAAGTTTTACATTATCTACACCAAAGACACATTCTTTTAGAATCAACCTCATATTATATTTTCGCATTCCCTCAAATATTTTTCGAATAATATTCACATTGTCTTGTCTAGTTAAACATTTGGCTAGAATATCATCAACATAATCTTCCAAAAACTTATGTATGTAATCATGAAGTATCAATGTCATATCTCTCTAATATGTTGTACCTACGTTCTTTAATCCAAAATGCATGACTACCCAACAAAATTTTCTCCAAGTTATAGTAAATCATTTTTTATATTGATCTTGAGGGTTGATAAAGATTTGATTCTATCCAAAGAATCAATCCATGAATGACAACAAAGCATGTCCCACAGTTGAGCGCACTATCATGTCAATATTAGGAAGTGGAAAATCATCTTTTAAAAATGATTTATTCAAAGCACAAAGTTTCGTACACATCCTAATACGATTATCAAGTTTCACATCTGTAACAATGTTCGAGATCCAAGGAGAATAATCAATAGGTCATATAAAACTTTCTTTGAGGAGTTTCTCAATCTCGACCTTAACTAATAAGGCTATCTTAGGATTCATCTTTTGTATCTTTTTTCTGACTAGTTTAGCATCCTCTGTAAGGACTATGTTGTGTGTCACTATCTTAGCATCAATTCCCATCATATCCAAATAAGTCCAAGCAAACAGTTTGAGAAAGTAATGAAGTAAAGTTGCATGGTCCTCTTGTTCATCTTCATCAAGGCACTTTCCTATTTTAATCACTTTTTCCTCATTAGTGATATCCATTGGTATGTTGCTTGTATCTGCCAAAGGAAGTGCACTTTGTTTTAAAATTTTAGGATTGTATTCTTCGTTGTGTTTATCCGTCTCGTTACTTTCCTTCTCTTTGTCTTCTTTCTTAGCACTAATCATAGCACATGTAACCCATTTCTTTTTAAGAGGAGTAATTGGCCTATCATAAACTCCTAACATTTCTTTCAAGGCTTCATCATCTTCAAGGTATTCCAATGATTATTCACAAGTTGTTGTGACATAGAAAAATGACCCCTTATCACTTTCATGGCCTTTTAGGTCTTGTTTCACAATGTTTGATCTATTTGGCTCTAATTTTATGATGTAACATGGCTTGAACATGCATATTTAGGTACTAAAATTCAAATAATGACATCTAGTGAAGTGTTGTACATAAAACATTTCTACACTCTTCTAGACTCTATTCATTACAATTCACCTAAAAATCACCTTTTCATCATTAAGGGTGAAGCCACAATAGTGGTTTACAATTGAAGTGAGGAAGGAAAACTCACAAAAAATGAATACATGGAAAAAAACTTGATTTTAGGGGTTCGCACGAATGTATTGGTTTGACCGAACCCATTATGGGTTCGCTATAACCTGGGTTCGGGCGAACCTTTTAATGCTTGCCCACCAAAAAAGCCAACAAAACCCCTTATAAAAGGGGGGTTTGAATGAACTAGGGTTCGAATGAACCTTGGTTTGAGCGAACCCCTATGGGTTCACTCGAACCCCTAGGGGTTCATTTGAACCCCCTTATTCCTCATCCCCCCGCGAGACACAAAAAAAACCTTGAATTTTGGCACCTTTGTTTGGGTTGAGCATGAAAATGGATGAATCTTCACAAACCCAACTCGGAATCGTAGTCCTCTAATGCTTTATCCAATTAATATAATTTTTAATATTTTTTTGGTTTTATTATGTATTTGTTTTAGTTTTATTAAATATAGTTCTTCACCTAAAATGAAGGTCTTTGTTCGCACATGTGGAAAATAGCGTATTATCAAAAAAATTGAAAATATGAGTGCACCCATATTGAAGTCCTTGATCCAACAACAAAAAAAAAAGAATTTCATATATACAAAAAAAGTCAGTATATACTAAATACACAGCTTATGTCCTGAATTGTAATTATTTGACTTCAAAACTTTTTATTAAACAAAAAAATATTCAATAAAAAACTATCTAACCAAGTGGAAGCACTAGATATCAAAGTTACGAATCTAAATTCAAAATAATTAGAATTTTATCCTTCATGGAAAAAAAGATATTCCTTATACGGTGTGCGTCACTTTTTAAAAATGTTGTTTTTTGAAAAAAAACAGTTTTTGTGGGAGATGGAAAAAGAAGTGCAATCTGATTCCAAAAAAATTAAAAAATATATTTTTAGAATCTATAGATAAAATGTGACGAGACTCTAGTTTGCATCATCTCCAAATTCTTCACAGTTTAGCCTCTATAGGTTCCTGAATGTGAAGATTTAGTTAAAAATAATAATTTAAGTGTCCAGTTTAGCCAAAAATTGTAAACCACTATTGTGGGATCACCCTTAATCAAGTCCTATTTTGAAGTTTTGTAAAGTCTTGTAACAAGATTTCACATTTTTCTAGGCATAACTTCACTATTTACCCCCTTATTATGCTTTATTTGACCCCTGTATGCCCTTATAAGCTTTAATTAAGAGCATTTTTTTAATGTAAACCTGACTAACAACATTAAATACAAGATAATTCTCGACACCCATTTTTAGGTCCTAGGTGGGACCCATTCACCATGGGTGGTGAATGAGTCCCCCTTGGCTCCAAATTCAAAATATTTTAAAATTCCTTTAAAGTTTTTATTCAAAAACACTTGATGTCAACCTGTGATGAGGTATCAACGGGTTACTAAGGAACAAGATTGTATAAATAAGTCTTTTTACATCCATTTCAACCCCCATTCATTCAAGCATTCATTCATACATCATCTCAAGCATTCAAGCATCTTACAACATCTTATCAAGCATTATTCAAGCATTTTGGAGCATCCATTGTCACAACTTCATATTTTTTATCATCAAGGGTTTGGTAAGTTGAAATCATTTATATGTTGTTAGTTTTCATTCTCTTTCATTTCATTGTTTCATTAAGGGTTTGATTACCAAAGTGGGGTTTGACCAAGGCAAACACCTATTTGCTAACCCTCAACCATTTTTCCCATCTTGCATGTGTGTGCAGACCTTTGTATGCATATTTTTCCAAGAATTTAGGTGATTGAATATTGGTCAACAAGTCAACTAGGTACTTCAAGCCAAATCAACTCCATTTCAAGCTTGGAGAAGGTTTTCTATCTGTTTCCTATAGAATTGACTTCGGCAACTCGACAAGCAAACATTTTTAGATCTAGTGTTGCAGAGTTGTCTCCTGATTTCTTAGAATTTTGGGAGAGGAATAATTCACCACTAGTGGTGAATGAGTCCCACCTTAAGACTAAAAAACTTTGTTTTGTTAGATTCCGGATCTTGACAGTCAGAAACTTGATTCCCAACAGATTTCACTAGTAGTAGGACTAATTCACCACCCTAGGTGAATGAGTCCCACATTTGATTTTATGTAACTTCAGATAGCATTCAGGACATTCTAGATTCCTCAAATCTTGCCCAGGTTCACTTTGTTTCATCCCATTTCTTTTTGTTCTACATTTATTCATCTTTTAGTTCATTGTTTGTATATCACAATGTGTTTTCCAGCATAGCTTAAATCTTAGTTTTGCATTCATAATCAATCATTTAAATCACTTACTTGCATTTATTCCACTTCATTTAGGTTAGAAAACATCATACATAACATAATTTTGAATGAACCCTTAGCATTTTTGGCCCTACCTCTCTCCTTCTAGGTGAAAATCCCTAGAAGAGCTAAAGAAGTGCATTGCTTCCAAAAATCTATGGTTCATTTTCATGAACCTGCATTTTGAACGCTTTCATTTCTGATTTCATTCACATAATTCTTCCTAGATTACATTTGTGTCAACATTCAATTAGCATATTGTCTTGTTCTTGCATTCTCAGACTTCTCATATTACATTAGTGAAAGCTTTGTTTAGATTTCATTTTTAAATTGCATTTCATTGAAAAAACTAAAAATTTGCATTCTGCATCCTTAATTGCATTCTGTAGAGCATTAGAATCATTTTAAAAATTTTGAAAAACACAAAAAAATATCATACTGGGAATCATTCGCCACCCTGGGCGAATTAGTCCCTCTCCATTTTTTAAACAACATTTCTGGCATTTTTCTAACATTTTCCTATATTTTTGTTTTCTGTAGTTACTTCTCTGTTATAGTTAGTGAAATTTCTATTATTTTCATTTAAAAATCCTAGATTACTTTTCATTTGCATTCACTCTATCTTTTGTGGTACTTGTATGAGTTTTTGGTGCCCCATTGATAATACTTTAATGAGACGAAGTTCTAGACTCATGGCCTCCCACAATAGCAATTTTGTTGTGGACCTTGGGATCTCAAGAGCTGCTACTCCTAGTATGGACAATGGTGCATTAGGCATTGAAAATACCCCTTCTATGCCTTCACCTTTCCATCCAATGAATGTTGACACCCAAAAAAACTCCCTCTCGCAAGAAAAGATCATTAATATTCATGAGGATTTTGCACATTTACAACAAGACTTGTCCCTTGAAAACATTTCCACTACTGCCATCCCTGCAATTGAAAACCCTCATCGTTTCATTGAAAGTGATGATGGCTTGCAAGTTATGAAGAAAATTGCTGATATTTACAATAAACATGCCTCCTCTAATACATAATCCACAAACATAACCATAAGCCAAGGAGGACCTCAAGTTCCTCCCCCTTCAACCATAGCATCCATACCAACTTATACCAATCCACAAGTCATCGCAACTATGCACAAGGTTAATTATGTGGCTACTTCTTTCCCAATTCCAACTAGTATTCCTAGTTCTCTTGTGGCATCGCAAGTTCCCTCCACCACCTTCACCCCCCTTAGTATTCCTTTAACTTCCCCTAACATCACATACACTCCATCACCATTTTCCCTTCCACATCAAACCACTTACCTTGACCCTATTCTTACACAACTCCTTAACATAGTTTCTTCCATGCAACACCAACTTTCCACCATTAGCCAAGGTCAAACTGCTCCACCCATATATCATGTCTGTAGAAGCCCCTTATCCTTATAAATATTGTGTTCCCCAATGCCACAAGGGATAGAAATTCCTCAATTGGAGAAATACAGAGGTAAGGGAGACCCTATCAACCATGTTAATGTGTATACAGCTTTATGTAGTGATTTTGTCCTTAATGATAAACTTTTAGCCAAAAAAATTCCATAGACCTTGAAAGATACTGCATTAGAGTGGTTTTCCAACTTGCCTAATCATTCCATCAGTTCCTTCAATGAATTGGTGGATGCCTTCATAAGTCACTTTCAATTTCACATGACCCCTAAAAGGATAATGGCTGACCTCATGAGATGTAGACAAAACACAAATGAAAATGTAACTGATTGTATCTCATGATACCAATCCTTGTATGCTCAAATTGATGTCAAGATTCCTGATGCACATCTGCAAAAGATATTTATCAAGAACTTGCACACAAATCTTCAAGATAAAATAACTATGATAAAATTCCCTTCATTTATGCATTTATGTACAACCTTTTGTGAATATCATAACTCGGTTTCAAGTCATGATTCAAAATCCACTTCTAAGTGAGCTAAAAAGCTTGGACACAACAATCAAAACAACACACAAAACTTTCACAAACCAAATAGAGGCTTTTTATAGTTCAATCCACCACCTCAACCATAGCCACCAACTCAACCAATTCCAAATCAAGTAGCAACTATTAAAGAAGTGGTACCTTATACCTATGTGGACCCGAAGAGACAATTTACTCCCTTACCTGATACCCTTGATAACACAATGAACCAATTACTTCAACAATGCATGCTTACTTTTCCACCTGTTAAACCACTTGATCCAAACCATGCATTACCACCCACCTTCAAACCTAATGCTTATTATCATTTTCATCACCAAAATGGACATGACAATGAACACTGCAAGCGTCTAAAACATCTAGTTCAATACCTCATTGATTCAGGCCATTTGTCCATTGCGGGTGTTAATGATCAAGGAAATAAGTCTGTTGCACCCCCTAACCAAAATTTACAAATTTTTACCAACCCCATGCCTAAACACAATATTTCCTTTGTCAAGGATAGGAAACCTTCAAATACTAATGTAATGAATGTTGATACAAACAGCGAACAACCTGATATAACTCCAAATGTTACCCAAGTTAATCCTATGGATAAACTTGTGGGTGTGATAGACATTATCCCTCGTAAGGGCCAAAACAATAAATCTCTTGATATCACTTTTTATACTAAAGACATACTACAAAATCTCCCTAATGGTCCTCTTTACATAGCCAATAGAATCTATGATAATCCCACTAATGGGATATTAATAGATCCCACTTGTGGCGAGAATGTGATCACAGAGGAGTTTCTAGTATTACATGAACTATATCAAGATGATTATAATAAACTAACTACATGGATTAATACACATATTGGTTTTGCATGCTCTATGATCAGATCAAATCATACTCCCCTTACAGATAGGACTTAAAACTTTGAATCTAACATTTTCAATTATTCCACAATCCAACCAATTTTGTTTGCAGCTAGGCCACCCTTGGCTTTGCTCAATGAAAGCGGTCCCATCAGTGGTTCACAAGTGTTTGAAGTTTCCACATGGCAATGAAATATTTACCATCCACCATAGTGGCTTTTATCCTCTATCCTCTAAAGATAATTTTTCCTTAGAAGCCTTTTGGCCTACACCCATGGAACCCATCACACCTCGAAAGGACTTCTTTTTCATAACCTATCAAAATTTCAAAGCCAAATGCATAGCTGAATTGTCTCTTCGTAACTTTTCCTTGTCCACCTCCACTCCTCCCATCATAGATGAAACCATGCTTCAACATGATTCTGACATTGTAAAAACCATACAACCTCATGACCAACCACCCTTAGACACTTCCCCGCCATCGTTTAAATGACCAAGGGAAAATGAAACACCTCCCATCATGCCTCACATTAAACAAGTTTATAAAGCTAAAGAGAAAGTGGTTTACCCATCTTCTTCAGTTTCTTGTGTTCTTCCCTCTTTGGAATTAGAAGAACCTATGATGACTCAATCTGCTCTTACACCTCAACAACTTTGAAACAAAATTAAATGAAACCGCAATGCTAGGGAACATAGGCATCGTCATCGTCTCCTCACTCGATAGTCACAAATAGAATAAAAAAAAGAAAATAAACCTCTACCTTTGACAAAAATAATAGATGACCACCCTCCTTCTCTTGACCTACCACAAGATAGTCTAGTGCAACCTTCACAACAAAATGAACCAATCCAACAGCCATGGCTTTTGATACATCCTTCCTTGGAAATCACCCTTCGTCCTCCCATTGTCATCAATCTTGATGATGATGATGATGCAACGATAGCCAAAATAGATGAAGTACACAATGATCTAAACTCTTTTTTTTCATCTATAATGAGCTTAAAAGATAAATCCTCTCCACCAAGTGAAGAACCTAGTATGACTCCTAGTTTGGTGCTTGCAATTCTTCCTTTGTCCATTCAACCACCCTCGCATTACATTGAACATGATTGGGAGGTGGATGACTTGTTAGATGGTTGACTTGCATTCACCTTGCTAGCCTTTTCCATATTTCTTTTCTTTTGATTTTTCTCTCATGTGTGTATCATCTTCCCCCGTAATGTGCGTTTGATGTTTCCCTCTCTTCTTGTATACATTACACATCTTCACTTTTTCTCTTTTTGTTTAGTGTTCTCCTTTTGGGGACGACACAAAGTGTAGGGACAACCTATGTCTCTTCCATGTTGACCCAAAAGGTCCTTCTCTTTTCTTTTTTTTTCTCCTTTTTGGGATAAAACAAGTGCTGAGGCAACCTATGTCTCTTCCATGTTGACCCAAAAGGTCCTTGTCTTTTTCTCTTTTTGTTTTGTGTTCTCCTTTTGGGGATGACGTAAAGCATAGATTCCCTATGTCTCTTCCATGTTGACCCAAAAGGTCCTTTTCTTTTTGTTTTGTGTTTTCCTTTTAGGAATGATGCAAAGCATTGAGACCGAAATGTCTCCTTCATGTTGACCCAAAATCTTTTTCATTTTTTTTTCCTTTTTGTTTTCTTTCTTTTCGCTTGTGTTTTCCTTTTGGGGACGATGCAAAGAATTAAGACTGTAATGTCTCTTCCATTTTGACCCAAAATGGACTTCCTTTTTCTTTTGTTTTATCTCTTTGTGCCATTCTTCTAGTTCTATGTGCTTTGGGGAATGATGACAGTTTTGAGCTTTTTAATCAAAACATTGCAACAACGAACATACTGACCCCAAATCCATAGATCCCTTACGTAATTGGTGTGTTCTTTTCTGGGGGGCAACTCCCTTTCTTTTTTTTTCGTTTTCCTTGACATGATGTAGCCTAACTTTGAAAAATATGACTTGGCATAGAGCTTTCCAAGTTGGCTCTCATGTCTTGTTTTCCTTTTGCATTTTCTTCCCTTTGCTACTTTACAATAATTTCTCATAGAATAGTGTGTGTCCATTCCTTTAAAGTGGGGGGCATACATTACCATAATTCATTTGCATTCTTAGTTCCTAGTGTAGCCTTGTTATTAATATGATGCATTTGTCACTTTGTGGATGACATTGGGTATGATGTCCTTCATAAGTGTGATTTATCTTAGCATATTACATTCCTCTTGGTGGAATAATGTGACGTAATGCATCCCCTAAGTTGTGAAAATACTATTTTTTGACTGGTCCTCTCTTGGAGACATTCGATACAATGTTCCCTAAGTGGCTGACCTTGTATAAACTTAGCAAGACTCCTTTCAACATCTTTTACATTTTGCATTTTTGCATTTTTTCCACCTTCAATAATGTAACTTGCATTCCTATGGTGGCTTTCTTTTTGTTCATGTGTTCTATGAATATAGAGCTTTGCTTGTCTCATGAAGCATGAATCAACATTTTTGCTTGTGGAACATTGTTAAATTTATCAGGAGGTATAACTTTGATATGGTTTAGCGGGAAGCCTGCCTAGCAGCATGACTTTTCCCCATAACCACCTTTTTGTTTGTGAATGCATACCAACTAGCGTATGTATCTCCCCTTTTTGGGCTTTCTCACCCCGCAGATGATCACAAGTTGCATGGTCCCATAGTGAGTATACTTGGGCCTTCTCACCTGGCGGACTGTCATGGGTTTTATCGCCCCACAATGAGTATAAATTTTCTTTTAGCCTAGATCTAATCCACAACTAGTTGGATATATGATTGAAGCTTCATCTAATTCTCAACACTTGTGTGTTCCTTTGTTCTTATGCTTATTTTTCCATGTGATCTTCATCCTAGGGGCTTCATCATCTCTCTTTATCATTGTATTTCATCGTGTTAATGTATGTACATTTGAACCTTCCTCTTGATGTTCATGGATACTTTAGTGTGATTTCAAAACAAGTTCATCCTCTCACTAAAATGAGGGCTAAATGTACCATAGAAAAATGGCCCCTCATCATTTTCATGGCCATTTAGCTCTTGTTTCACAATGTTTGATCTATTTTGCTCTAATTTTATGATGTAACATGGCTTGAACATGCATATTTAGGTATAAAATTCAAATAATGGCATCTTGTGAAGTGTTGTAAAACATTTCTAAACTCTTCTAGATTCAATTCATTACAAATCACCTAAAAATCGCCTTTTCATCATTAATCAAGTCCTATTTTGAAGTGTTGTAAAGTCTTGTAACAAGATTTCACACTTTTCTAGGCATAACTTCACTATTTACCCCCTTCTTATGCTTTATTTGACCCCTTTATACCCTTATAAGCTTTAATTAAGTGCATTTTTTAATGTAAACCCAACAAACAAGATTAAATACAAGATAATTCCTGACACCAATTTTCAATCCTAGGTGGAACCCATTTGCAATGGGTGGCAAATGAGTCCCCTTTAGCTCCAAATTCAAAATATTTTAAATTTCCTTTCAGGTATTCAAAAACACTTGATGTCAGCCTGTGATGAGGTATCAATGGGTTACTAAGGCACAAGATTGTATAAATTAGTTTTTTTACATCCATTTCAACCCCCATTCATTCAAGCATTCATGCATACATCATCTCAAGCATTCAAGCATCTTACAACATCTTATCAAGCATTATTCAAGCATTTTGGAGCATCCATTGAAACAACTTCAATTTTTTATCATCAAGGGTTTGGTAAGTTGATAGCATTTTTTATGTCAACTGTTAGTTTATCATTCTCTTGCATTACATTGTTTCATTAAGGGTTTGATTACCAAAGTGGGGTTTGACCAAGGAAAAACCCTGTTTACTAACTCTCAACCAATTTTCCCCTCTTACATGTGTGTTTTCAGACCTTTGTATGCATATTTTACAATCATTTAGGTGATTGAAGATTGGTCAACAAGTCAACTAGGTGCTTCAAGCCAAATCAACTCCATTTCAAGCTTGGAGAAGGTTTTATGTTTGTTTCCTATAGAATTGACTTTGGCAACCCAACAACTAGACATTTCCAGATCTGGTGTTGGAGAGTTGTCTCCTAATTTCTCAAAATTTTGGGAGAGTACTGATTCACCGCCAATGGCAAATGAGTCTCATGTTAAGACTAAAAATCTTGGTTTTGTCATATTTCAGATCCTGATAGTCAAAAACTTGATTCTCGACAGATTTCACCAATAGCAAGACTAATTCGCCACCCTAGGAAAATGAGTCCCATTGTTGATTTTTTGTAACTTCAAACAACATTCAAGACATTCTAGATTCCTCAAATATTTCCCAGGTGCACTCTATTTCATCCCATTTCTTTTTGTTCTACATTTATTCATCTTTTAGTTCATTGTTTTTATATAATAGTGTATTTTCTAGCATAGCTTAAATCTTAGTTTTGTATTCATAATCGATCATTTAAATAACTTACTTGCATTTATTCAACTTCATTTAGCTTAGACAAACATCATACATAACATAATTTTGAATGAACCCTTAGCATTTTTGGCCCTACCTCTCTCCTTTTAGGTGAAAAACCCTAGAAGAGCTAGAAAAGTGCATTGGTGCCAAAAATCTACGGTTCAGTTGTATCAATCAATTCAGGATGTTTCAAGGTGAGAGATGTTTTATTAGGATTACACATGATAGTTTTGATGTTTAGCGAGGGTCTTTTCATTTCTTGCATTATCTTAGGACAATACCTGAAACCATTTTTGTTTCTTGTGTTTTAGGCTCTATACAAACACAAATGTCTTTATCTTTCTTTCCACATCCTTTTCCACTATAGCCAAGTTGTTCCATAAGCTCATAACCTCTTCCATAATTTTTTTCCATTTCTTTCAAGTTTGGTGGTTTTTGATAATCCATCTTATCAAAGTTAGTTGTATATCTTGTGTCTCCTTCTAGAGTAGATGAAGTAGAGGCTTGTGAATTTTCTTTCAAATTTTTTGTTGACATTACCATTGGTTGCTTTTGTTTTTCAATTTATTTTGTAATTTTGTATTCTCCCATTAACAAAGGTGTGAAGTCTAAAAAACCCCAATCATCTTCCAATAACCTTGACACGTTTTCCACTTCTTGTTTCTCTTCTTTCATAGGCTCTATCTTTTAAGTTGGGATTAATGTGTTTAGAGGAATTTTCGTTCATTTTTCAATTTGTAGGCAACTTTCGGGCTCAGGATCTATTTCAATTTGGTATAATTTATTGTTATAAACATACTTAATAATAAAATGAAGAGTCGAAGGCACTACATTCATCTCATGAATCCAAGGTCTTCCTAAGAAGATATTGTATGAAAGATCATTAGGCATAACATGGATAGGAGTTTGTAATGTAGCCTTTCTTAAAGTAAATAGGAAAATTAATCACACTAAGCGGTTGCTTTCCTACATTGTCAAATCCTCATATTGATAAGGAATCAAGTTCAATTCTTGATTTATCCATGCTACGTTTATCCATAAGGGTTACACTACACACATTAAGAGTTGAGCCATGGTCAACGAGGGTTCTATTTATTCTTGTTCTATGGAATCTAGCTACTATCATGAAGGCATCATTTTTCTTTCTTACTTCCACTCATGTTGATGAAAAGTAATGTATATGTTAATTGCATTCATTCCTTGAATATGAGTTGCTACATCACTTGCATTTGCATTAGAGGGAACCATAACTTGTTGCAAGGTTGTTTGAAACATAGTATGATAAGTAGGTAAATTTTGAATTAGATCCCATAGGGATATGTTTGCAGGAGTATTCTTAAGTTTTTCAACAAGATCATACTCCTTCCCACTATGTGAAGTAAAACAGGGAGGACTAGGCAAGATGGGTTGAGGCAAAGAAAGGGAGGTTGAAGATGTTTGTCTTGGTTGTGGATTGTTTCTAGTGTTATATGTATGAGCAATGGTATTATTTCTTGATTGCTACAAAATATTATGGTTAGGTGGTTCAAGGATGAGGATGGGTTTGTTATGAGTTTGAGGTTGATTTGAAGGTGGGTAAAGGATGAGTTGAGGTTGGACAACATTAACTTCTCTTTGTTCTAGTTTGTTATAACAAGCCTTAGTGGATGAACCTTGCGAGATGAAGTCCTCAAAGGCTTCATCTAGCATGTCAAAGTCATCACTACTAAAGGGCTTGAAGGATAGGTTAGCTTGGAAAAAGAGATTTGAAATACTCAAACAACTATGCTTTCTCCAAGGGGTTCATCGGTTTATAGTTGTTTTGCTTTTTATGTTGTTTTGGTTTTGTTTTCTAATGAATGCCAAATGTAAACTAATCTTATCAATCTATGAACTAATATTGAGATAAAAGTGTAGTAATCTAATTCTATCCACAATTGAAATGAAACCAAATTAAGCTAGATCTAATGAAATGAATGAGAGAGAAACTCAGTAAACTAAAACAGATATCTAATAACAACAAATTGAAACACATAAACAAGGTTTTTAATGTTGTAAAATGAAAATTTAGGTCTGATACGGGACTAAATCACCAGAGGGGTGTATGAGTCCCAGTTAGGATTTCTAGAAGGTTAAAACAATAAAAAGCACACAACACTGAATTCCTAGAAATTAGGTAAAACCACCTGTATTGGGACTTAATCACCTAGGTGGGAAAATGAGTCCTAGATTAGGGTTTTGACACTAAATTCAGAAAATTATGAGTGAATGTTAAGGTTGATAACAAGTTTGTATGTTGTCTTGACTATTTGCAATTGTAGAATTTCAATGAAATTGAATTATCTAAGATGTTGTTGGTATTGGCATGGTGTGATGGTTTAAAGGTGACATTGTTGTTCTTACCACCAAATTTCAAACCCCGTTTGGGTGGTATTGTTGAATGGTTGTATTTTGGTTCATAGCTCCAATCAAAAGTGTTTACCCCTTGAATAAAAATAAAAATGATCTAAGATCTACAAAAATGCAACCTATATGCACTTTCACTAATGCAAGATTTAGAAGCCCTAAATGCAAATTAACTAATGCAAGATAGAATGCAAAGTTAACCTAGATAGGACTATGATGTTCTCCAAATTAGAATACAAGTGCTCAAAGGTTGTGTCACCAAAATGAACCATAGGAAATAGGTGTTCCACCTTTTAGGAGATGGAACCTAGGGGTCGAGACCTATTTCACTCTAGTTCATTAAAGGAAACCAAGATCCCTCAACTAAGTGACTCAATTGAGGGAAGGGTATATATGAGGGTGGTTTCCTTAGGTGTGATTAAGGGGGTTACCCACTAAGCAAGTTCTTAGAAAGAAAGAAATGAAGATGATATGCAAAAATAACTATATGAAATAGAAAATGAAACTTGAAATTAGAATAATAAACAAGATACAGGAAAGTACCTGGAGGATCGAAGATGACTAAACAAGGCTTGAAAACCCTAAAATTTGTTGTTTCTAATGTGTACATGGACTCATACACTAGTTAGACTAAGCGATTTAGTCCCAATCTAGGATTTTTGGGAAAAAATTGGAATCTTGCAGTGACAAGTCAAAATCCACTGAAATTTGGTAAAATGCATGTACCATGACTCATACGCCCAAGGTGCCAATTTAGTCTCGTTATGATTTTCTAGAAAATTAGGATCTGAATATATTCTCCTATCTCTGCACTCCCTCCATATGTGTGTGAAATTCCTAATCTTAAGTGCATCTAATATTCATAGATCTAGAGTGCAATAAACCCTACTCTAATGTTCTAGAAAATGATGCATGAATGAAAAATAAATATAATGACTCACTTTGGGAGATCTCTAATCACCCTAATAAGCCACAATAATGCATGCACCTTCCTTTAGGAAGAAAGTAGAATGATAATAGAAGGTGGAATCACTTAGGAAACAAGTCATTAGGTTTAGTTCAATGGCTAGTTGCATCTCCCTGACCTAGAATCCATCATGATCCTCCATAGGTGACCATCATCAATCCTTCATAATGCTAGATCTTGAAAGTGAAAGTGAGCTTGAAGACCTAAGAAAACACTATTATGTTGCTCCTTGTTCTTGAATGCATGAAACTCTCTCTTGTAAGCTCTAAATCTAGGTGGAACTCTCTTGCTTGAAAACTCTAGGTGAAATAATGATTCAAAACCTCATTTCTATAGGCATCTCATCTAACTTACCATTTATTAGATCCCTAATGCTGACATTTGTGAAATTTAAATTGAAAACTTGAATTTCCCACTCAAAACCCTAAAAAGGGGCCACGTGGGATTCATATGCCCAATGTGGCATATGGGTCCCACCTAGGGGGATTTATACGCCCAAGGTGGCATATGAGTCCCACCCTAGTTTTTTGAGGTGAGAAAATGTTGGGGTGTTAGAAAATTGAATGTACTTGTTGATTTTGTCAAGATTTCAATTGAAATAAGCCTTGGGATCTGAAATAAAGGGTCTTAGGGGTGTAGTAATGATGATTTAAAGTGTATGAATGCAAGGGTACTAAAATAGGTCCAAACTAGGTTTAAAATTCTACTATCTCCAAGAAGGGAGTATAATTTTTTGACACTAGAAAAGCATACCTAAAAATCAACAAAATCATATGAAGGAGTTTTATCTCTAAAATTTAGAGGAAGATCACTAACTCAATAAGCGATCTCTCCAACTATTGCTAACATATTTGTCTTCATTTGTGGGTACATTTGATTCATTATATTTAATTGTTTGAAGAAGACCAATCTCTTTACTAACAAATCCCAAATCCAAATCCAATTTTAACATGCAATCCCAACATCTCTTCTTCCAATCAAACCCTCAAATCCTTAAATCCACAATATATTAATCCAAACATCCACCTCCAAAGCACCAATTATCACATCCATAATCCAAATCCCACTCTTCACCTCTACCATCTAAATCCATCCCACTTCACCCTAAACCCAATCCAAAACCTAGAATCCACCTAATCCTTGCAACCACACTTTACCACAAGAACTTTATGATGGCACTATATTGAGATGCTTTATTTGGACAAAGCTAACCCAACTATCAAAGAGCAATGTCACATTGTGACTTAAATATACTAGTGCAACAATCCTATTGAAACAACTTCATGAGGTAGGATATTATTGGCATGTCATGATCGAAGCATCTAAATTAACTACATTAACAATCCATGCACATGACACATAAATTCGAAAAAAAATTACAAGATAAAAAAACTAGAAAAAGAAAAAGAAAATAAAAAAATATTGAAGAGAAAAAAATACATCCAATGGTGAAAACCACTTCTTGTGGTTCATTGGGAAGGTACCATGATGAAGGCCCATTCATGGACTTCATGTGTAAATCAACTAGCTATTGTGAACCTTCAAATTGGGGGAAAGTCTTCTCATCTATTACACAAAACTTATCTATCTTATCATGACATTCCATCATACCTATCTACCATGTTTTTTTAGCCATACCTCATCCACATTTCCTACTCACCTTGGTCTTAACAATGATTGGGGGTATACAATGCATACTTTGGAAAACTCCTGACATAGCCATCCTTCGGCCTCACACCATCTACCATCACTTCATTTCCTAAATAGCACTACCTAACCCCTATCTTCAATCAAAACATGTTAGTACTATGCAATGTAGTCCTTGAAACATCTCCCTATAAATTGCTCTATCATTCCATAACCTCTCTAATCCATCCAATTCATTAACCATTCCATTCAAATCATATTTATCCTTGTTTGTAGGCTTAGATTATCCCTTTGCATTGGTTTTACCATCAAAATGACAAACAAAAGAAAACACTTATCTAGAAACATATTGCCAATTTATAAGCATGCTCCAAAAAAAACATTATCCATGTTGAAGCCCTTAAATCCAAGCATACACTTCCCAAAATCTCATATCCATCCAAACACATCCATAAGATTTATTCCTTATCTTGCTATAAGTTGTGTTTAATCTATAATCAATCATCATCAAGATGTTTTTCTCACTCCTTGCATTATTTTGAGGATGCATCCTTCCCACATCAACAATGCCCTCACCTTCAATCAATCGTTTTTTAGCTTGAACAAGGGAAAAATCTAATATAATCCTCATCATTAATCCTTGGATTCAACCAATCTATCCAATCTCATCTTCTCATACAACCTTGGCTTCAACATGTTATTGGATACCAATTTTTGTATTTTGCATGTTTTTGATTGCTTGCTTTTATGGGTTTGTATTTGTTTGTTGCCTATTGTCTTAGTACTCCTACCATCACACTGTCATGGTTGCCTTCATCATTCATACGCTTGTGTGCCTACGAAAATTTATTTATTAAATCAATATTATATTTGTAACTCTCTTTACTTCATGTGTCAATCCATATACACATGGCACATCATCATCAAAGTCTCTTATATCATGATGCAAAACACTAAATGTTACAGCAAATAAAGACTGCTCTTTACAAAATGAAGTTACAATGACAACATGTATTCTCATCCCTTTCATCCTTTATAATTATCCCATCATTTATCCATAATTTTAATCATGTATTATTTTGTTGCATTACATTCTCATGAGATTTCATCATCCAACATGTACATTAATGTAATCCAATCTATTCATCTCGCGACATCAATCAATATGCCCAATTCTTATCAGTCCTATATTCATGGTATACTGAATCTCCCCCGAGAGGGTAGAGGAGAGATGACCTTGGAGGGTCTGACTCCTCTACACAACCAAGGACCGATTCCATTCACGGGACAGATGAAGTTTATGAGTTGGTAAAGGGCCAGTTTATTAATGCTCTAGCTCCCTTCTCGTTGTTTGTAAATCACCCAATGCCCATTGCTTCGACAAAATACTAGGGCCTGCATCCCACTTCCTGCCATCGCACCTAGATAAGCATAGAGTAAATAGCTTGGACCTAGTATCATATAGTTGATGCATCCAAGTTAAGCACTAATTGCTTGAGTGGTCATCAATTCTTTGGAATCTAAGTCTAATCGTTCAGTCTCCGTCATGATCCAGTAGCCCACTCGACCATGTTCGCGCCGACCAATGGAGTGTTTGGTCATGACCATCCTATTTAGCTCCGTCCAGTCAATATAGACAAACGGCTTATCACTTACGTACGAGACACACCCACCTAAGTCATTTTAGTTCGATCTACATCAGTCATTCTCACCTGCCCCACTCGCCTGTCCATGCATGCATGTCCTTCGATCCCATCCAAATCCCCCAATCCTTGATTCCACTCGCATGTCCGCCCATACATGCCTCCCGATTTTCCCCTATATATATATATTTTATTTATTTTTTTGAGTCGCCGAAAGGCGAGCCCCTTCTATTACAAATTATGACGTGCATTCTCCATAATAGGAGATGCTAGGCAAAGCCCCTTCTATCACAAATTATGCACTGCATTCTTCACAATGGGAGATGCTAGGCAAAGCCCCTTTCCAAGTGCAATGAAGGTGCTCTCCCTAGGCCATCCGCCTTCTTAATCATCAATTGACCCGTCCAGGTAAGTATTACATATTTTATAGAAATATCTCCTTACTAAGGATTTCACCTAGTGCAAATCCTCCAAATTTATCCATAGATTTTTTTGGTGGGTTCTCCCAAAACTTAAGAGTTCTAAATGAGCCCAAAAAAGTTTGATAAAAATTCTCACCTACTTATTCAATAAAATCTATTTTTTTGTTGACAAAAACACATGTTTTAGGTGTGGATATTATAGCTCATAAATCTCAATTATGAGCAATTCCTTTGTTTTTTTCTCTTCAAAAGTTCAAAATTTTTTCTATTAAAACACTCTACCTCTAGTTTATATGTGCTTTCCATATTACTTAAAACAAAGATCTCCTCTAACATGCTTCCACTAAAATGAATATTAGTTCAAAAGAAACACTTTAATAACAAATGAAAGGGAAATAGAACACTTCTTACATTAATCTATAATAGGATATAATCACATTAAAATATAATCTTATAATTAGTAAATTTATCTTGAGAAAGAGTTTTCAATATATATATAATGACAATATGAATACAAAGAAATCCAAGAGCATCCACCCTCATGCATATCCAACTATGTCTAGAAAGTTTCCTATGTATATCCCTTGTGATAGAGCACTCCACTGGACATTGGCGAACACAATCACATGTTGATTGACAAGTGTAGATAAATAAATTGCAAAAAATAGAATTAAAAGAAACGACATTTAAACAATGAGAATGCAAGACACTAGATATATGTGGTTGACCAATTTTGGCTACATCCACAAAAGAAAGGGAAATCTCTAATAATAATATCATTGTTCTTTGTGTACATTGTAGCAAGCTTTTAGCTATGAGAAAAGATGATACTTACATCATCCATATTTTTTAAAATAAACTTTCAAACAAAAAGTCAATAGCCGAACCAGTAGAGGGAAAATGAGGTTATTGTTGGGCTCCATATAACCAACAATCTCCCACTTGAAACCCAACAACTATTGCTTAGAGATGTTCCCCTACTTTAATTCTATTGTCACGTTTTGACAAAGGAGAAGCCCTATAAAATTTGATCTTCTCCCTTGAAACAACCTTTATCAAAGCATCTATCAGATTCACCTCGGTGAATTTTGTCAAATTTGGTTTTTCTCTCCTCAATAACAATCTGGATGAAGTGATATCACAACTCAATGTGCCTTGTTCGATTGTGAAATATTGCATTCGTAGCCAAGTGAATGGAATTGTTGCTATCATAAGTGAGCATGAAAACATGTTTATGTAGAGATTTTTTAATACTTATGATTGGGGTGCTTTCTTTGGTTTTCTTCATCTCCCGTTCTTTCGGCTTTGCGACCCCTCAAGCCTTTCTTTACTTCTCTTCCTTTTGTTCTTTGCATGTTGAGCCTTGACACATGTCACACGGGCACATTCTCAAAGAGTTTTCATATGTTTCTTTGTATAAAGGCATGTGAGGGTGCCACGTGGTGGCCACATGATCTTTTGTAAATCGTTTGTTTTTTTAGCGTGGAGGATGACATGTGTCTACACTGCAAGATTTTTCACAAGCAATACTAGGCAGATCTCAAAAATGCCCTCTCATGTGTCACATGTCTCAAACGTGATTTTTTTGTCAATAAAAGAGCGGAGAGTGTCAAGGAAAGTTCTTTGAAGTGTGCTATCAGCAGGTGAATATTAAAGGCATCGTACATTCCTTGAAGGATCATGGGTGTCATTTTCTTCAAGACATCACCTGCCCAGTATTTACAAGTGCTTGGATTTGTGTCGGACAGAGTTTGTATGGTGCCACATTGCTCCTGAAAGAGAAGATCTTTCAAGCGATGACCAAGGTCCAACTCAATAGACTTTACATAGAATTTTGTGATAGTAACAAGCTTGAGTGTTTTGAGTTCCATTTCAATTGGTGCTTAGTAGCTTAAACTTTATTACTCTATGTGCTCATCTGACATAATCCAATCTTCAAACGGGATTTTAGGGCTAGTGGATTTAATGCCACCATTTGGGTTTCGTCTTTTATGTTTAAGTAGTGGGAGAGAGCTTTACACTTGTTTTCTTCCCTTGTTCTATAAAAGATAATTTCCAAGCCTCTCCCAGTGTATCATTACAGAATTGTTTGTTATTGTCCTATAAATAATTTTTTTAGATCAATGCTTGAGATAATGTCCAATTTAGAACACTCAACCTTTGCATTTTGTATTGTTTTCTTGAATTGAAGTAATAGAAGGAGGAAGTTCATTGGACTATGCCTTTTTGTCCTTTATAATGCATCTTATTCTCCTCTTATATGAAACTTGTGTTTTGTGTCATTTATGTTTTAGACATAGATAATTGATCATTCTTTGGTGTTCATTGATCATTCTTTGGTGTTCAACTTTTGTGGTATCTAACATAAATCTATAGTGAATTGGGTCATGATTTACACTCTAAATTATTTTCTACAAAAGTGGTGTTAGGTTTCATATTATGCTATTAAGTAAGGCATTTATGTAAAGGATTTGAAGCACAAATAAATTTTCTTTTAGGTATATCATCATTTGTTGAACCTCAGTGGGTGCTTCCCGCAAGAGGATCTGAATATTTTCTCTAGGCTTATTGAAAGCCTTAGTAGTTTGTTCTCCTCTCAAAAATGAAGGGTTTGTGGCATTATGTGTTCATTATTTTAAAGATGATATTCTAGTAGAAGGATTTGAAATGTGGTAAAATATTTTTGGCACATTACCAAGTAGATAGTTTTAATTTTTGCATTCCTTCTTCCCTTTTTCCCAAATCAAGAATGAAGAGTCGGTTTCTAAACATTGTTAGGATAGGTGACATTATAATTGTTATCCTAAGTTGATTTATTTGTCTCTACATTCTTTGGAAAGTGTTCTTGAGGATATGTGGGACAAAATATTTATTAATTATTTTCCTATGACAAATTCGAATTGCATTCAAAGAGGTGGACCCTTTACGATGGTGGTTACAAGGCATCCTGAGAGAATATTCTACTTAGGTTTCTAAATTTTTTGGTTGGGACCACTTGAGTGTGCATGTCCTTGCATGTTATTTGTATGTTTTACATGATCTTGCATGGTTGGGTGCCTAGGTTTGCATGTCGGTGCATGTTCATGCATGTAGCCATTGGAGCTATCAAAGACTTATGGAGCAAGTTTGACTCGTTTTGACTGGCTATGGGTTAGGCGCCTATGTGATAGCCATGTGATTATTGAATATTTTATTTCATGTTTATGGGTTGTCCACTAAGTTGGGTGTGGTTTTTTCCAAGTGGTTTTTCTTGCTGCATTGGGATACCATTTGTGGTATTCTCTCCCACGAAATTCTATATATTGGAGCCTTGGTATGGTGCTTAAATAGTATGAGTTCTTTGTAGGTTCTCAAGATGATGAATTGTTGCTAGATTACAAACAGGATTGTTGTATTGATTTACTTCCTTGAAGATTAATACAAACATTGGATCTCTTTGGGTGTGGAGTTTTTCCCACAAGGGTTTCTCCATGTATATCTTATGTCACTTGTGTTGATGACTTGTAGTATTGCAACTTTTCTTCATTGTTGCAATTTCCAATCACTTGATCATTTTATGGTAATCTTGTAAACACAATTTTAGATTTTCAACCACATATTTAATTTAATATTGTTGCAAGTTATACCTTGATTTCCAACACTTGGTATCAACACTAATGGTTCTATTAATAGAGGGACACCTTTCTTTTGAGTGTTGAAGGCTTTTTGGTTACAATGGGAGATTGTACATTTTTTTTTTTAGATTTGTGAAGAAGATTGAAAACCATAGCTTATACCTCTTATTTGGACATTGATAAATTCAATAGTACTAGCTTTGAGATGTGGAAGTTGAAGATGGAGGATCTCCCTGAAGAGAGAGATTAGTGGTTGGCAGTTTTGAAGCAAACAAAACCAGAGAAAATGTTTGATGAAGATTAGAATAAAATGGATAAGAAGGAACAAGGAACCATTCGGTTGTGTCTTGTAGATTCCATCCTCTTGATTTTTTCAAAAGAATCCACCACATACAATTGTGGAAGAGGATAGGTGATATCTATCAAACTAAAAGTTTAACTAAAAAGTTGTATCTCAAAAGAAGTTTGCATTCTTTAAAAATGAAGGATGGTGATTCTATTGCAAAAAAAAAAAAAATCTTTTAATATGATTTTAAGTTAACTTCCATCAATAGATGTTAATGTGTGTATGAAAAATAGTGTCAATCTAAATTGAATTCAACAACACAATCAATAAAACATTAAATCAAAGAAGCTAAAAGAAGATTAAACAAATAAACAAACTCTTATGGCAGCTTCTCCAAAGTCATTCTATTGTTCTCTATCTCCAGCATTTTGTTGTTTCCAGTTGCTCTCAGATCCAGTAGATCAAGCTCAACAAAATGGACTACTGAAGAATGAGATAATAACTGAAATGCATGCTATACTAAGATGCAAGATTTTGAAGGGTTGAGAATAGAGGAGGAATATTGGTTGCTCAATTCTGCAGCATAACGATGTGATGAAGATGATAGATGGCGATTGAAGAATTATTTTGACAGAGTGAAGATGCTAGAAGAAGATTCGATCCAAATGACATGTGAAAGGCTTGATTTATAGATTTTTGATGTTGACGAAGATAAGACTTGACAAGATTCAATAAGGATTTGATTTTATACAATGAGATGAGATAATATTTTCTAGAAAGATTTTTTTAACAAGATAAGATAAGATGTGAAAAAATAGAAAGATTTTGATTCTCTTTTAAAGGAAATAAATCGAAAAAGATGAGAAGGATAATTGATGAATTATCTAATTAAAAAATTAATTAGATGCAATGAGTTCAGTTTGGAAAGAAAGCGAGAAGATCCTTTTAAGATTTTATTAATTAAACAAATTTTGGATTTATTTAATTAACGTTGAATTTATGATTTCATTAATTAAATAATATAAATTATTTAATTAACATTAAGGAATGGATGAAATGATTTAATTAATTAAATAATATAAATTATTTAATTAACATTAGAGGAATGGATGGAAATGATTTAATTAATTAAATAATATAAATTATTTAATTAACATTAGAGGAAGGGATATAAATGATTTAATTAATTAAATAATATAAATTATTTAATTAACATTAGAGAAATGGATGGAAATGATTATGAATTTAATTAAATAAATAAAATTTATTTAATTAAATATGATGACATGGGTACCTACATGATACAAGGTGTCTAAATGATGCAATGTTGTGACAAGGTATCGTAAGAATAATTTTTGATGTCTGTTAATTTAGAAGAAGAAGATAAATGTATTTTATTGCTTTACTCTTTACCTGAATCTTGGGAAAATCTAATCGTTTCCATTAGTGGTGGTGGTATAGAACAAAAGATCGATAGTCTCATTGCAATACTTCTTTCGAAATAAATGAGGAGAAATTCCATGAATATGGGCTCCCAAGAATTCCTTGAATGTGTAAGGAAGGTCTAAAAAAAAAGGAGGTCCTAAAGGCAGAAGAGAGACAAGTCTAAAGGACGTTCTAAAGCCCTGGAGAAGAGTAGAGTAAAGTGTCGGAATTGTGGTAAAAGAGGGCATGTGAAAAAGGAGTGCTAGAACAAGAAAAAGAGTTTGGATACTTCCACATAAAAGTCCTCTAAAGATGGTGATTTTGGTGCTTTGTTTATTTCTACTAACAGTATTAATAATAATGCTTAGTTTATTGATTCAGGTCCCTCCTACCATATGACTCCTCACAAGGGGTGGTTTACTTCATATTCAACTTATGATGGGAGAGAAGTTTTCATTGGTGATGATAGCATAAAGAAGATTGCTAGTAAGGGAAAGGTAAAGTCATGTTTCAGTGATAGGAGGGTCAAAACCCTTGATCATGTTTTACATATTCCAATATTTGTGAGAAATTTAATTTCAATATCCAAGTTGAATGATTATGGAATGCATGTGACATTTGACAAGTCTAGTTGCAAGTTGGTAAGAGGGAGTTTGGTGATTTTTAAGGGATCTTGGATGGGGACTTTATTTAGGCTTAATTCCCCCACTTTTTGTAATTTTTCCAATGTAATTGCCACTAAAAATGCATGTATATTGTGGCACCATAAATTAGGTCACATAATGAAAAAGGAATTAAGACTATTTTGAATAAAAAGTTGGTTGACAATATTTATGATTATTCTATTGGTAAAAAAAGATTTTTGTGAGCATTGTGTGTTTGATAAACATAATGGATCATCATTTCCTAATGAGACTAATAAAACTAAGATATTATTAGAGATAACCCATTTGGATGTGTTTTGACTAGTGGATGTTAACTCTTTTAGAAAATCTTGTTATTATGTTACTTTCATTAATGATGTGTGAAGAAAAATTTGGATTTATTTTGTGTATACAAAATCTGAAGTTTTCACTAAGTTTAAGGAATTTAAAGACTTAGTTAAGAATCAAATGGATTATAAGATAAGGGTGTTGAATTTTGACAATGGGGGTGAATATTGTTCTAGGGAATTTGATGATTTTTGTAAGCATGTAGGTATTGTTCAACAAAACACTACACCTTATATACACCTCAAAAAAATGAGGTGGCAGAAAGAATGAACCAAACCTTAATGGAAAGAGCTAGGAGCATGTTGAGTGGTGCCAAGCTTGATATATGGTTTTGGGTAGAAGCTGTAAGTATTACATGTTATTTGGTTAATAGATCTCCTTGTTCAACTCTTGTTGATAAAACTCCTTATGAAGTTTGGATAGGTAGAAAAAATTCTATTTCACATTTAAGGGTCTTTGGCTATGAGGATTTTGTTCATGTGCCTCAAGAGAAGCATTCTAAGTTGGATCCAAAAGCATAGCAATGCATTTTTGTTGGTTATAGTGAGAATGTAAAAGGTTATAAGCTTTGGAATCCACTAACCCATAAAATGGTTTTCTCTAGAGATGTGATTTTTAGGGAGTTTAGAGCTTACTCAGATGAAGAAAAACCAAAGGAGAAAGATATGAAAAAAATAGTGCACTTCGAGAAAAATATTGAGAAGCAAAAATATGCACATGTGGAAGAACAACCAGTTTGATTTGAGGGTAGAGAAGAAGAAGAGGGATCAAAGAGTTCAGAAGTTTTGGATAATGTGCAAGATAAGAATGAAGAAAAATATAAACATGAACAAGAGTACCTTACTCCTACCTCGAGAAGATACACAAGACAACATAATCTAGTTGACAGGTATAGCCCACCCAATTTTTATTGTGTATTTTCTTTTTTGAGTACTAATGATGAACCTAGACCTACAAGGAGGCTCTTTCTTCAGAAGAAAGTGAGTCTTGAATGTAGACCATGCAAGAGGAGATGATGGC
Source organism: Sequoia sempervirens (assembly GCA_007258455.2). Lineage (NCBI taxonomy): Eukaryota > Viridiplantae > Streptophyta > Pinopsida > Cupressales > Cupressaceae > Sequoia > Sequoia sempervirens. Next base: position 28,571,202 of record VDFB02018296.1, on the reverse strand, counting down.
TCTAGATAGTTGTGATACCTGGGATCTTGTAAGTTTTCCCAAAGGAAGGAATCCCATTGGTCACAAGTGGGTGTTTAAAAAGAGATTTGGAGAAGATGATTGGTTAGAGAGGTACAAGGCCAAATTAGTGGTCAAGGGATACTCCCAGAGAGAGGGAGTTGATTTCAGTGAAATTTTATCTCTTGTTGCTAAGTTAAATTTTATCTCCTTGTGATTTTTCTTATGATTTTTAAATAGAGTAAATGGTTGTTAAAACTGATTTCTTACATGGGGATCTTGAGGAAGAATTTTAGAGGTGATAGCCTGATGGTTTTGTTGTGAAATGAAAAGAACACTTGGTTCGAAGTTAAAGAGATATTTATATGGTTTGAAATAGTCACCCAAGATGTGGTACCAAAATTTTGATGTCTTTGCATCGAAGTTGGGTTTTGTTAGAAGTGATGAGGATCATTGCATTTACATTAAGATTATTGATGATCGAATTCTAATGATTGTCTTGTATGTTGATAACATGTTATTTATAGGTAATAGCAAGGTGATGATTAAGGAGCTTAACAATCAGCCCTCTAACACATTTGATATGAAGGATTTGGAGGCTGTAAAATATATTCTTGGGATGGAGATCAATAGGGATCAAGTTGACAGAAAGCTTTGGCTAAGTCAAAGTAAGTATGTTGATACTATATTGTAGAGATTTAATATGCATGGCTATTAATCGGTAAATATTCCATCTCAAGTTAGTACTAAGTTGAGTTTAGACATGTTTCATAATTTTGGTGATGATTTTGGAGAGATGTATAACATTCCTTATGCTATTTCCATTGGTAATTTAATGTATGCAATGGTTTGCACTAGACCAAAAATAGCCCAACTAGTGGGAGTTTTGAGTAGGTTTATGTCTAACCTTGATAGAGAGCATTGGAATTTTGTTAAGAGGGTGTTTAGATATTTTTGTGGTACTTCTAATTACTATTTTATTTATCATGGTACTAATGATGTGGATAATTCATTGGACATACAAGGATTTGTTTTAGGTTGGGTAGGTGGCTTGGATGAGTAAGAAGCATCCTACAATTGTATTATCCACCACTGAAGTAGAGCATATGGTTGTTAGACATGCTTCTACAGAGGAAATTTGGTTATAAATACTTGGTAATGACATTTATTTTGATTGTAGGATAGTGAGGATTGGATGTGATATTCAGAGTGTCATATGTTTAGCTAAAAATCCTATGTATCATGCTCATACTAAAAATTTTGATGTTAATTATCACTTTGTGCGACAAATGGTAGAGAAGGGTAATTTTTTTATTGAGAAGGATGACACTTCGGATAATGTTGCAAATTCTCTAATGAAGCCAGTAACCACGGATAAGTTCCCTTAGTGAAGGAAGGCCATGGGCCTTGATCATTATACCTAATTACATTTTATTTGTATCTCATGGATGTAATTTCAATGTATAATGTCAAGTGGAAGAATGCTAGGATAGGTGAAATTATAATTTCTATCCTAAGTTGATTTATGTGTCTCTACATTCTTTGAAAGTGTTCCTGAGGACATGTGGGACAAAATATTTATATTAATTATTTTCCTATGATAGATTGTAATTTCATTCAAATACATGGACCCTTTACGATGGCAGTTACAAGGCATCTCAGGAGAATATTCTACTTAGGTGTCCAACTTTTAGGGTTGGGACCACTTGAGTTTGCATGTCCTTTTATTTTATTTGTATCATGGTTGGACACTCAATTATGCATGTTGGTTCATGTTCATGCATGTAGTTGTTGGTGCCATCAAAGACTTATGGAGCACTTGAGTTTGACTTATTTTGATTAGCTATGAGTTAGGTGCCCATGTGAGGACCATGTGATTATTAAAAATTTTATTCCATGTTTATGGTTTTTCCACTAAGTGGGGTTTGGGTTCTTCCAAGTGGTTTTTTTTGTTGTTTTGGGATATCATTTGTGGTATTCTCTCCCAAAAGCTTCTATATTTTGGATCCTTGGGATGGTGGTTTAGTATGAGTTATTTGCAAGTTGTTACAATGATGAAGTGTTGTCAAATTACAAAGAGGATTGTTGTATTGATGTACTTCCTTGAAGATTAATACAAACATTGGATCTCTATGGGTGTGGATTTTTCTTGCAATGGTCTCTCCACGTACATCTTGTGGCACTTATGTTGATGACTTGTGGTATTCCAATTTTTCTTTCACTATTGCAATTGTCAATCACTTGATCATTTTATGGTAATCTTGTAAACATAATTTCATATTTACAACCACATATTTAAGTTAATATTTCCTCAAGTTATACCTTGATTTCCAACAAAAACCTGGGAAGGTTATTTAGTGGAACACAATATATTCGCATTCACTAAATTTACCATAAGACATTTCAGAGAAGTGTAGGCTTTCATGATCAATAGTTATTTTTATGGAATTCCCAATGGGACCAAGAGATATTTATAGTGTCTGATGCTCATCCTTGAAGAGGAACTTCGATTAGATTAGTGGTAACATTACAAACTAAACTTGTGCATTCATGCCCAAGATAGAAACAAGGGCATCTTCTAAAGGTAATTTTCAATACTCTAAATTACCATCTTTTTCTCCTAGAAGAAGAAAAATTACAAGTTCTTTACCATCTATTAGGATAAGTATGATTAGGAGTACAAGTCTTGTATCTAGAGGTCTATCCACTCCACCTTTTAAGAGCTCTTCTCAAATTAAAATACCTATTTTTCTTACACAAAGAAATCTATTCTCAATGGCCCATCAACCACCAACAAACTTTGTATCTTGCAATAATGGTATCCCACTTGTTCCTCCTACTTCCACAAATATATTACCTCCTATCCCCTCCAATGCTCTAAAATCAGTCCCAAAATTCACTGGAGAAGACTTGAAGACACCATTGGAACATCTCCAAGATGTTGTTGATGTTTGTACAGTTCACAATATTACTAGGTAGAATGTGCCCCTCTAATTGTTGGTTGCATCATTCAAATTCAAGGCCTAGTATTGGTATAGGTCCTTGACTTCTAATTCCATCAATACTTGGGATGATCTTAGAGACAAACTCTTCAAGAGTGTTTTTTAGAAAAGGGAGATTTCTCATCCTTATTGCAACAAATGATAATGATCAAGACGGAACCTCAAGAGGGTGTGACATATTTTTACACTAGGTTTCACAAGACCTAGTTGAGGATTCCCATAGCAACCAAACCTTTTCCATCCATGGCATTCATGTTTTACTTGAAGGCTTTCAATTCAAATATTTTGGTCATGATATAGTGACTTAGAGGTGACACTCTATCAAATGTATACGACCTAGTGGTAAGAGTTGTGAATAGCTTGATTGATGTTGGAAAACTCCCATCCATTCCACCAATGTGGATGTTTGTAGAAATACCTACTCAATTACAATAGGGTATTAATCCTAGTACATCTTTCACCCTTCGCCATCAATGTATGTTAATCCCAATGTGCAACCAAGCACTTTGAGATCCTCCTTGCTAATCGTAGAAATGAATGAAATAAATAATCTATTGAGAAATTTCTTGAATGAAATTGTTAGTTTAAGGAGACAATAAGCAGCACCCCCAAATCTTCCTTCTTAGAATTATCAAGGAGGTATACCACCTTTCCAATGCAATCAATACTAGGTATCTCCAAGGGGAAATAGTCAGTAATTGGCTTTGGTTCAGATAGTTTTAGTCCCCACTCCACTGTAGACCTCAACACCTAGCTCAAATAAGGACTTAGTCTCGATCCAGAACAACCTAGTAGAAGATGTGAATGGTTGGTGCTTACATTGTAATGGTGCTTCTCTTAATTTAGGAAACTAAAATTAAGGACATTTTTGATAAAATTGTTGAAAATATTTGGCCAAAGGTGAAATATTGTGTATGTGATGCAAATGGTGCATCTGGAGGGATCACCACCCTCTATAACCCAAATAGGTTATCTAGTTAGAAAGGCTATAGCAATTATAACTATTTAGAAACTACCTTTTAAGATGGAAAAACTACTGTGAAGTGGAACCTTGTTAATGTTTATGCTCCTAATAACAAAGTTGATAGAAGTCTTTTGTGGGACTCCTTATTGGTGCTCATTTCTACCAATTAGAATGTGAAGTGGATTCTTGCAAGGGATTTTAACACCCCCCTCTACCTGTCAGATAAGCTTGGGGGGATTTATGATTTCTCTAATAGTATGTTGGAATATGCTAATTTTATCTAAACACAAGGTCTTATGGGTGCAAAGCTCTTAGGCTCTAAATTTAATTAGTCAAAAAGGAATCTTGGACAAGATTATATGCAGGTTAAGTTAGATAGATTTATGATCTCTAGATATTGGGATATATTAGCTAATTTATAGTTATCTAATCTTCCTAGATCTACTAGGTACCTCAGACCATAGTGCTCTTATTTTGAACTAGGAGGAAAAAAGAAAGTTTGGTCCCTACCCATTCAGATATGAGATTATGTTGAATCTTCACCCAAGTTTTAAAGATCTAATCAAGCTTTGGTGGAACCTTCCTTGTCAAGGGAATCCAATGTTTGGAGTGGTACAAAAACTAAAGAGAATGTGTCTTAATGTTCAAGGCTATAATAGAATTATGTTTGGAAATATATTTTAGACTAAGGAAAATATCCTTTCAAATCTCAATTTAATTCAAGAAAAGATGGAAATGGGTGTCATTGATGAAGAAACCTTTGCTAGAGAAAGAGAACTAAGGAATGAATGAATCACTCTAGCTAGAAAAGAGGAGATATTTTGGAAACAAAAATATAGGGTGCAATGGTTGCAAGAAGGGGATAGGAACACATAATTTTTCCATCAATCGACAAAGAAAATAAGACTTGAAACAAGATCTACTCTATGGACATAGATAACAGGGATCTTCTTACCAAGGATGAGGACTTGGAAGTTGAGGCTATCTCCTTTCTCAAAAATTATGGAAGACATCAAGTCCCCCTCCCTTGGTCGAATGTGGAAGATCTTAAGTCCCTGGGAAACAAGGTTTCTATGCAAGAGGTTAAATCTATTATTTTCTCCTTTGATGCTTTTAAAGGCCTAGGTCCATATGGTTTTCCCTCAATCTTTTTCAATATTTTTGCACAACCATCTCCCAAGATCTCCCTCTTACTGTTGAAGATTTCTTCACATCATGGTGACTTCTTCATCAACTTAATTATACTTGCATTTTCCTTGTTCCTAAGAAGGAAGATGCCATCCCCATGTCTAACTACCACCCTATTAGTATTTGTAACATGGTTTACAGATTTTTTTCTAAAATTATGGTTAATAGGCTAAAGCCCTTGCTAGATAAAATGATCTCTAGAAATCAAAAAGGTTTTGTGGCTGGAAGATAGATTCTAGATGCAGATTTTTTTATCCCATGAGATTATTCATTCTATGGACCATTCTAAGAATCTAGGTATGGTGTTTAAATTGGACATCTCAAAAGCTTATGATAGGGTTTCTTGGAGCTTTTTATTTGTTGTTTTGGAAAAAATGGAATTAGTGGAAAATTTTTTAGATTAATCATGGAGTATGTTTCCACCACTAATTACTTTGTCCTTCTTAATGGTGTTCCTACAAGTCAACTTTCTTGTGGTAAGCGTTTGAGACAAGGCAAACCCCTTTCGCCATATCTTTTTATAATTGTTGTTGAAGTTTGGGATCAGAATCTCTAAAAAAATATTGATCATGGCTATCTTTATGGGATTCATGGTACTACTTCCCTGGCTTTGACTTCTCACCAACAATTTGTTTACGAAACAATTTTGTTTGGTATTGCCTCAGTTGTGGAAGCAAAAAATGGAAGGAAATCCTAAACAAGTATGTTGAAGCTTCTGGCCCATTCATAAATTATAACAAGATAAATTATATTTTTTAACACTAATTAGTAGGTGAAGGAAAGGATTCTAATTATCCTAAGATGTTAGTAAGTAATTATCCTTGATTTTTACCTGGGACTCCCTCTTAGCACAAAGAAACCTCCTAATTCCTTTTGGAATTGCATCATTGAGAGAATCCAAAGGAATTCATCTGGTTGGAAAGGAAAATTTCATAGTCAAGTGCGTAAGCTCTAGCTCTTGAAGTCTTATGTCCAAAATTTTCCAATTTATTACTTATCCCTCTTTAAGATGCCATCTTTCAGTATAAGAAATATTGAACAAATCTAGAGGACCTTCCTTTGGACTGGGATAGAAGAAAGGCCAAGGATTTCTCTTGTTAGTTGGGAGAAAATTTGTTCCCTAAAAATTTTAGGGGGGCTAGGGATTATAAGATTAAATGTGTTCAACAAACCTCTAATAACCAAAATGGGCTAATATATGATCCAAAGAAGGAAATATTGGACTAGTATTCTTAGTGATAAGTATATGAGGAATACCCCCCTAGTTGCTTGTTGTCCTCTCAAGGCTTACCCAATGGATCATCCTTTTGGAATAATATTCTTAAAACAAGAAGTATATTGCAACAAGGAAAACTAAAAGGAAAGTAAGGAATGGGATGTCTATCAAATTTTGGGAAGAAGCATGGAGAAGAGGTCTTTCTTTAACTTTAGTGGACCAATTGAATCCTATAAGGAAAGACCTCACAAGAGTATATGGAACTACTCTTTATGGTTAAATGTTAACTAGTCTAAAGAGATCCATAGATGGAGAAATTTTGAAAAAGATGTCTTAGACCTGAGAACAAGAAGAAGGAGCAATGTGGTGGCTTGCTCTAAGTTGCATTCCACTCTTAACTCATTGATTGGAGACTATTTTCTAGCCCTTCGAGGAGGTGAATATTATTAGATCTAGGGTGATAACCCTTCATGAGTTTTCTTTATCAAAACAACTTATAATAGATTGTATGAAGCTCCTTCTAATGATTAGAACTTCAATTGGAATTTGATCTGCAATGCCAAGTTAATTCCAGAAACTAAATATTTTTGGTGGGCTACTATGCATGGTAGAATCCTCACTATTGATCTCCTTAATAGGAAAATATTTCAATTTTTCAATAGATGTTCCCTTTGTCTAGCTATTGAAGAATCAATTCTTCATCATGCCCTTTTTCAAAAGAAGTATGATCTTTTCACTAATTGGCTTGTGTTTTCGAGTGATTTGAAATACCTTGTGATCTAATGGGGCTCTAGCACTTTTTTGCATCCTATCATTAAGGAATTATGGTTGCAACTTCCCCCCTTTAATTTTAGGCAAGTATGGAAAGAGAGGAACAATAGGATATTCAGGGAGAAGAAAAGGAGCAATGGAGAGGTCTTTTATTGAATAAAACAACAAATCATGGAAAACTTGGACTCAAAATTTTTTGGTTTCTCAAAATTTATGCCAAACTATAAAGATCTTAGAGTCAAGCAGCTATGGGGATTAAATCATGGTTTGACTAAGGTTAATTGGGATAACATCCTAAATAGGAAAATGACTATGGAAACCTTCACCAATTGACTGGGTAAAATCAAAATTTGATGGTTTTTCTAAAGGAAACTTGGGCTTTGTTGTAGTTGGGGGTCTGATAAGAGATCATAAAGGGAGATCTATTGAAGCCTATGCTAAGTGCCTAGCAATTGTTACTAGTATGGAAGTAGAGGCTACTACTGCTTGGATAGGTATAAAGTGATTACAAGTGTAATCACTAAATATACACTTACTTCAAAGAAAATCAAACATTAATTGGAGAGGTCTAAATTTATTGAATAAAACAACAAATCATAAGGAAAACTTGGACTCAAAATGTGGATGAATTTGGGTTTCTCAAAATTTGGAGGAATGGAGCCAGTTAATGCTACATAAAGATGCATATGGTTGAGATGTTTTGGAGGGAAATGGTTTGGGCAAGAAATTCAAATAAGTGGAGCAATTGAAGGAATATTCCTTAGGAATATTCCTTGTGAGGGAGAATATGATATTAATTAATTAAAGAAATTGATTTTCATGTGCAAGTGGGTGGTTAGTCAAGGGTTTAGGTTTGACCCAGGTTGAGTCAAAATCTAGAGGATGGATAATGATGGTTGAGGGTTAATTAATTAAGATTAATTAACTTGAAAGAATTAGGGGATTTGACATTTGATTTCAATGATTTGGTTTATTAAACTAGATGAGAAGACTTTAGGGATTTGACTAAATAAATTGATTTATTTAAATAAACCTAATGAACATTGGTTGAATTAATATAATAAATAGCTTTATTTGATTAATAGAGGAATTTGATGTTAATTAGTCAAATTTAGATGCATAATGTTGATTAGGATTATTTGCATGTCTACATTTTCCCCCTCTTTGAAGTAATTTACCAGTTGCGTTGGTTCAAAGAATAACATTGACGAGATCAAAATTCAAAAATTTCTTTTTTTTTTTGAATGCCCTATTGTTGCCCTAGTGGAAAGAAGTATGCTGGTACAATGCCCCCTCGAGAGATCGGGTGAAAAGTTTGATTTTAGGGTTGATATCGTGACAAAGAGGTTCAAGATGGATGCATGGATGGTTAGACTAACATATCTATATTATGATGACAATGAAAATGAGATGGATGATGTTTCTTATTGTGATGAGATGCCATGATTATGCAGGATGCAGATGGTTTGTGGATACAAGATGGAGAATTTCATGATAACATATTAGCATGAAAGAGGATAGAAGAATGAGAGGGATCAACCCTTGATTCAGAGAAGATGCAAAAGTACAACAAGTCTATGAGTTGTTGAGACTTTATTAGATATGATGATAATGTATTTCTCATCCAAGGATTGGGGATGTAAAGTGAATAAATTTCCTTATTTTTTATCACACACATAGATACGATGCATCAAGGTATAGAAAACTAGGATGGCATTGTACCTAGTGAGATGGACTTTGACTTGACAATCAGATAGGAGTATCCTTGTTCACACCTAGCATACGAAACCTTATTAGGATGTATTTCAAATGTTTCAAACATCTCGAATCAAAACATAGAAAAGAAAAATCTTCCTATGTAATAGTCAGTTGACAAGACATCTAAAACACCCTCCCTACAAACCAAGCAAAGTAAACATGATCAAGGTTATATTGCAAGAATATCCAACAAGCACAACAGACAAAAGATAATGATCAATGCCTTATTCCCTTCTCTCTAAATCATTTTGATTAGACATCATTGAGAGGTTATTGGAATGAGTGCAATAAGATAAATCAAAAGAAAAGATCAAGTAAACAAACAAGCTAATGTTGTTCATACCTCTAGCCAAGACTAAACTAGGTGATGCCTAATGTTGATGTCCATTGTAGGAAGGATGCATTCAAGTACATGATGTTATCAAATGATTTTGAGACTAATGGGATGATGGGCTATAGGTACCAAGAGTTAACCAACTTCTTACCTACTAACCTAGACTTGAGACCTTGACGCTTGAATTTTCACTTTTAATTTGCCATACTTATTTCCAATTGTTTTTCCAAAGGTTGAAGGTGACAATTGATTTATTATGAGTGGATGTTTATTACAGGTAAAAGCGAGATGGGACAAATAGATTTTTTTAAATATTTGGACGTTTTTTATGTTTTTTGAAATGTTTTGAGGTTGTTTTGGTATTTTCAAGATGTTTTAAGAATGTTTTGATTTTCAAATTTTATAATGTTTTTGTGTTTTCTGAGATTTTGACCAACAACCTAACCTAAAGAAATTTCCTAGGGGCCTTGGGGGTTGATCAAAGATTAGCCTTGCCTACATTATACATGCAAGGATCATGTAGTTCGACTAACATAGACTCGTTTATTGATGAGATATGAACAAATGGATTGCCAATTTATTGTGATGGACTCCTAAAGGACTGACCTAATGTGTCTCAGGGGCACATCAATGATGGTCTTTCTTACATTCAAGCTCAGAGACTCGTAGTTCGATATGAAGACTCTACTTTTGACTTCTAACTTTTTGACCTACCTTTGGATTTTTGATATGTTTTGGATGTTTTTGGGGATTCTAATTTTATGAATGTTTTTGTATTTTTTTATTTTTTGAATATTTTTGGATTTTCTAATTTTAAGGAAGAATTCAAGAATATACACGAATCTGATCCAATAATAAAATACCCCCAACATGGGAAATAGGCCTCTCTGATATAGGCAGGACAAACTAACCTTAGGAATGTGCCAAGTAGTACTAAAGTGGTAACATAATACAAACACAAGTTCAAGCTATGATGCAGATGAAAATGGGTGTCAGAAGGATCAATGGAATGTGATGGATGAATGATGCAGAACAAACCATAGAGATCATGGTGGATGGAAAGTGCTTATTTACACAAGGTGCCTGTTTGCCAAGTTTTCACCAAGGTACTTGTCCAAAGTGCCACCGAAGTGGTTTTCACTAGAGGATAATTTTTTTTCTTTACTATTTTCAATCATTTTTTTAATTTATTTTTATTTTTATTTTTTTTGTATTTTTGGATTTATACGTTACAATTTTAGGCATAAAACTTTTTGAAATGGGAGCTATTGATAGGCTCCTATAGAGGCTCACCTTCAAGTGTAGATATTTGATATGCTCCTAACTTATAACTTGTTTTGATGATGAAGGGGCCCAACCAATTGGGTTCAAACTTTCTCTTATTGTCTGGATTTGGTACATTATTCTGATTCTCCTTCAATACAAGCTCTCCAACTCGAAATGTCTGACTCCTGATCTTCTTGTTATAGCTCCTCTTGAGATGGTTTTGATATACTTGAAGATGGTTCAAAGTATCCATGTGTCACTCATCTAGTAGTTCTAGCTCGTTCAACCATGACACCCAATATTCTTCATCAGTAATGAGATTCTACAATGATATTCTTAAGGATGGGAGCTCGATCTCAATGGGAAGGATGGATTTTTATTAGTAGACCAAGGAGAAAGGGGTTGCGCCTATAGGCATGCAGATACTCATTCGGTAGGCCCATAAGGTGATATTTAGCTGTAGATGCTAGTCACGACCAACTTCATTGCCTATTTTCTTTTAGATTTTCAAGATGGTTTTATTTGTAGCCTCAGCTTGTTCATTACCCTAGGGATAATATGGAGTGGAGAAGTAATGTTCAATATTGAATTTTTTGAATAGCTCTAAAACATCCTGGTCATTGAAAGGTGTATGATTATCTGAGATAAGGGATTGTGGAACACTGTAGCGGAAAATGAGGTATTTCAAGATGAATTTGGATATTTGCTTCCCTGTGACATAGGTCATTGAGATGGCCTCTACCCACTTTGTAAAGTAATTTGTGGCGGTGATAATAAACTTGTTTCCATTGGATGAGGTGGGTGTGATTTTACCAATGAGATTGATCCCCCATTGTTAAAAGGGCCAAGGTGTTATAATTGGTTAGAGCTCCTGAGCTAGTGTGTGGATGAGGCCACCATGTTGTTGGGATTGCAAACACCTTCGGACATAGTCATGAGCTTCCTTTTCCATTGTAGGCTAATAGTACCCAATCCTCAGCAATTTCTTGGCCAAGGTCATACCACTTGAATGTTATCCACAAATGCCTCATGTACCTTAGTTAAAGTAGTCAAAGATTCCTTAGTATTAAGGCATCACAAAAGGGTTCCCTTGATATTCCTATGGTATAGGGTATCTGCAAAGATAATGAATCAAGATTACTTTTTGACAAATGTTATTTTTAGGTGTGGGGTGATATTATCAAGGACTCCTATTTTCAAGTAGGTGTATATGTCATGGTACCAAGGATCACTGAGACCAATGATTTTACACACGAACTCAAACTCTAGTACCTCAAAAGCTGGTACGAGAAGCTACTCTACTAGGAATTCATGTTTATGGAAATTGCATGGGATATCCAATAGTGATCCGATTATTTCCACAGCATCAATTGTTCTATTGTTTTCCCTTGGTATTTGCTCAAATGTGATGTCGATGAAGAATTCTTTGAGGCTTTCCACCAATTTCTTGTATGGGGTTAACTTTTCATCCTTCGTTTGGTATTCATCATTGACTTGGTTGATGATAAGTAGAGAGTCTCCATAAACTTTAAGTGTCATAATCTACCACCATACTACAATTCAAAGCCCTATGACAAGAGCATCATACTCTACAATGTTGTTTGTGCAAGTAAAAGATAACTTATATGATTTTGGTATGCAATCTCCTTGTGGTGTGATGAAGAATATTCCATCTCCTAATCCATTTTTTTTGTAGGACTCATCAAAATATACTTTCTAGTGATCTGCCGCACTTATTTTAAAGAATGAATCATCAAGGAATTCTAATATCAATGGGTTCTCTAAGTATATGGGTGCTTCTGCTAATTGGTCTTCAATTAATTATCCTTTAATGGCATTTCATTCTATATACTCAATGTCATATTCTATTAGAATCATGACCCATTTAGGTGTTCACTCTATGAGCATTTCTTTAGAAAGTAGATACTTGAGAGGATCTATCTTGGTGATGAGATTTATCTGATGAGCCAACATATAGTGCTTGAATTTTTGTGCAGCAAACACTACTACTAGGCAAGCTTTCTCAATGTATGTGTAATTCAGCTCATGTCCCACCATGGTTCTACTAATATATTAAATAGCTCTCTCTTTCCCATTTTCATCATGTTGAGCTAAGAGAGTCTTGAGGGCTGCTGCTATTGCCGATATATATAGGATAGATGACTTGTTCAGAATTAGTAGCATGGGACTGGTGGTGTCAGCAAGTACTCCTTGATTTTATTAAACACCTAATTACATTTCTCTTCCCATTTTTTTGCTACCCACTTGTGGAGTACATGAGAATATGGGATATCCTTATCTGCCAATTGTGCTATAAATCGGTGAATAGATTGGAGTCTTCCCTGCAAACCTCTCAATTGTTTCAATGTTCTTGTTGCTTCCATCTCAAGAATTACTTTGACTTTGGTCGATTCTATCTCAATTCCTCTCATAGATACAATATACCCTAGGATTTTGCCCGATTACACACCAAACACACCCTTTTTAGGATTGAGCCTAACCTTGTATTCTTATAGCCTATCAAAGATTGAACTTAGTGTCGCTATGTGATCTCAACACTTCTTTGATTTGGCTAATATGCCATACACATAGTCTTCCATAGTTTTTTTTATCATGTCGTGGAATATTAGCGTCATATCTCTTTGATATGTAGCTTCGACATTCTTTAAACCAAACGACATCATATTCTAATAGTAAGTCCCCCATGGACAAGTGAAATTTGTTTTATGTTGATCATCTTTGGTTATCATGATCTAATTGTACCTTGAAAATACATCCATTAATGATAGCATTTCATGTCCTATCATCATATCCACAATCATGTCTATATTTGGGAGAGGGAAATCATCCTTAGGAAATGCTTTGTAGGTCCCTGAATTCAATGTAGATGTAGATGCCCCTAGTGAGCATAGAGACAAGTACAAGGTTTGAAATCCATTTTGGATAATCAATTGGTCATATGAAACTAGCATCAAGGAGCTTTTGTAATTCAAGTTTGACTAGTAATGCTATTTACGGATGCATCTTTCTTAGCTTTTGTCTTACTAGTTTTTCCTCTGGATACATGAATAGATAGTGAACCACAACCTCTAGATCAATACTAGGAATGCTAGCATAGGTCCATGCAAATTTTACCTTTCTTTCTCTTAGAAATGCAACTAGAAGTTCCTATTCTTCTATCAAAAGTGATTTTGCATAGAAGGTGATATGTGGTGTTTCCTCAGTTCCTAGGTTGACTGGATTACATTTCTCTACCAAGACTGCTAACTTTTCCTAATGAATATCACTAAGGGGGAGATTGAATCCCTCATCCTTCAGTGCCTCAGAGAGGTTTTCACCATTGGATACATCCTTTTTTTTTACTAGTTTTAGGTCATAAAGTGCCACAGTGTGGTTTTCACTTAAAGACCTAGATAATACTCTTAAATTTTCAATTTTGTGATTGAAGAATTCAATCATTTCCCCAAAGTATGAATGTGTGTCTAGCTCAGATGTTGAACCTAGCTTTATGAACTCCACATGGTAGAGTATCCCACAGTCCCATGAATTCCAAGAGAGCCTCATCATTTTCGAACGTGTCTAAGATTAGTGGTCCTCATTGGTCATAATCAATGAGTTGGGGGTAGACAAGTTTTAGCTCATTGGTTTGGTTACTTGGCTTGAAAGATAGGGTATTGATCATGAAAAGAGAGGAATCTTTGAATAGCATGGGCAGGTTAGTTATGGGGTCCTCTTCACACATATTGGTTATATCAAAGGTATAGTTTTCTAAAGGTAGACATGTGGATATCGGTAATTGAGGAGGAGCTTTGACTTTTCTAACTGGGGCATCTTTTCCATGTATGGTTATATTCGGAGGGTTGCATCCAAGGCCAAGATTCTTTATGCACTTCACAAGAATATTGGGTTCCAAAATGCCATTATCATTTTTGTTATAGCCCCATCCTTGCATTAATTGTAGTCTTTTGTTGTCATTGTCCATGGGAAGATCAGGTACGAGCCTTTCATGTTAATACAATAAGCTCGATATATCCCTTTCATCTACCACATCCTGACTTAGGTCCCCCCACCTTTTGAATATGGAGGGGTCCACTTTAAAGTTTTGAGATGGTGTGTCAATCGATTGGGGTTGCCCATGAGATCAAAGAGATTGAGGTAACTCTCCTATTACAAAGGAACTCTTTTTCATTTTGTAGTCCCCACACCTATCATCTTGGATAATGACTTTAATATTAGAGATGTTCAGAATGGAGAGTGTCTTTGTCAAGTAGAAGTGGAGGCTAGGGTAGATGGTTCTATAAATGGAGATCTGGGCCCCTCATCATTCTTTGGGACTTGAGGGATCTTGTAGTACTTGGCTTCCAAATTCTTGCAATAATAAATGGTTCAAGATCTCCATGGACTATGACCTCTTGATTTTGATAGGGAAACTTGACACATTGATGGAATGTGGATGAGACAACTTTCATCCCATGGATCCATGGGTTCCTCGAGAGGGTATTGTAAGGTAGTTCAAGATCAAGGACTTGGCATGTAGTTTCCATGATAGTTGGCCCTACTTGGATAAGGAGTTGAATGGCTCCTTGAGGCACTCGTTCTTGATCATCATATGCCCTAATTGTAATACCCTTACATTTTTCAATAACATTTGCAGAGAATTCAAGATTCTTTATTAGCTTGAGAGCACAAATATTTAACCCTACACCTCCATCCACCAAGACTCTTTTGACTTTATTCTTATGGACTAGGACTTTGAGATGGAGTGCATAGTTATGAGATGGTTATGTTGGGAATGTTGGCATATGGTTTAGGAAAAAAAATTGCATATGGCTTCTAGTGTTTTCATTCATGGAAAGTCATTATTTCATTCCACAGATCAAAATTTGTTCATACCGACAAGAAATGTAGAGAATAGTGTTCTATCAGAAGAAAGCATAAAGAATGGGGTATTTGGTCAATTAGTCGATCTGTATGCTTCACTGGATCATCATTTTTTATTGTGGATCCCCATGATATTTTCTTAAGCATATATACTATCTTACTATTAATTTTTTTGATGCTGCATTAATCGGTGTACGAGCTTGGAGATCCACCAGGATGTTTTCTTATTTATTTGCTCATTGTGGTTGACCTAGTGAATGTCACTTATTGTGGATGTATAAGGAGAATTTTTTAAATTGTTTCTTGTGTTGGATATTTTGTTTTGGTATGTAGCTATGTCTTAGCTAGCTTTGATGGGTGTGCATTAAATATAACTTGTGATTTGAGTTGACTGTTGGAGAATGTTTCATGTTTTGTTGAAGCCAACTTGAAGTAATTGAAATCTTGGTAGCAAATATATATATGAGATTGATAATTCATTTTGAAGGATATGTGAATGTGTGTGAAGGTGTGTGAGTGTGTGAAAAGAGCATAGAATATGTATGTGTGAATATCAGAAGGGTGATTGAGTGAGTTATACACAGTTTCACTTGTGCATTAATATTTTTTGGAAGCAAGTTAGAGTAGAGTAGAGTGAAGTCTAGAAGGATTCAGCAAGTTTAGAATCTGATAAATGAGCTTAACCAAAACTATAATCTGGCATGTGTAGATGTTATCCTCTAAGTTCAACCTTTTGTTGTAATCAAAAAAATTTGTAAGGTAGTGAGCCTTCCTTATTTTGAGCAATGAGCTCTAGGCAGTGTGCCTAAATGCATGTGCATTCCCTCTTCTTCATAATTTTAACATAGTATACAAATTGTGGTTTAATCTCCATTGTGGTTTTTCCCCTAATAGGGTTTCCACATAAAAAAATATTGGTGGTATGGTTCCTTGCATCTTTATTTTTGTTTATGTGTTGTAAATGGTTTAAGATCTTATTTGAAAGTTAAATATTGTTGAACACTGATTCACCCCCCTCTCAGTGTTCCTTGAGTCCAAAAATTGGTATCAAAGCAAGTTCCTCTGCGAAATTTTAACAACTTGAGGTGGATCTTGAATTGCAATGGACTCTGATGGTCTTCAACAATAGCTTATGGTGGCACTTGATGATCTTGATCAGTCTTAAGCATAAGTCATTGAGTTAAAAACAAATCTTGTGGATGCTAAAAAATTCATTCAATCATTGAAGGATAAAATCAATGAGTCAAGAGAAAAGAGGAAGAAACTGTGTGATTAGATGAAGTGGAAAGAAAACAAAAGCTTGGAAGATGTTCATTTGAATTAGACCCTAAAAGAAATAACTAAAGAATGTGAAAAACTTGCTAGGAATAATGCTACTCTAAAGCTTGAAATGGAATCTGTGGTGATGATGCTAACTAAGGAGATTGAAGAAAGGAAGAATAATGGGGAGAATTTGGCCTAGTCCTTAAAAGAAAAATCTGAGGAATGCAACAAAGTTAATAGTGGATTCATTTAGCTAGAAATTGAACTACAACAATCTAGAAATAATGAACAAGAGGTTGAAAGAAAGATAGTTATTCTCAAAGATGAACTCACTACTACAAATGAATACAAGGAGAGTTTTAGGATCAATTTTGATAAGCTTGATGAGCTAACTAAAGGAAAAAAGGATGCAAATGATAAGCGAGGTCTTGGCTATGAGAAAGGTGAAAGCTTTGGATTTGAACACAAGGATTCCAAACAAAGAAATCATATGAACAAAGGAAAAATTTATCCAATAAGACAACCCAATGCTCAGAATTTTAATGGTTACTGCTTTGTTTGTAATAAATTTGGTCATATGGCTTCATAGTGTAGAAGTAAAATAAATTCAAGAATTCCATCATTTCCTAGTTAGTGTTTTAGTTGAAAAAAGTTTCGGCATAAGTCAAATGAATGCAGAAGTATGTCTGTCAGTGTAAGGAATGTTAAATGCTACACCTATGGAAGAATTGGGCATGTTGTTAATCAATGCAGATCAAAGGGGAATCAATGGAATGAATGGCCTAGACAAATAAATTTGGTGTGTTACAATTGCAATAGATTTTCTCACATTGGAAGATTTTGCAAGAACAAAAACATGGATAGAAGAGGTATGGTATATAGAGGAAAAATTTCACAAAAAGATGACAAAAGAAAAGGAAAAGTGATTGTGGAAGAAATAAGAGATCAGATGAAGAAAACATGGGTAAGGAAGAGTGACTCTGATGAAGGAAATAAGCCCACACCAGAATCTACTTCCAGTAATTCCTTTGAGAATTGATCTCAGGCCATTAGCCTAGGGGGAGTTTCTTAAGAAAATCCATTGTCCCCCTATCTATAGTTGGCACCTGAATGCAAGGAATTTTTAGTAGTTGTGTTATCAATCTACAAATATTTTTGTGATCACTTATGCAAAAAAACAAGATCTGGAAGGTCTACATATGAATTCTTCTCTTGTTGTCTAAGAAAACAAAGTTACCAAAACTCCTGGGGAAAAACATTTAATACGGTAAAAAAGGTAGGTGTGAAAAGTTATAAAAGGGTATTTGGAACCCTCATTTTTTATCTTACATTGAAGGAGAATACAAGCATAAACTTTGCAACAGGATTCGAAGGAGTCAAGAAAATTTGGCGGTGAATTCATCAAGTATTTCAATCGCTTGTTGAATTCCTAATTTTGTGTTCGGTAGAAAAACTTGTTCAATACGGAAAGAAAAATGAAGCAAATCAAAGGAATTGTGAATTTGGATGAATATAGCAATAAAAAGATCAAGGATGTGAGAATTTTTTTGTTAGTCGATGAATTGAAGTGGCTTGAAGGTGTGAAACATAAAAGTTTGGACATTTGGAATCAGATTCCTTATTTTGACAACATGAAAGTGGTCAGGTTTATCCTGAATAGATTGAATGATGGAATTCTAACCTTGGATAAACCTTATCTTATCTCGAATGAGGTGATTAGAAATTTAACTGGTCTATGAAATGTTGGGGATATTCTGAAAAAGAAGTTGATTCAAAACAAGGAAGTCGAAACCCTAACTGGAGTGATAGGAGATCATAGGGCTCTAGTAATTTCAACAATCAAAGATCGGATAACAAGGTACATTGCACATGGGATTTCATATAAAAATTTATTTAGAAATAGAGAAGGCACAACCTCAGCAGGTGCAATTTAAATATCTCATAAAATGGTAATGGAGAACCAAGACTTTGACCTATGCAGTTTTCTAGAAGATTAATTGATGGAAAATGTGCAACTGACAAAAGATGTAGATTACCCCTTCAGGTTTGGTACTTTGATCATATGTATCATGATGTATTTTTGGAATTGCTTGCCTCAGAATGATAATGTGGTATGGAAGGAAATTGAACTAGTTTGTAAGAAAATTTATGAATGTTCTAATACTCTAGAAAATTGTGAACAAGAGTATGCAAATTTCTTTAGAGAATTGCTAGGAAATTTTGGAATAGTTAGCATTTCCATTCCGGTAAAAATAGTTGAATTTAGGTCATCTTCCAGTGAAATGGAAAGGAAACAAAAAAGAGCCCTATAATTTGTTGATGAAACTCCTTCGACTCACAAGTCTCCAAAACTTGAAGGAAAAGGTAAAGAACAAGTAATTGTGGATATACTAGATGAATATTTTGATGAGTACACTCCAAGGGATGGCCCAAAATCAATTGAAACAAATGTAGAAATGGTAGAAGGAAGTGAAGAAGAAGGTGCTTTATTCAAAACAAAGATACTACAGCTTTTTCAAGAAAAAGACGGGATGCAGAAGATTGTTGATATAAGGTTAGACAAACCCTCATATGAGCAGGATCTAATTGAGAACACTCTAGGTAGTTACTTTGTGCATAACAACATTGGATTGGAAGGTTTGTAGAATGTACTTCCTAAAGAGTTTATTGAATGTATTAGGGAAACTATGGCCTCTGATTCTTAAGATAAGAAAGAGGAAGAAATAATTCTACATTTTAAGGAGCAGTTCAGGCTATCCCATACCAAATTGAAAAAGAAAATGAATTTTTCAAGGCAATGCATTACTTCAACAAATAGCATCTCCAACTATTGTCTTCAATGGCTTCATGTAGTTGGGAAATACAAGGACAAGATGGAGCAGATTGAAAGTGAGTTGAAGAAAATTGGTCAGGATTATAAAATGTTTTAGGACCAGGATGGTGCAGTAAAGAAATGGATTCATGAGTGGAAGATTGAGCATGCTAAAGTTCACTTTTCCAAAAACACCCTTGTAGACACTTTTTGGAAAGTGAAGGATTTAACTGAATGCAAATTGGAGCAACAAATTGAGGTTCTGAGGAAAGGAGAAAAGTTAGAAGCAATTACAATTCTGGAATCCCTCATCCACATCATCAACTGGACATCAGAAAACGACAGTCTAATAATAATCATTGGGATTGCAGTTGATGCTTGGAAGAAATTTCTTCCAGAAATGAAAGATAAGTACAAAATCATTTTTTGACTTGTGCAATAGTTGTGGTTTTTAAAATTTTGATTCTATTTCTAATTAGCAAAGGAAGAGAAAGAGAGCAATAAAAAAAAAATTATTGATGTCAAAGGGGGATAGAGTACAGTGAAAAATTCCTTGACATTCTAAGGTGGGGTAGTGTTTTGAAAGAAAGTTGTGTTTTGGTGTTTTGAAATTTTGGTAGCATATCTCTAGTTTTGACACTAAGCCATTTTTCACTAAGTGTTGCCATCAATGCCAAAGGGGGAGATTGTTGGCATATGGCTTCTAGTGTTTCCATTGATGGAAATTGAAGTCATTATTCTGGTCAATAGATCAAAATTTGTTCATACTGGTAGGAAATGTAGAGAACAGTGTTCTACCAGTAGAAAGTAGAAAGAATAGGGTATCTGGTCAATTATTTGATCTGTATGCTTCACTAGATCATCATTTTTTGTTTTGGATCCCTAGGATATTTTTTTAAGCATATATACTAGCTTACTATTAAGTTTTGTGATGTTGCATTAATCAGTGTACGAGCTTGGAGATCTGGCAGGATGTTTTTTTTATTCACTCATTGTGGCCGACCTAATGAATGTCACTTATTCCGAATGTATAAGGAGCAATTTTTTAATTGTTTCTTGTGTTGGATATTTTGTTTTGGGTCATAACTATGTCTTAGCTGACTTTGATGGGTGTGCATTAAATATAACTCATGATTTGAGCCGACTATTGGAGAATGTTTCATGTTTTGTTGAAGCCGACTTAAAGTAATTGAAATCTTGGTAGCGGATATATATATGAGATCAATAATTCATTTTGAAGGATATGTGAATGTTTGTGAAGGTGTGTGAATATCAAAAGGGTGATTGAGAGAGTTATGCACAGTTTCACTTGTTCATTAAGATTTTGTGGAAGCGAGTTAGAGCAGAGTAGAGTGAAGTCTAGAAGGAGTCAATAGGTTTAGAATCTGATAAATGAGCTTAACCAGAACTATACTCTGGCATGTGCAGATGCTATCCTCTTAGTTCAACCTTTTATTATAATACAAACATTGTGTAAGGTAGTGAGCCTTCCTTATTTTGAGTAGTGAGCTCTAGGTAGTGTGTCTGAATGCATGTGCATTCCCTCTTCTTCATACTTTTAACAGAGTATACAAATTGTGGGTTAATCTCCACCATGGTTTTTCCCCTAACAGGGTTTCCACATAAAAAATATTGGTGTTATGGTTCATTGATAATCTTGTTCATGTGCTTGCATCTTTATTTTTGTTTATGTGTTCTAAATGGTTTAAGATCTAATTTGAAAGTTAAATATTGTTGAATACTAATTTACCCCCCCTCTCATTGTTCCTTGAGTCCAATAGGGAAGTTCTGATCAAAAAATATTAGGAGTTGTGGCATGGTGATATGTGATGGTCAAGGTTGTTGATGTCACAACTTGCATCATTTAGTCATTTAATTATCGAATTGGGTGTGTCTCAGAGCTATATGCGATAAGGAAGTTTGTCACAGATTTTTGGGGGGTTTTGCATTGTAAAAAGTGACTTCTAGGTTTTTTTTAACTCCTTCAGGAGCTCTCAGGAGCTAAACTTCAGCGACTAATTCCTAAGGATTAATTCTATCCCATTTCCTAATTTAAATTTTTGTTGAGTTATTTATGACTTCGCTTGACTTGATTTAAAATTAACTTAATTCTTAATCTAGAATTCAAAATCTAAATTTAATTCTAATTTACTTCAAAAGAAATCTATTTTAATATTTTTTTGGAAAAATAAATGCTAATTTAAAGAACATAAATAAATTACAAGAAAATAATTATTAATACAGAAAAAATAAATACTAGTTTCCATGATTAAATTTTAAACAAGTTTTAGTCTCATCTTTCCATCACTTTTCATCACTACATCCATTAAACCTAATAGATAATTGTCAAACTTAATTTCTACAAACATCTAAATCTCGATTAACCCAATAAACTTTATAATATAATAAACCATTCTAACCATGATGAACTTAGCTTAAAAGTGATTAAACACAACTACTGAAAATGATTCAAACAGAATTAGCAATCCAGATTCAATGTCCATTGAACAAAAATAAAATTAAACTTAGAGAAATACCACACAAGGTCACTTCCTTTGGTTGAGTGGGCCCTACTCTTCCTCTGGTGAGACCTCTAACATAGTGATTATAGTTAACTTCTTATTTTCATTCAAATTCACTCAAACAAGGATGTAAAACACAGTAGTGTAGAAATTACAAATTCTAATTGGAAATTATCTTACTCCTTTCTAAAACTATAATGATCCAACCAATTTTTTTTTAATTTTTCAATGAAAAACTCATTACAACAAGCACCCGTTATGGTTAGCCCAAATCCAAATCAACTTCTGGAAAGTAACCCTACGCTAAGAATGCATACTCAATCCCAAAATGGAAAAGGTGTTGTCATATGGCGTCGAGGATCATTAGTAGCAATTGAAAAGATTACAATGTTGAAAGTAACCCAATGCCAAGAATGTGCACTCAAGACCCGAGGTGGGTGAGGTGCTAACATATGGCACTGGGGATCTAATGCATTGGTGATGACTCAGCCGATCAGCAGTATGAATACTAAAAGTAAAGAAGGGTAGCAAGCCAACCCCACTACAATATGCAAGATGGCAAGGCTTGTCTCTTCCACCAATAGTGGGAATGATATGTTGCAAGAAATTAAATAAGGTGGTGAGGCTAGAGCCTTCTTCCACTAAAAGTGGGAATACAATATAAATTTGCAAAAATAACAAAGAGTTTATTAGAACTACTGAAATAGTATTATAGTGAGAAATATAATCTGCAAGAGCCAAGGATTAGAGATGTCCAATGTGCTACAAATAATATAGAATGTCTCTCCAACTCCAAAGGACTCCCAAGCATGAAAAAAAAGCCCCAAAACACCAACTAATACAATCTGATATACTAAACCATCAAACTGAAAATGCAAACCAACAACTCCAAAAGCCACTAAAATGCTCATAACTCCCTCAAAACTACTCCAAATGATATGAGACCAAATGCAATGAAATCCTAGGTAGATGGCGACCAAGTTGTGACTAAGAAATAGCTACAACAACTCCTTAATGAATTTTCTAAGCTTTTGTCAGGAAAGACAGCCTCCCAGGAAGGGCGACCTGCAATATAAAATCCAAGACTCGACTAAAAATTATGAAAACTTGCAAATAGGGGCACCCTAGATAGTAGAAGAAATGTAGAAAATACCCAAAACCATAGAAAATTCGTACAATGACTTATGATCAAAAATACTTCCAGCACTACAAAAACTAGCAACTGTAAACTAAAAATAAACATCAAAATCTCCAACTATGAAGCTCAATCTGCACTCTCAAAATGAGAAATAGTCTCTAAAACTTAGCTAGGTGTTATCTTTCAAGAATGAAACCAAGGTTACAAGAACTAGGAGGTATGCATTCCTCAAAGCCAACTCTGAAATCATTTCAGTAGCATAACATTATAATTTCTTCATGGATGAGAAATGAAGGATCAAGAGCCTCATTATATAGATTTGTTGTGAATCTCCAGAAGCTTCTAGAAGGGCACCGAAATTCAAATCACATTTTCCCTCAGAATTGAATCCAAATTCAAATGTAAATTCATCTTATTCCTCCAAGTTTCCTTTTTCCATGAAGACATAACACTTTATTAAAAATATCAATAAAGTGTAATGTGGCATCCAAAAAGTAATAAAGTGAAACACTTTATATAAAATAATATATCTCCTCAAAATATTTTCTCATTTTTATTTCATTTCCCAATGTCTCCAAGGCATCAAACATCAAGAAAGTAATATACTTTATTAAATTTGCTAATAAAGTATAAAATGGCGTCCAAATATAATAAAGTCAATGACTTTAATAAAATCACTTATTTCTCCTTAAAGCATCCACCAAGCCTTATCATAATTCACTTTATTAAAATATTTTTCCTCCACAAGTGAAGTTCCCAACTCAAGCTCATACCTGCCAAAAATAGCTCAAAAGTACTAAAGACTACAACTGCTCCAACTGACCTGCCAGAATTAGACTTGGAACTTGTTGAAAACCTGCTAAAAATAGCACCAAGGGTGTTGGAAACCAAACTGACCTACCAGAAATAGCCACTACTCCAAACTGTTGAACTGTTGCAAAAAATAGCACTGCCAAAAATAGAACTTACTAAAAATAGCATACTACTAAAAATAGTAAGCTATTCCAAACTCATTTTGAGCACAAACCGAGCAGCCATCATAACTTACTAAAAATAGCAAGTTCAAAAAATTCCACTGTTCCAAATGCATGTCACATCACTGTGAAACACTCTTAAAACCTAGAAAGAATCCAAAATCCAAATTGGAAAACTCCAACATGCAAGCCTCCAAAAGTAGTCAAGAATGCAAGTCAATAACCTGTCATGCATGTTACCTCATCACGAAGCTCTCCAAAAACCTAGAAAGCTTCACTAGACATGCATTAGAAACTCTTGCATGCAAGACCTCAAAAACCTCCTCAAAAGTGGAAACCCTAATTTTCATTTCAGCTTAGCTTATGAGTTTTCATAAATAGGCTAAATCTAAAAGAATAGTGTAGGGCTAAATTGGGGACATTACAAAAACCTAAAGATGGATATTTATAACTATATCCTTTATTGAATTCAAAATAGAGTGTTAACCGCCAAGATACAAGGTGTCTAAACTAAAGAATAAAACAAAATTGAAAAATAGAAAGAGGTCCAAAACGCCAAGTCAAAGTTGAGACAAGAAATTCCTAAACCGACTAAGAGGAGCTGATTTGAAACTTCAGTGATTCATCATCTAGTTGGAGCAATCAGGATCATGATTGTCTTCATGCAATTAAACAAGGAGTTTAACTTTATCTTTGAACTAAATCATCAATTATCAGTCTTAACTACCTAAATAAGATCCTTAAAAATAGGATACCAATTATGACAGTAAAAGATTCAAACTACGTAATTAACTCATCATTAGCACCACAAAAGCAATGCATTTAATGCAAAGCATTAACTCTAATATATTTACTAATTTATCCAAACATAAACTAAAACAAGTAAATATATCAGCATATAGTCTACTACTAATCATGTTAATTAATAATATGACCAAGTCTTTTAAACGATAAAATGACTATTTAAAAGTATTTTTGAGGCACTCATCAATGGGTGTTGTCATAATAGTGGTTTACAATTCCTGAGATGAATGAATTTTAGCTGAAATCACTAAGCCTTAAAAAGTTCCATTTTAAGGATTCCAATTGAAGAGGGTTTGATCAAATCACCTTAGATCAAACCCCCTTGGATAGAACCTCGCTAGTTTTAAACCATACCTATAAATGTGTCTCCTTTACACCTATCAAAATGCTGATAAAAATCATTTTTGATTTAGATTTTGGGGATCAAATGAATTCATTTAAAATTTATTTCAAATGATTATGGTATTCCTCGTAACAAGCCTATCTAATGAATATAATTTTAATATGTTTTGGTTTTGTTATGTATTTATTTTTAAGTTTTATTAAACATAGGTTTTTCTACCTAAAATGAATTTCTTTTCTTCTTCACATGTGGAAAAATAGAAGATTATCAAAAAAAAATTGAAAAATATGAGTGCACTAGATATTGAAGTCCTTGATCCAAAAAAATTAAATTAAATTTTGACATATACAAAAAAAGTTACGCCAAGTATACCATGCTATTTGAATTGTAATTTGTTTGACTTTGAAACTTGATTAAGGAAAAAAAAATATTCAATAAAAAACTATCTAACTAAGTGGAAGCACTAGATATCAAAATTACAAATCTAAATTTGAAAGGATTAGAATTTTATCCATGGAAAAAAATTATGCATTATACTCTGGCAAGGCCACTTTTAAAAATGTTGTTTTCCTTAAAAAAATCCATTTTCGGAGATGGAAAAGAAGTAATTTGATTCCAAAAATTTTGAAAAAAAAAATTTTAGAATCTACAGACAAAATTTGATGAGACTCTAGTTTGCACCATCTTCAAATTCCTCATAGTTTAGCTGCTATAGGTGCCAAAATGTGAAGATTTAGTTAAAAATAATAATTTCAGTGTCTAGTTTGGCCAAAAATTGTAAACCACTATTATGGGATCACCCCAATATGTCAGACCATAGCTTGCAATTGATCTACATCGAGATTTGTGGGGACAATGGATGAAGCCAATACCCTTTCATGGATTTCCCTGTTTGCTAGTGATATTTTCAGTAACTCCATGATGGAGATCTGGGCAGTTTTTAATTGATCCAGGATATTATAACCACTAGGTACTAACTTTGGATTGGTGGTGAATGCCTATGGTGGTTGGGATGGTCCTAGAATGGTAAATTTTCCACCACATTTGATGACTCCACAGTTGGCTCTAGATCCTTTAATATTGACAACAGTAACCCACTCATCTAAGGATGCAACAACATGGTCATAAACATGGTTCTAATTATTATACTTTTCCTTACCATTGTTGTTTCCTTTATTGTGATTTGGCATCGAATTCATGAATATTTTGAGATCTTGATTTCCGACAGGTTGTTCAATGGTCACGGTTATGTCATCGATGAGGTCCTAAATCAGATTTTTAAGTCGCATGCAACTGGTTGTCATGTGTCCCTTTATTTTGTGGAAATCGTAGAGTTGTTTCTCATTATACCATGGTGGTTTAACTTGAGGCTCTTGATAATTGTCATAAACAAGGATCTTGATGAGATTTGCTTTTACTAGTCATTGCGTGGCAGACTAAATATGTTCCCCAAGTGGTGTTTATTTCTATTTAGGGGAATATTTGTTCCTTCAGGGTGCTCCCCCTTGAGTATTTAGGTTATTGACCGCTTGGTTGTTGGGTTGTTGCAATGCCATGTTGGCTTGTGTGTTGTTTTGGTTGTTGACTTGCAGTTGTTGATATGCTTGTGTGTTTTTCCTTGGGGAACTAATAATAACTTTGGTGTCAACCACACCATCATTAGTAATGTTTTTGTTCTTTTCCCATGTGCGAGGTTTTTCATTGTAACTAGTTGATAGATGGTTGTCTTGATAAGTAGGTGTACCCCCTTGTGTAATAAGGGCTCTTTTTATTTTGAGCACCTTGGAGATCAACTGGCCATATGTGGTGATGCATTACATTTTTATATGGAAGGAAAAGGTCCCCTCGAGATTGGTGATGATAGTACAAATTTTTTGTTCTTCTAGCATAGTCCACTTGCTCCTATTG